>BPLQ01012170.1:1107339-1639202 GCA_021605075.1 Caerostris darwini | reverse complement strand
TCAAGACAGGAGTTTTAGGCCTCTACGGGGCCAAGGTATTCCGTGAATCCGAGACAGATTGACTGAGACCACACATAACTACAATCATATCATATAAAAATACCTTATAATGTATTTTTATTTCAAGACTTGAGTTTTAGGCCTCTACGGGACCAAGGCACTCCGTGAACCCTAGACAGACAGACTGAGACCACACATAACTACAATCATATTATATAAGAATACCTTATAATATATTTTTATTTCAAGACATGAGTTTTAGGCCTCTACGGGGCCAAGGCACTCCGTGAACCCCAGATTGACTGACTGAGGCCACACATAATTACTATCATGTTATATAATAATTATTTATTAAGGAAATGGGAATACTTGGAGCTAATTTCCAAGAAGAAAGATAAATTAGCCAACCGGCAACCCATTGATTAGTTTCCCGAGCCGAATATGATTCGATGGTGCCAGATTACAGAAAATCAAACATTTTTAATTTTCCTTCATGGAATAAAAGTATTCATGAGTATTTCCAACATCTTAAATTTATTACTCATTTTATGTATATTTATTTTTATTTATTTGCTACTTACATAATTTGCTACATTTGTACATTTATTTGTGTATTAATTTCTGTTTTTAACAAACACATTTATAAAAAATAATTCATAAGAATTTTATTAAATATTCGACGACTTTTAATTTTGGTAAATTTTGTTATGAAAAAATGGCAAAGTTATCAATAAAAAACATCAATCGCGGATGTAAAATACTGATAACTAATTAGAACTGTAATTTGTCAAAATGTGAAAAAAAAATTATTGTGAATAACTACTTATAAATAAAAAAATATATAAAAAGTAAAATATAAATAAGCTTTTTAATAGAATATTTGATAGAAACAAATAGTATACATTGAAAAAGGACACAATCTCATAAACTTCAAAAAATTGAATGTTTGAAACCATAACTTTAATTTCATTATTATAATTTTTTTTAAAACAATTATCTTTAAATTATGAAAGAATTCTTAATAAAGCCACCCGATAGCGTCAAATACGCGCCAGAAAGTAAAGCGCCAAACCCCAGCGACTTTCGTTATAACTCTGGTAACCCTATCTTAAGCTAGCGTATTGTTTCTATTCAGTTGTATGCGATTTGAGGTATCTGTGCTAGTCTTGTTTTCTGTGCCGTTGGATCTTTTGTTTGAATTTTTATATTATCTTCAATTTTCCGACTCCATTGTTATTTTTATGTGTTAATTATTTGCGTTATTTTATTTGTATTTCTAGTACTAAAAAAAAAACAAATAATTAACACATAAAAAAAATTTTTTAATAAAAAAAAAAAAAAAAAAAAAAAAAAATAAAAAAAAAATCCAACAAATTTGGTAAAAAAAAAAAAATGGATCACCCTTAATAGCTTTTGTAATTATCGTACGATCTGTACATAAATGGTATCATCAAAGATGGCTAGATGAAAATTAACTTATGGCGCAGTGGAATTAATTAGTAAAATTAATTAACCGCTAAATCGAAATTTCTCAGTTTCGGAAAACGAGATTTTTAGCGCAACCGATTCAGCGCGACAAAATTAGTATATGATAATTTTTTTAATTTAATTTTATTTATTATTATTATTATTATTATTATTTTTTTTTATAGAAATTTGATTAAAAAGTTTTTAGATATAAGGGTTCAAAAACTGACATTCCCAAAGTTAGAAGAAACTTTCGATTAAAGAATTATATTTAACTTTTTAATTAATATACATATATATTTTTAATGAGCAAAAGAAAATGTTTTTCCAAAATTAAAAACATAATTTTAGTCAAATTTTTTAAAGTATTTTTTAAACAGGTTAAATATTAAATACCGTTATGAAAAAAAAAAAATTATAACATAATAATATTTTTTATACAGTTTGCTTTTTATGCCATCAAACCTTAAAATATAATTTTTTTCTAATTATTATGAAAAGTTTACGAGATATTAAAAAAAGAGATCGATTAAGGATACTTTATTGTTGCCACATTTAAAAAAAAAAAAATTATTATAGATATGTTGTTGCTCTAGCTAGATGTTAATGTTGGCTGCACGAAATCGGAAAGTGGAAATTTTGCAAAGAATTTATTTTATTCGTTTGATTTAAATTTTCAAGCTATCTAATTGAGTTTTTCATGCATTTAACTAGATTTTCTCATTTAAAAATATTTATTATATGTTTTTAAAAACATTTAGTTCTATATTTTTCTGAAACGAAAATTATTATAAGTTGATTTCGTAAAATATTAATAAATAAAACTTTAAAGAGGACACAATAACTACGAACAATTTAAAGAATTTTTTCCGTATGTTTTTATTAAGTAGAGCAGGGTTGGCCAACCCGTGGCCGACCTTGAAAATGTTTTCGGCCCGTGAGATTTATGAGACTTTTACAAAGTATGTTTATTTTATAAAGGCCGAAGTAGTGAAAACCAATGTATTAAAAAAATAAATTATGTGCGCATCCATATATTCAAAAATTAACTGTCGAAATGATGAGAAAAAATTAACTTTCATTTTAAAATAATATTCTTGCGAATATAAAACAAATATTGCCTGTTTTATTTATGTTTACAGTTATACGTACAGTTATTTATGAGTTACAGTTCGCAGAATAATTAAATTTTATTCTGGAAACTCATGATGCCCGCGCATCTAGGAACATCTAATATAACAGGTTCTATGTTTCACTATAAGAGACCTCAGTGACGCAGTGACCATCCCTAGGTAAGCACAGTTGAGTGATGGTAGCAGAGCAAATGAGACTCTTAGTTGAAGTTTTAGCGTTTTTGGTTCAACTTGCACCTGCAAATCGTTTTTTCAAAAATGAAATTGACTAAACCTAAAACACGCTCAAACATAACGGACGTTAACCTGAACACCCATTACGATGTGCAAATACCCAAATGGAGATCGATTTGCAAAAGCTAAGTGAAAGAGTGGAGAAACACATATCGCACTAGTAAACATAAATATTTTTTAATGATTTCGTTTATATTTATACACATTTTATATTTCACTTTTAGTGTTATATTTTAACTTTATACGTATTTCTTTCTTCTTTTCGTGCGTTTAGTATCATTATTATTATATTATCTATGTTTACATGTAAGAATAGTAGATAAACACAATAATAATATCTCGTTATGTTTCAATTTTCCACTCCCAAAAATGTCTAAATCTAATATGCGGGTACATAATTTTACACGCTGCCAGCGGAGTTAGGATGCATTTCCAAAGTGGCCCGTGAGATCATTTGGGTTGGCCACCCCTGAAGCAGAGCTTTAGAAGAAGAAGAAAAAAAAAAAAAAAAAAGGCGTTCTTAATAATAAATTTTAAGTTATTGTATGAATCCCAATAGACATTTAATAACTTTATTGTTTTATATAATTTATTAAACTGAACAGAATGAGATGGGCCAGTCATCTCATGAGAATGGAAAGTGATAGAGCTGCTTTGAGGATTTTCAATGTAATTTATTTTGGACAGCGACCAAGGGGAAGACCGAAAAAGAGATGGGTCGACTGTTTAGACTCTGATTTTAATGTTATTAAGATCAAAAACTGGAGGCCTGGCAGGAACTTTTAAAGAAGGCCAAGGCCCACAAAGGGCTGTCTAGCCAGTTATGATGATGATTGTTTTATATGCATAGTTTATGTAATTAGTTGTCTATTTGATTTCAATTGGATGTAAAACATTTTCGTAAAAAATAACAAAACCATTGTTTTTTTAATGTAACAGGATTTAGATTGAGAATTTAATTTTTATTGATGTTATAAAGTATTACATTCTATGTTATATATATATATATTACGATACATCTAAAAATAATCTACATTTTGAAGGAAATTTTTTTTTTTTTTTCTAATTCAAAACAAATCCGTTCAAAATTTTAATGCTTCAAATACGTATTGCATAATTAATCTAAATTATTATTTATTTATCTTATCTAGTAACTTTTTTATATTTGGAAAATTATATAACAATTCAATTTAAGAATTTACAATAAAAAAAAATCGAAACTTTAAGAAGTTAAATAAATCAACAAGTAAAATAATATTTAGTTATAAACCATATAATGTAGTGGTTACTATTTAAAAATTAAGGTTATTTTATTAGATAATGTAACATAACATTTGAACAGCAGAAGTTCTAAATAACATATTACGATTGATAAAATTTATCAAAGTTCTAATCTACGTTAATGTTTTACAAAATTTTGAAATTCAATTTTTAAAACTTTTTATAAATCATTAAACAAAATTATTTATCTAGCTAATCATAAATTCCTTTAAATTTCTGTCAGTAATTAAATGCTAAATAAATAAAATTTTAAAATACATTATTTTATTTTTCCAAAAGTTTTAAATGAAAGCTTTTAGCTATGAAAAAGATAACGTATTTTTATATTTAATTAGTGTTCATATAATTAAAATATAGTTTTGCCCTTCGTCCAGAATAAATACTACATTTTATTATGATTTAGAACTGATATTCACACACACACACAAAATAATAATCAATTAGTATGAGATCAAATGATATATGAAAAATAAATAAATTTCGAAAAAAGTAAATCATTCTTTCTATGATTGAAGAATATTTCATAACCTCGATTTTTATTGAAAAGACTTCAATAAATGTCAATGCGGAGTTTCCATTAGACCAGGGGTGGCCAACCCAAATGATCTGGCGGGCCACTTTAGAAATGCATCATAACTCCGCTGGTAGCATGTAAAATTATATATTCCCATATTAGATTTAGGCCCACTATAGACATTTCTTTTGGAGTGAAAAAATGAAACTTAATGAGTTATTATGTTCGCGGCTATTGTTATTCTTACATAGATAAACATAGATAATATAATAATAATGATACTCAACGCACATTGTGAAGAAATATATAACACTGAAAATGAAATATAAAACATGTAAACGAAATGAAATCATAAAAAAAATATTTATTTTACTAGTGCTATATTTGTTTCTCCACTCTTTCACTTAGATTTTGCAAATCGATCTCCCTTTGGGTATTTGCACATTGTAATGGGTGTTGTAATTTAGGTCCGTTATGTTTGAACGTGTTTTGTGTCGGGTCAATTTCATTTTAGAAAAAAAAAAAAAAAAAAAGATTCACAGGTGTAAGTCGAACCAAAACGCTAGCAACTTGAACTAATAGTCTGGTTTGCTCTGCTATCAACAATCAAAAGTGAGTATCTAGGGATGGTCATATGTGTCACTGATATTACTTAAAGTGAAACATAGAACCTGCTATATTAGATGTTCCAAGATGCGTGTGCCTCATGAGTTCGCAGAATATAATTTAATTATTCCGCGAACTCGTAACTGTAAACTCATAAATAAAACATTATTTTTAACATTATATTTGTTATATATTCGCAAGAATATTATTTTAAAATCAAAGTTAATTATTTCTCATCATTTCGACTGTTAATTTTTGAATCTATGGATGCACACATAATGTATTTTTTGAATACATTGGTTTTCACTACTTTGGCCATCATAAAATAAATATATTTTGTAAAAGTGTGATAAATCTCACGGACCGGGAAAATATTCAAGGTGGGTCGCGGGTTGGCAACCCCTGCATAAGAACTTTTAGCGTTGTTCATTGGCTTATAAAGTTAATTGATCACTTTACAATTAAAATACTAGTTTAATGAATCAGTTTCGATCTCTGATGCCAGAACAACTTATAACAAATATCCTTAGACTTTTACAAAACTCACTTCTTAATTCTTTTTCATAAAATCTAATATAGAATCTTTCCAGCTTAAGAATTTATCCTGTTTATCCCTATAAAAAATAATGGCATACTTTCAGACTTGTGTTTCGTAAAAGCTTCTATTTCATTAAAAGCTGCCACGTTAATTAGCGAGTCTCTTTTCAATGATAGCTTTCAAATATTTTTCTGTCCTAAAGTAAAATAAAATTTTACTTTTTACAATTGTATTGTCTAGGAATAAAAACACAAAGCACTAGTGGACTGTTAAAAACACGTCTCTTTTATTCTAAAACCACACTGTTACATTTCTTTCTCCCTCCAGTCAGCTCACGCCCACGGAGACAGAATGTTTACATTATCGGGAGCTGACTTCCACTATGCACGTGGAGCTATTTATCCATGAGGCGACAACAATAAAAATATATATTTCATGGTTCTTTAATTTAAATTACTTAATATTAATTTTAAAAATTCTTCCCTTGTACATTTAAAATATATTATGTTTTAATGTCTACTTGCAGATGTGGCCTAGTTCTAGCAGACCTGCAGGTTACATTAATAAATAAATAATTAACAATATAGGTTACATAATAAAACATTACAAAATACATATTTAGAAAGGTTTCAAAAGAATATGTATTATAATATTTAATTTAACTGGATTTACTATTTATCTCACACAAACAAGGAATCTAAAATTTGAAGGGGAAAGAAAAAAAAAAAAAGAAAAAAAAAAAAAAAAAGGCTTTATGTTTTAATTTATATAAGAAAAACTTTAAATTAGAAATACGAAAAAGAGAATATAACGCGAATATTATTTCAACATTAAATAAGTAAAAATACTTAGTTTGGAATAATTTAACAAATAAATTTAATAAAAATAAAACACAAGCGAATAAGAACAATTTTTAATTGAAAACTACACACATCATGAGAGCAAGCTGTTAGTAAGAATATTTGGAAATAATAAAAAATAAAATAATTGCTTCGTTATTGCAAAGAAAAGAAGAAGGCTTGTTACACGTATAGCAAGGTATTAAATAGCATATATATACATATGATTAGAGGTTATATATATATAACAATATATAAATATATATATGCATGTGTGTGTGTGTATTTGCTTAGATCTTATATAGATCTTGGTTTTGTGAGATGCTAAAACTGATTCCGGCGATTTTTGAAATGTCTCTTCAATCGACTCAAAACGGTGTCCCCGGAGTGCTCTTTTGAGTTTAGGGAATAACCAGAAGTCGCACGGTGTGAATACGCAGGTTGTGGAACGGTATAGGTTTCATTTTGGCCGAAAAAGTCACGAAGAATCAATGCAGTGTGAGCTGCCGCATTCAGTGTTTTCGGTACCAATCGAGGTTTGACGCGTTTGAGGCCCAAAATAGAATTGACTGATCCTTTTGAAAATCCAACATCAGCAACCACTTATCAATCAACAACCACTTCTAAACATTTCTTTCTGATATAGGAATGCTCACCGAATGCGTTCTGCACCATTCTAAGTATACGTTTCCGCAAACAAAATTGAATGCAAGTTCTTCGCTCAATTAATTCAGATATTTCAAATATCGCCGGAATCAGTTTTAGCGTTTCACAAAGCCAAGCGTGAATATATCACCAATGAACATTTTGACATCACATTTCACACAGATATCAAAGACAGTGCCAGCAACCTAAAAAAGAAAAAAAAATTTTAATTACATAAGCCCCGGGGATTTTAAATTGAAAATTGGTCTTACTTTTTGGACACAGTAGTATTTATATATATATAAGATCTAAGCAATTTATATGTATATATACATGTATATACTAGAGGGTCCGGAAACATTGTCCTGATCTTTTTTTCTTTTCTGCTAATGCAGCTGTCAAACACTTAGACAGCTGTCTTGTTTTCCTTAAGGCAAGCGCTGCGTTACTCACTTTGCATTACCCAGGGGGCGATAACTTGAAGATAAGCCCCGGACGCGGAGCAACAATGCCCCCGCCACGCTCTACGATCCTATTAGACCGGGACCTACGGTTTAAAGTGGATTCCGAATCACTAAAAACATCCATGGCACCACCGGGACTCGAACACGAAATCTGTGGTAACGAGCGCTGGTCACTCGGCCATTCTGGCCCTATTGTACTGATTTGAAAATTAAAAAAATTTCCTGGAATCTGATCACAGCGCCACCTACCGGGTCCAATTTTAAATTCACGCTATCCAGGGAACCACTGAGACACACACAAAAAACTTCATCAAAATTGGTCCAACTATTTAGAAGGAGTTCAATAACAAACATGCAAACAGAATAATTATATAATATATATATAAAGATATACGATTTAATACTCTGCTGTATATGTAACAAATGCTTTGCTTTGCATTACTACAATGCATTGCTTTGTAGATACGAAAATTCATATATATTTTTTTTTAATTTTCATTTCTGATGACAGTTTTTTTAGGTCATACTGGCACCCGCGTTATTTTGAATTGCGTTAATAGAAGAGTCACAGTTTGTTTCTTTTTTTCTTTTTAAATTAATATTCATATTAGGTTGGAAAACTAAATATTAAGTTTAAAAAGAAAATTTAAAACACATGCACATACTACTGTGTCCAAAAAGTAAGGCCAATTTTCAATTTAAAATTCCTGGGGCTTATGGATTTTCGATTTTTTTCCATTTTTTAGGTTGCTGGCACTGTCCTTGACATTTGTGTGAAATTTCACGTCAAAATATTCATTAGTGTTTGAGTTACGCTTGGCTTTGTGAGACGCTAAAACTGATTCCGGCGATTTTTGAAATGTCCGAATTAATTTAGCAAAGAACTCGCATTACATTTTGTTTGCAGAAATGTATATAATGTTGCAGAAGGCATTCGGTAAGCATTCCTGTATCGGAAAGAAATGTTCAGAAGTGGTATAAACAGTTCAAAGAAGAAAGAGAACGCGTTGAAGACGAAGACGCTCTGGTCGACCATCCACCTCAACCGACGAAGCTCCCCTCCAAAAAATTACAGATTTGGTGCCTGCAAACCGTCGATTTACAATCAGAGACATTGCTACTGATGTTGTAATTTCAAAAGGATCGGAATCAATCGATCGATTTTCAAAGGATATCAGTTCCATTTTGAACCTCAAACGCGTCAAATCTCGATTGTTACCGAAAACACTGAATACGCCAGCTCACACTGTATTCATTCTTTGTGACTTTTTCGCCAAAACTGAAACCCATATCGTTTCACAACCGCCGTATTCACACCGTGCGACTTCTGGCTATTCCCTCAACTCAAAACACCTTCATTTGAGTCGATTGAAGAGATTCAGCGTGAATCGCCACTCGCTTTGAAGGAGACCTTTTTGCATGCACTGAGGATTGGAAAAAAAGTTGGCATAGTGCATTGTGTCCGGAGGGGATTACTTTGAAGGCGATGAAATAAATTTGGAAGAACAAATAAAGAGTTTTTGAAAAAAAAAAAAAATTGGTCTTACTTTTTGGGCACAGTAATAAGAATATTTATTTCTTCTGTGGAATTTATCACTAAAAATACTATACAGGTAGTTAAAATGCATTGCTTTGTACATACGAAAAGGTAATTTTTTTATTTCTGTTGACAGTTCTTTAGGTCATCCTGGTACCCGCGTTATTTTGAATTGCGTTAATAGAAGAGTCACAGTTTGTTTCTTTTTTTCTTTTTAAATTAATATTCATATTAGGTTGAAAAACTAAATATTAAGTTTAAAAAGAAAATTTAACAAACATACACACATATCAATTGGATTGGGTAGAAGAAACAAACGATTTCTAAGAAATCAATAATCTTAAATAAAACACAATAACCTCAAATCCCAAATTGTATATTTAAAAACAATAGAAGTAGGTGAAAGCAATAAGTATTTTCGTCAGATGCTTCAGTATTGACAATGAGCAACTCAAATTACAGTGAAAAGCGCCTTTCAAGCAACGCTTTTGTTTATTTGGATTCTGAAGTATTTGATGGAAATTATTGCCTTCGCCATTTTGGCTTTGTATTCTTCATGGTAGAAAGGGAACTATTAAGAACAAGGCTCAAGGTCAAGAATAAATGGAATCATGTAGTCATTGACATCATTTACGAAGCCGAAGTTTGGAATGTTCCAAGAATTTATACTGGTAATGAAGTTTATTCTAGAGGAGAACAATTACGTGTTCCATGTAGAAAATTATTATATTTTTATCTTTGTTTGTCAAATAATATTCCAAAAAAAAAAAAAAAAAAATGAAACTGTTCTTTTGTTCTTCTAACTTATAGAACATATAGAAGGAAAGAATATTAATTTTTGCAAATGATATTCTTATTTTTTGTAATCGTTTTAAAGCATTCGAACTTAGAAAAGTTTATTCTTGTTTTAACTTGAAAAGTTTCGTTTGATTCTCTTTCTATTTATTATTTTCTTTTTCTTAGATATTTATTCTTATTTTGAAATTGTATTTTTCAGAAATACACCATAGAAATAGATTAACAGTATTATTTATTTATTTTTATAGCAGTTTTATTTTTTATTCATTTTATTTCTTGAGAAGATATTTTTATTAATAAAGCAACAAATATTAAAATGAATTAATGTATTTAATTATGAATTACTTCTGATTTATAAATTCAACAAACTCAATTTCGTTAAAAATCAAATAATCTCCTATTAAATATTTATTTACTTTTATGATTATTATTATTTTATTTATTTATTTATGATTATTATTATTTTATTTATTTATTTATTATTATTATTATTTTATTTATTTATTTATTATTATTATTAGTATTTTTATTTATTTATTATTATTATTATTATTATTTTATTTATTTATTATTATTATTATTATTTTATTTATTATTATTATTTTATTTATTTATTTATTTATTTATTTATTATTATTAATATTATTCTATTTATTTTATTTTGCTAATCTGATAAAGCCAATTCTTAGTTTCACAAAATAATTATTCGAACGGTAAAAAGTTTCTATAGTAGAATTTGGCATTACTAAAAATCAACCTTTAAAGCAATGGTTCTCAAATGATGTGGTAGGACGCACTGGGTGCGTCCTAGATCATTTTCAGATGCGCCCTGTGGTATTCCAAAGAAAAATGTGTCATATAAAAATGAATATAATTATTATTTTCTTATTAGTTTTCCCGTTCAAAGATAGCTTTCATTACAAAAAAATAACCTTTCTGATTGCTTTCTTCTTTTATTCACAAAAAGAAAAAGAAAAAAAAAAATGCCAAATATCTATAATGCGCCAAAGAAGGCTTCTGAAAAACTAATAGCAGCAACTTCCATAGTTGGTTACTAGAAGCATTAGTGACTATATGATTTTCAATGTTAAAAAAAATTCCATTCCAACCTATGAGACTCCGCCGTGTATAAGTAGTACGCTGTGGAATTGATTATCTAACATTAACTGAAGAAGAAGAACTAGTAATTATATCCACTGATCATGGATTGAAGATTAAACATAACGATCTATCTCTTGGACCCTTTTGGATATCTATAAAAGAATAATATGCGTTAATATCTAATAAAATATTTGAACCTTTTACTACAATTTTCGACATTTTATGTGAATTCGGATTTTCTATCCTAACCACAAATAAAAGATGAAATCTTTAATACAGGAGTGGCCCGTCTTAAAAAATTAACTGTCGAAATTATGAGAAAAATTAATTTTAATTTTAAAATAATATTCTTGCGAATATAGGACAGATATTGCCTGTTTTATTTACGACTCTACAACTACGAGTTCGCAGAATAATTAAATTATATTCTGCGTACTTATGATGCACGCGCATCTTGGAACATCTAATAGAAGAGGTTCTATGTTTCACTTTAAGTGACTATGCCTAGATAAGCACAGTTGATTGTTGATAGCAGAACAAACCAGACTCTTAGTTGAAATTATTAGCGTTTTTGGTTCAACTTACACCAGCTAATCGTTTTTTTCTAAAATGAAATTGACCCAATACAAAATGTGCTCAAACATAACGGACCCTAACCTGCAACATCCATTACTATGTGCAAATCCCAAATTGAGAAATCGAAAAACAAATATCTCACTAGTAAAATAAATATTTTTAAATCAATTATTATTATTATTATTATTTTTTTTTTTTTTTACATTTATACTTTTTTATATATTTCATTTTTAGTATTATATTTTTCTTTACAATGTGCGTTTAGCATCATTATCATTATATTATCTATGTTTACATGCAAAGATAATAGTAGACACAATAAAATTCACTCATTATGTTTCCATTTTTCATTCCAAAAAATGTCTATAGGAATTTAATTATGTCTCAAATTAATAGGGGGATATCTAATTTTATATGCGGCCGGCGGAGTTATGATGCATTTCCAAAGTGGCCCGCAAGATCATTTGGGTTGGCCACTCTGCTTTAATATATTGACGAGGAAAAGATAGGTTACTTACTTATTAACGCCACCGCAACTACAGATTTGGCGGTTTTTAAGTGCCGCCAATCTACACTTAAAATTTTTGTGACAAATCATAAAATATATAAAAAAAATTGTTTAAAATCGAAACACTTTCAAAATTCAAAACACTTTATTTAAAAACAAAGTAGTCAATCGGATTTCGGTGGAAAATGGGCCGATATAGAGTTTAACATAGATTCAAAACAGTCTCTATTTTGGCGCATTGGCAGCTCTTTATTGGCGCAACTTCTGCTGCGAAGGCGTTAATACGTAAGTACCAAAGAGAGTTTGCCTTTCGAATATTTGCTCAAACATTGAAGATTCATCAAGCTCTTGTTTCTCATAAACACAAAAATAAACTCACTTGGAGTGCGTTTCATTTAATTTTTTTATTGCATTATTTTTTTTCTTGTAATGTTTGACCTAACTATTATAAAAAATTTCTCAAAAATTAGTATATAGTGAGCTTACAATTATTTGTAAGATTTTAAATGAGCCCTAACTTCAAGACGGTTGAGAACCACTGCTTTAAAGGTTTAAAAACAAATTGTTGCAATTTTCAAGAAATTCTGCACGAAATGTATGTTTAGGCGGGAAATGATTTGTAAACATTCCCATACAAAATAAGTTAATGCTAAAAAAATGAAAATAACATGGTCATTTTGGACAAAATTCTCTTTACACTTTGAAATGTTTTTCTGCGAACTTTAAATACTTTCGTTATAAAACTAATAAAAGAAAACATTTTTTATATCACTTAAATAAAGGTTTACTGATGACAATTATTTGAGAAATCCAAGAACTTGATTATTTAAAAAAATTATTATACAAAAATATCAATACCTTTATAGAAATGATATATGCGATTACTAAATCTGATTGTAATCTATTCACTAGTAAAGGAAATTTACACTCATGCCCATAAATTAAGGATAATTCAGAATCACACAGAAATTGAACTCTAAAATAAAAATTTCACCTGTAGAATTATCACACACATCTTGAAGAAGAATATGCAAATTACAGGAAACCACCAGATGGCGCGGATAGTACGTCACAATGACGAGTGTGTAAGAGAGGGGTATATAATTAATGGTGGCAAAGATGTAAAATTGTTCACAAGCGCTTTAAAAGCCTTTCAGTGCAATAACAGCATAGTTATGGCACAAAGGAAGCATTTGGATGATTTTTTACGTGGTAGAATTATCGGACGACTGGAATGTGGACGTACCCAGCTGGAAGTATCCGAAGAACTTGGAATCGCCCAGAGTGTCATCTCCAGGCTTTGGCAACGATTCCAAGATGATGGTAATGTGAGTAGATCTTACAGCACAGGTCGCCCCCGAGTTACAACGCCGAATGAGGACCGGTATTTAGCAGTTACTGCCAAAAAAAACAGAAGGAGTCAGCTCTCTTCAGCTACCGGTACGACAGTTTCAAGGCAGATCGTGTACAGACGCTTAGGGCACATTGGTCTATATACTCGTAGGCCTGTCAGATGTGTTCCACTTACCGCAACTCACTGTCGCCTGCGATTAACCTGGAGTAGAGAGCATGCATTGTGGACACCGCAACAGTGGTCTTGTGTGATGTTTTCCGACGAGTCCAGGTTTAGTTTGCAGTCTGATTCTCGCCGGACTTTCATATGGAGAGCGCCAGGTACCCATTACCACCAAGAGAACACCATTGAACGGCACTGTTACGGTGGTGCAGGATGCCTCGTTTGGGGAGGAATTATTCTTGGTTCCAGAACTGACCTGCATGTTCAGAGTGTAACGATGACAGGCCACATCTATCGGGATGTCATTCTGGAATAACATGTACGTTTGTTTCGGGGCGCCATGGGTGCTGAATTTCTGTTTATGGATGACAACGCCCGTCCTCACCGTGCAAACATTGTAGACAAATGCCTTCAATTGGAGGATATCACCCGTATGGATTGGCCAGCATACTCACCGGACTTGAATCCAATAGAGCATGTGTGAGATATGCTTGGCCGAAGAATTGCAGCCCGTCAACCCCCTCCCACCTGTCAACCGAAACTTCGGAGGGCATTGCTTGATGAGTGGTGTAATATTCCCCAAGATCAGATTGATAATTTGATACTCAGCATGCCTAGGCGTTATTAGGCCTGTATTTCATCATCCGGGAGACATACTCCATATTAACCATCATACTAACCATGTTATACTGTTTTTTGTAAATAGGTTCTCTTTTGAAATTTGCTCCAGGGAGTAAAAATCGCAATTTTTATTAATTATGTCAAACATATAGCATCTTTTTTGCTCTTTACCTTTTGTTTAATAAATAGACTTTACAAATAAGTCAAATTTGTTTTGCTTCTGTCTCTTTCTTTGCCTGAACTTCATTATCCTTAATTTATGGACATGAGTGTATGTACTGGGTTTTTCAAATGTCATATACAGGTTTGTCAATCCAAATTCACCTTTTTTCTAATCAAATTCTCCTTTTTGCAAATCAAAATCAACTCTCTCAGAATTAGGACTTTGTTTATATATAAGAACTTAACTAACACCCCGGCATTACGGTCCATGATAGACCATGGCCTCCCTAACAATACGACTCCAAAGTCAGTCTGTCTCGAGCTTTGGTTTTCCAATTTGTGATCTTTAGGTTCTTCAGATCCTTTTCCACTTCATCAATCCATCTCTCTTTTGGCCTTCCCTTTTTTTTCTTTGGCCCTAGCACTTCCCCTTGAAAATCTTCTTTGTGACTCTGCTATCGTCCATTCTCTCTATGTGTCCTAGCCATTGAATTAACTTTGACTTTATATAATTTATGATATCCTTTCCTCCAAACAATTTTGCAATTTTATGATTGTAACGTCTTCTCCAAACAACACTCTCTCTGATAGGTCCAAATATAGCTCTTGAGATCTTCTCCCAGTTTATCAATATCTTCACCGGTTTTTGAATTAAGGTTCAAGTCTCTGATTTACAAATAACTGTTGGGGACCTGACGGCCGAGTGCTCTGGCGCTCGGTACCATAGGTTTCGGGTTCGAGTCCCGGCCGTGCCATGGATGCTTATGAATGGTTCAGAATCCACTTTAAACCGTAGGTGCCTGTCTATTTAGCCTAAAGTGTGCACAAGATGACCGTAGAGCGACAAACCAAACCAAATTTCCAGTTAATGTTAGATAATCAATTCCACAGAGAACTATTTACACACGGCTGAAGAAGATATATTAACAATGTGATTGAAACAGTAAAGACAAAAATTCATACTGTGAATATTTTGATCAGAGGACCTGAATGGGCGAGTGGCTAGCGCTCTGGTGCTCGATACCGCAGGTTTCGGGTTCGAGTCCCGGCGGTACCATGGATGTTTGTAGTGGTTCAGAATCCACTTTAAACCGTAGATCCCTGTCTAATAGTATCGTAGAGCGTTGCGGGGCCTTGTTACTCCGCGTCCGTGACTTATCTTCAGGTTACACGCACCGCCTGGGTAATGCAAAGTGGGTAACGCCTGTGCAGCGCTTGCCTTAAGGCATCGAAGACCAAGCTGTCTAAGTGTTTACCAGCTGCATTAGAAAAAAAAATATTTTGATCAGAAATTCAAGTAGAGTTAAAAATAAAATCTCGTTAGTGGTGATATTTGTAATGATGGTGCTCTTTCACTAGAATTTGTACTGTTTAATGCAAATTTGAGAGCTATTGTTTTCTTTGATTTGTCATGTCACCAATTCGGCACAGTTCATTCAACAACCATCCGCTAGGACCCGCTTGTTTTATTAATTTCTTATGGGTTGTAGATTTTAAGTAATAATTTCCTAAAGTATAGAAGATAATGAAAGGCCTGATGGCCGAGTGGCTAGAGCTCGGTACCATAGGTTTCGGGTTTGAGTCCCGGCCGTGCCATGGATGTTTGTAGTGGTTCGGAATCCACTTTAAACAGTAGGTCCCGGTCTAATAGGATCGTAGAGCGTTGTGGGGAGCGTTGTTACTCGCATATCTTCAATCTGCATTTGCCCTGGATAGTGCTAAATGAGTAACAGCGGTTTCGGGTTTGAGTCCCGGCCGTGCCATGGCATAAAGAGCCCTTTCTTATGGCATAGAGATTAACTGTCTCTGTATTGCCAGCTGCTTAGAACAACAAATAAGATTATAGTTTTATACACTCGGAGCTTCGATTTAAGCGTTGTTACTTTAAGTACAAGACTACTTTGTTATTAGTTATGCAAGAATACTTTGTTGCAAACTTCATGAATTATATAGTCAACTATTAGAAGTATAGATAATACAATAAAATGGAAAATTTACTGAAATTTTATTTTATATTGGAAAAATAGTTTATTCTTTAGTCGATCACGTGCATGAAAAGCGGTCGTGTATGTTACGAAGTATACGTTAATGTCATACAATGCTGTTGTTTTATATAACATGTTTTTATTAAATTAGCTGCATAATATTCTAAATATCGACAATTAGTTTATTATAGTTTCCTTTCAAAAAAATTATTTCGATTTCAGAATTTTTAATCTTAAAAAATTTCAGCAATAATGGATTTCCATTTTCTTTTTACCATACAAACGGAAAGAAAAATTTCCATTATTTAAAACATTAATTGTTGATATCATATTTTTAAAAATTTCCATGATTACTTTTCTCCATAAAAAATTTTTGGTATCGAAATGGAATGATTAGGCATTAACAAACTAAAAAATGTCAATTATTTTAACGAATCATATAACTTTATTAACCTATTATTTAC
The DNA here is from genome assembly GCA_021605075.1 of Caerostris darwini. Taxonomy (NCBI): domain Eukaryota; kingdom Metazoa; phylum Arthropoda; class Arachnida; order Araneae; family Araneidae; genus Caerostris; species Caerostris darwini. The sequence continues at coordinate 1,622,213 of BPLQ01012170.1, read as the reverse complement.
AATCATCAACTGTTTACATGTAAATCAGATAATGCCAAGAATTTGCAGTATTTTATATGGCGAGAGCTTTTTGTTATAACCTTGAGTAAAAGCTATTCCTGTTATTCAGATAACCTTATATTCTTTTTAGAAGTTCCGTATTATATTTATAATTCTCTTTCTGCCTTTGTTTCCTTCTACCTTTAACACGAATGAATGTGCTTTTTCTCTGATATCTACTTCGAGTTTCAACTTAAATAGATCTCTGATATGTATCCATCTTTTCATCTTTTAAAATTTTATAAATTCAATTAAAAATGTTTTTATTTACAAGTTTCAAGTTGGTCCTGTTTCTCCTTCATTTTAATGTTTTCATTTTTTAAAACAAGTAATATAAAAAAAACAAAAATTTTTAAAGTCAATTCCTACTTTTTTTCACTATATTGCAGAAAGTCCTTTATAAATAATTTTCATTCATTTTTTTAAGTTTATCTGGCGTCCTCTAGTGGTAGATATATGTAACTTAAATCTAAAAAAAGCTAAAATTAATTAATTAAATTTAATTACTGAATTAATATTTGAAAAAACTGTATTAACATCAAGTGTCATCCACTACAAGTTCATAACTCGAGTGGATGAATAATAGTATTTTATGAACGACTGAAAATTTGAACAAGATATATATAGGGAGAGTGTGAGCTAATAGAAGGAATTGAATGAGACCTAAATGGTGACTCTTTAAAATAAAAAACTGCATATCACTCTTATGATTGACGGATTTGCTCATACTACTGTGTCCAAACAGTAAGACCAGTTTTCAATTTAAATTTCCCGGGCATATGGTATTTCAATTTTTTTTCTTTTTTAGGTTCTTGGCACTGTCCTTGACATCTGTGTGAAATTTGATGTCAAAATATTCATTAGTGCTTGAGTTACGTTTTTTTTTTTTTTTTTTTTTTTGAGATGCTAAGACTGATTCCGGCGATTTTTGAAATGTCTGAATTCATTGAGCAAAGACATTGCATTCAATTTTGTTTGCAGAAACATATAGAATGTTGCAGACGGCATTCGGTGAGTATTCCTATATCGGAAAGAAATGATTAAAAGTGGTAAAAGCAGTTCAAAGAAGGCAGAGAACGCTTTGAAGACTAAGAGCTCTCTGGTCGACCATGAACCTCAACCAACGAAGCTCACGACCAAAATATTAAATATTTGGTGTTGGCAAACAATCGATTTACAATTACAGACCTTGCTGATGATGTTGGAATTTCAAAATTCCATTTTAAAAGATGTTTTGGGCCTCAAAAACATCAAATCTTGATTGGTACCGAAAACACTGCATGCGCCAGCTCACACTGCATTGATTCTTCGTGACATTTTCCCCAAAAATGAAGCCCATGTCATTCTACAACCACCGTATTCACCTGATTCAGCATCGGGCTACTTCTGGCTATTCTCTAAACTCAAAAGACCACTCCAGGGACACCATTTTGAGTCGATTGACAAGACATTTCAAAAATCGCCGATATCAGTTTTAGCATCTCACAAAATCAAGCATAACTCAAGCACTAATAAATATTTGGACTTAAAATTTCACACAGATGTCGAGGACAGTGCCAACAACCTAATAAAGAAAAAAAATTGAAACATCATATGGCCGGGAAATTTAAATTGAAAACTTTTGGACACAGTAGAATGTGATTATGAGACTTAAAATTTTGAAAATAATTTTATGTGATCTAATTTTTTTTGTCATCTCATTCATATTAAAAAAAAATATTTTTACTTTCAAAATAAAAAATTATGAAATGTGAAATCTGTGAATTCAATAAAAAAATTTCGAATAACCGTCATATATGTGACGCACCGAATTTGACTAAATTTAGTTAATAAATTGAATACTAATTGAACGATTTTCAAATATTAATTCATACAAAATTAAGAAAAATAACTTTTCCCTAGAAATTTTGTCTATAAATGAAGTTTTTCATTAGTTTTAAAAGATTTTAAAGAATATCAGTAAACTTACGATTACACTGTCAAATATAAATAAATTTTCATAAAAATTGAGCAGTATTCGTAAAAAGTAATATCGCACTCAAATTAATAAAGGCGCTATCTTTTAACGTCATACATGGCCGGAAACAGTAAAATTTCGAAATAGCCATGTTTTAGATTTGAGCACTAGACGTCATAGTATGTCTGAAAAATTACGATAATGAATCATTGGATGAATGAATTCACCAAGAATGAATTATGGAAATATGGAATGAATTTATGCGAATTATTCAAATAAATTCAATAAACTGTGGAATATATTTCTAAGAACAAAATTAGCTTTCAGAAGGTACAGCTTTCAGAACCTAAAATCATAAGTGCCGCAAGTAACCGGTATTTGCAGCTAACTGTTAGTATGTAGTAGTCACCGGAAGGTTAGCAACCAGATCAACTGTGTGCAGAAGGTTTCAAGAAGAAAGACTATATGCATGACGTCGAACATCAATCCTATGTTTTAAGACAGAAAATAAGCCTATTGTTTTTCTTTCGTATCTTATTTGGGAAATATTCTTTGATTAATGTTTCTGCAACCAAAAAAGATTAGGCATATAAACATAAGAAGTGGCCAAACTCAATGGAAGTCTGTACTTTCTAATGAAGAGTTCAGATTCTTTTTGTAAAGTTACTCAAAAAGACTGATGTAAGCAGAACTAAGCTTGCTATTATTATCTAAATTATACCCATGAAAGAGACAGATTTGATGAGTCCAGTGTCTGTGCTAGGGCAAATATCTCTGGAAGACCGCACTCATCTATCTGTCGCCTCAAGAGTTACAACTCAGTTATATAGAGATAGTATTCTTAAAAAAATTATTCGTCCTTACGCAGCCACAGTTAGTGACTATAGTACTTCATGCTACAAGGCAGTAATGCCAAATCATACAGAGCTCAGTTGGTGGACAATTATTTTCGTGGGGAGATTATTGATTTAGCCATCACATTCTCGAATCCAACTGAACATGCTTTGGCAAGCTCCAGGGAGATATATTGCTGCAGCTAACAATCATCCAGCTACCAACCCGTTAGTCTTCGAGCTGCTTTGACACAGTGATGGACTTTGCTGTTAACTGAGATAATAAACACCATTATTTTGAGCACGGAAAATCACTGTCAGAAATGTAAAAGAAATTATCATGCTCTATATTGGTGCTGATCATACATTGAACCCAGATTTTTTTTTTTTGTTATGTTACCATTTATTATTTTTAAGAGAGAAAATAAACCTATTATTTTTGTTTTGGGAAATATTTTTTGATTAAGGATTTTGCAAATTTAATTGAATAGAAATTTTACAGTAACAATTTTTCTGATTTTTTTTTTTTTTTCCTTAATTTTTGGAAATTAGTGTAAGTAAACATATTACGAATAAAAAATTTGAAACATTTAGCAAATGTACAATTTATTCCTAGAATTATACATTGAAGGAATGAATGCTTTATTTATTTATCATGAAATTTAAAAAAACGTGTTCATTATACTTTACACAGACTAAGTTCTCCAAATTATTCTAGCCCAAAGAAGAGATTCAAATTTTCGACATTTCTTTGTACTTTAGAGTTTTTTTAATAATTTTTAATAATCCCAGCCCCATCTGCAGGCGAGCAATAAATCACTCCTCTCAGATACTCAACATATACAAAGTATTAATCGTAGTCTGTCACTCAATCATTCGCTTACTGGACATATTATTATAAACAACCACAGAGGTTCTATCACGTGACTCGAATTTTGTTAAATAAAACAAGCTACTTTGCCAAATTTTTTTTTCGTACTTATAATACCTTGCCGAGATTCAATTAGCAATTGCGTTCATATGAAAATGATTGAATATCAATTTGTTCGTCTTCGAGTGCAATGTTTTAGATGCAATTGCTTTCATCACAATTTGTCGAACTGTGGTTTCAAACCTAGATGTTTGAAATGGAGCTGCCAAACATCACCTGAAGGAGTGCAAAGTTTACCCTCAAAGAATTCAAAATCCAGCCTGCATTGATTACTGCGGTACCGAGCACCTTGCTGTTTGATGGGACTACTCGAATTTCCCCGAACTTAGACTATATTCTTCTAATACAATTAATACTTGGAAATCTATTCCAACTTCGGTAGTTCCTAGACACTTCTCCTTTGAGTTCAGTTTTGCTGATGCCTTTAAGGCTACAATGCCTACAAAGGCCCTTAGTTACCCACTTCGCATCATTCACTTACCCCCAGGAATCAACAGCCGTCTCTCAATGATGTTAATACTGAAATTCTTTACGTTAAGAAGGAGTTTGTTTCCACATTCACGAGTATCAAGGAAGGTATCTATTTTCTTGTTCAAAAATTAAAAGCTTCTAAAAATTGAAGGGACAAACTTTAGACATTTATTAATTGTCTAGTTTCTTAAATAAAACCTACCACCGAGTGATGATCCCCTGATTATTGGTCTTCGCATATGTTTTTGGAACGCATGCGTCATCATATCTAAAACCTCTGATTTTATTAATTTTATTGATCCCCAATAACAACACTTGGTACTACTTCGGGAAACTCACCATACATTTTATCTCTAATTAAAGGAATAAAAAAGGATTAAAGACTTTGAAAGATTTAATTTTACCTTAGGAAGTGATAAATTTAATTCTAAAATCGATGTAATAATAAATCACTAATTTTTAACAAAGTTATTTCTATTTGAAACTAGTAAAGATAAAAAATGGAAAAAGTAAAGAAGATATTAATCATATTGTAACACTGTTATATGTTAGAAGAAATTAAATTACTTGATGAAGTTACAAAACCGATGACGAAGTTGAAAACAAAAATAATGCGCAGATCCAATTCAGGAGATTGTGAATTAATTTTCATGATGTTGAAAGTTATGCACAGCCATTTATGGGCGATTATGCACGATGCGTTGAACAATGGATAGAGAATTTTGAAGAAATGTTATACGTATTTCGATTAAGTCATTTGCATAAAATGATCTATGACAAACGTTCTTTAGCTGTTAAATCTAATCTTTTTATTCACTCAGAATTGAAAAAAAATTTTTTTTTGGTAAAAGCTAAGGAAAAAAAACTACTGCGGTCAGAATACGGCGTCAGCAGAAATTCTGCGCACCTATATAAGTTATTATCAAAAAGAAAAATGATAGAAAACGAACCATTAGACGAATATTTCTTAACGATGAAACTGTGCCGTAATATAGAAGGTAATGCTTTGATGTAGTACGTCATAAAAATGAATGTACGATTCTGCTCTCAATAAAATTATTTTGTGCAGTTCTAAGACGCTAAAAGAATTTAAAGAAAAATGAAATGTGTATGGAATTTTAAAAACACCGGAAAAAAATTAATTTTCTATACAATAAGTATAATTTTTTATACTTTATAATAATAAATATCATTTTTACATAATTTTTTATCAAATTTCACAATGGAACTCTCCTAGTATCCGAGCAAAACGATCTTTTTCGATTTTATTCTTTTCCACAGTACAAGTTTTAGTAATAAAGGAAACATTCTTTTCCGAAGCTCAGTTACCCGGTAAATTAATTTATAAAAATTATCACACGAATAATACACTACGAAGAGAGCTTTTAATTGCTATTAATTCCAGTATTCTCAAACTCGTTAATCCTCTCTGCTCCTTGTACTGGTTTTAATCATGTTGGCTTATGATCGCACAGCTCACAACTATATCATTCTTACAGAACCCTTTCTGCTCTTCTCGTTTTACAAAACTGCAATTATCAATCCAGTGATGCCATCAAACTACTCGGCAATAAAATTCAAATTACCTTAAACAACATTTTAACAATTGAGTTCATGTGTTCTCCAGAGCGCGTTGGCATCGCAAGGAATAAACTGACTGACTCTCTCGCAAAATCAGCAGCAGACAACGACATTTTCTTACACATCCGAGGATCTTATTTTCCATTGACTAAAAGAAAACAATACAAGATGCGAAAGATATACACGCAAGTGGAAAATACGCTCAGGAATTTGTCCATTTAAATATCCTTAATTTTGTTCATAGACTTCTTTCGGTCATAAATCGAAAGAAAGACTTTCTTCTAAACTTCAGATATTATACTAGACTGAAAGTTACCCATCAAAAGCTAAACTACATAGATTTGATCTAGACTCATTTCCTCTGTGTATATATTGCAATACACCAGAAACCTTGGAACATATTTTGTCTCAATGTAGGAAATACGAAGAGCCAAGAAATAAATCACAAAGTTCTTTCGAATACAAGTTTTTATCTTTTTCTTGGCTATTTTATTTGATTGAAGATGCGAGTTACAAGACTAACAATTCTTTATTTTTTACGAAAGATTTCGTAACCTCGTTCTTTAATTTTTTTTTTTTTTCACTGTTTTTCGTTTATAATAAGTGTTATTCTGAGTTTCTTATCATCTTCCCAATTTTTTTTTATGTTGTGATCTAGTCGATCAATAACTTCCTCATTTCATTCTCCTTTTCAAATTTTTTTTTCTTCAGTCGGCTATCAGAAAGATGAATCACTATTTCTTTTCATTCATAATCACGTTCAAATATCAACTTGAAATCTTTCATATTTGACAGACCTTCATGGATTGACAATTTTTGGGTGTTTTCGTTGTATGTTTATAATTTCTCAGTTTTCAGAGGTTTTTTTTTCTTTCCTCATCGATATAACAATTGGATAAATTGAAATAAAGCAGCTTACTAGAACATAAATCTCAAAGTACCTTTTTAAATCAAAGCAATATAGTTGAGAGATAACTGTTGTAGAGCAGTAGGTTAAAGAATTGAACAGTCCTTTGATAGTATTGTTGAATCTTGTGCTTGTAACTTGCTTAATTATAAGCATTGCACATATTTTACATAATGTGTATTAAAAGTGACGAGAAAAGAACATCCTGTTTTTTCCTTTTGAATTCCCCCGGACGCCACCAACATTTAACACCACCACACTCCTACACACATCATTCAATTATCTTAAATTATTGCACTTTAGATTAATGGGTATCAGTAGAGAACTTATTTCCCTAGAAGGTTATTTTAATGCTGAAAATGCAATCAACGATGTTACAATGAAAGCAGAAATTCATGTTTTTGGACGCATGTTGAATAATTGTGCTATTGGCACAAATATACTAAGCCAATTAAATTCTTCTTTTGCCAATAGTAACATCACTGTATCTAAAGAAGAAAAGGAACTTAATGTGAGTTCTGTTAAAGGGATTTCTGAAGCACAGAGGGTTAAATCTAATTTTCAACAGTTGGAAGAAAGAAGGAACATTTGTACTATTACAGAACTATTTAGCAAGTTGAAAAAGAAGATTTATAAATGGGTAATGACTGTTTAGCTTCTATTACTGATGCAACAAGTATAGGAAAGATGGATTTATCATACATTTTGAACGATGAAATGCCTTGTTTCATCTTACGAAGAAGTATAAACTGAATAAGACAGAAACCACTAATATTGAAATGAAAATCATTTTGAATGAAAGGATTCCGATTTATCAACGCCCTCGAAGTTAATCCTTTCAAGAGAAATTAATAGTTAAGGATCAAATTCAAGACTTGTTGAGTAATGATATTATTCGATGTAGTTGCTCTGATTTCTCTGCTAAAACAAAGATGGATTAAAGAATATTGTTTCTGTTTATAGAAAAAATAAAGATGGTAGTCATAGGCTTTGCGTTCATTGACTGCAGAAAATTGAATCGAAAAGTTTTACAAGATCGCTTTCTTTTGTCTTTAATTGAAGATTTCTAAGTCATCTTGGAGATGCGGAAAGGACATTTAAAAAACGGTTTCTTCCATGTCGATGTCTACCAAGAAAGTAGAAAATACACTTTTTTCGTAACACATGAGAGACAGTGCGAATTTATTAAAGTTCCTTTTGGCTTAGCGACCAGTCCAAATGTACTCCAGATATTTGTATTGTACCATGTATTTAAAGATGTTCTAAGAGACTACGCCATTGAAATTTATTTAGATGGTGTCATAATACCATCACATAAAGAGAAGAGGATGTAAAAAAAAAAATTAGAACGCCCTTTAGATGTAACTTTAAAGTACGTGCTTGAGACAAACTTCAAAAAATGTCAATTTTTGCAGTGTAAAATTTAATCTTTAGGATAGGAATTTTTAAAAAAATCGTACGATCAAATGATCACCTCATAAAACTGTTGCAGTGCAAAATTTTTCTGGACAATTTGCACAAAATTATGCGAAAAAAGGAAAGCTACCTACGGGGGAAAAGACAAATTTCTGATTTTAGTATGAACAAAAAGGAGCCTTTAAGCACTACAAAAATTATTAACAGAAACTCCAGAACTTCACATATGGAGCTACATACCATCTCTAGCAGCTAAGATTTCGGCTCATGCCTTTTACAACAAACTGACGATGGTGAACTTCATCCGATTCAATACATAAGCAGGAAAACAACCCCTATACATTAGAAATTTAGCAGCTATGAATTAGAGGTGTTGGCAATAATAGAGACATTAAGGAAATTTCGAAACTATTTGCTTTTATACTAAATTTAAAATAATCATAGATTGCTCTACATTTCAAAGTGGGAATTAAAGTAGGAATTAACTCTAAATATAGCATGATGGGCAGTATTTTAGAAGACTTAAATTATGAAATTATACATCGTGCCAACTCACTCATGAAACTTGTTGATTCTCTACGTAGAAACTCTGAGTGTAGTAACACAAATGGATAGTAAATTAATATCTAAGCTTACACTAGCGAAAAAAAATTACAAATTTATAACAATGAAAAAGAAGAAAAAAGACAGTATTTCTTAAAAAACAGATTACTATATAAATACATTGAATAGTAAGAAATGTGTATATTGTCGGTCTTTGCAAAACGAAATACAAAAATTCGTTCAAAAGGTCATTTTGCTGTCACAAAGACTGCTGATATTCTTAGACGCGATTTTTAGGCTCCTAAAGCAAAGTAACTACTACACTATACCACATCACTGTGCCTAGGGTTGAGTTGCATCTTTAAAGTTTGGGAATGATCTGGGGAAGAAATATGATTGGGCTATGTGACGCTCTACAGTCATATGAGACCGGGAACTACGGTTTAAAGTAGATTCTGAACCACTACAAACATCCGTGATACCGCCGAGATTCGAACCCGAAACCAGTGGTACCGAGCTCTAGAGCTTTAGCCACTCGGCCATTCAAGCCCCACTGCAAAATAACAGATGGAGAATGTTTTACCAAACTATATTGAATGAATACTATCCAACAGAAAGAGAAGAAAAGGAGACAGCTATTTAAATCGGATGCCAAAATAATATGTTCTTTGGCCATTTACCACATTAATTTTTAGGACTATTTCTTTCGGCAAGAAAAAGTTAAAACCACAATTTCATCGTTATAGATGCATTCGCAAAATTGTTTTGGTTGTATTCTGTAAAAAAAAAATGAGTACACAATGTGCCTTAGGGAAAGAAAAAAATCAGCAAACCGTTTTCAGAAATCCCTCTAGAATTATGACCGACAGAGGTGCAGCATTCCCATCCGACGGATTTCACGATTACTGCAAGACTGAAGAAATTGACCACGTAGCAGTAACAACTGGTGTATCTAGAGCAATGATCAAGTTGAATGTATTCACGAGACAGTAACACCTGTATATACACTGAAGTGACAAAAGTCATGGGATACCTCTTAATATCGTGTCGGCCCTCCTTTCGCCCGGCGAAGTGCAGCAACTCGACGTGGCATGGACTCAACAAGTCGTTGGAAGTCTTCTGCAGGAATATTGAGCCATGCTGTCTCGATAGACGTCCATAATTGTGAAAGCGTTGATGGTGCAGGATTTTGGGCACTAACAGACCTCTCGATGACGTCCCATAAATGCTCGATGGGATTCATGTCGGGAGATCTAGGTGGGCAGATCATTCGTTGGAATTGTCCAGAATGTTCTTCAAACCAATCGCGAATAGTTGTGGCCCGGTGACATGGCGCATTGTCATCCATAAAATTCCCAGCGTTGTTTGGGTACATGAATGGCTGCAAGTGATTTCCAAGTAGCTGAACATAAGCATTTCCAGTCAATGTTCGGTCCAGTCGCACCAGAGGACCAAGTCCATGCCATGAAAAAACAGCCCACACCATTACGGAGCCACCACCAGCTTGAACAGTGCCTTGCTGACAGTTTGGGTCCATGGCTTCGTGGGGTCTGCGCCACACTCGAACCCTACCATCAGCTCTTACCAACTGAAATCGTGACTCATCGGACCAGACCACGGTTTTCCATTCATCTAGGGACCAACCGATATGCTCACGTGCCCACGAGAGTCACTGCAAGCGATGTCGTTCTGTCAGTAAAGGCACTCGAGTCGGTCTTCTGCTGGAATAGCCCAAGAAAGCCAAATTTCTCCGCACAGTTCTAACAGACAAGTCCCTTGTACGTCCCACATTGATTTCTACGGTTATTTGACGCAGTATTGCTTGTCTGTTAGAATTTACGACTCTTTGCGGTCTCGGTCAAGTACAGGCGGTCGACCACTGCGCTGTCCATGGTGGGATGTTATGCCTGAAATTTCATACTCTCGGCACACTCTTGACACAGTGGATCTGGGAATGTTGAATTCCCTAACGATTTCCGAGATGGCATGACCCATGCGTCTAGCTCCAACTAATATTCCGCGTTCAAAGTCTGTTAATTCCCGTCGTGCGGTCATCATCACGTCAAAACCTCTTAACATGAATAACTTGAACAGAAATGAAAGCTCTGCGAAAGCACTGCGCATTTATACCTGTTCTACGCGATGCTACTGCCATCTGAAAATTTGTATATTGCTATCCCATGACTTTTGTCACTTCAGTGTATTTTGACAAAACTCTCCATTGAAGATCCAACCAAGTGGTTCAAATATGTTCCCCACAGAGAATCGTACTAAATAGCACAACATCAAGAAGCACTAATTTCTTTCTATTCTGAAAAATGATAGGAACGAATATGAGGACCAAGGAGGACATGAAGATAATTGACATTTTAAGCGAAGAACTTTAACTAACGTAATTTAAGACAGAAATTAAGAAAAGAAGCAAAGAATAACATACTGAAATTCAAGAAGAAAATCGAAAGCCTTACAACAAACGGCGAAGACTTGCTCCTACTTATCACATTAATGATAAGGGGACAATTCAATGGACGCAATTTGATACTGGAATGAAGCTGAGACCAAAATATTTTTATCCCTATAAAGTTACAAGAGAAAAGTCTAATGATAGGTGTGAGATTTTCATCTCACACTGATCCTACTGGGTCCATCTGAAAAGATGGACCCAGTGTTACTAATATTGCAGCTGATCACGGGAAAAGATGGTTTCAAGAAGCCTGATTCTTCTTTAACAAATATGACTCTACAATAATGACTCTTTACCCATTTTGAAAAACTTTTCTCTCTGAAATGTGTGTTATTTTTTCATAACAATGTTGATTTTTACTGTTATACAGATTTTAACGATGAAGTTTTAAACTGTGGGACCCTATCTAATTAGCTTAAAGTGTGCAAAAAAAGACCCGTAGAGAGACGAGGTTTTCAGATGAAACGGATTATGGCATGTGAGGAAACAGTTTTACGAAGATGCAATTCTATTGCTAACCGCTTTTCGATGTTTTATTTATGCTTACTTTCAGATAACTGAAATGATATGTCTTTTGTTTTCTTCAATGAAGATGTTGAGGAGAATGACAGAGATGAAGTAGATCACTGTGATGTGAACTATGATTCAACTACCATTGGCTGTAACTTTTAAATTGGGCTGTATGATATTGAAGGCAGCATAAGCAAGGATGTTCGGTGTAGTAATTCTATTGTGTATGAAATAGATGACGCATGAATTTTCTAGAAGGACTTCACTCCGAACTGGGAGAGAAGAGGCAGAAGGGAGGATGAGATGAAGACGCATTGAACACGCTAACTCTGAAGAACATTTGATGATGCCATTTCAGGATTATTGCCTTTACTATTGTATAAATAATTCAGTTGTCCCTGCACTTAAATTTTTGTAATTTAATAAATGTTATTAAAAAGCCCTAGTCCTTTCAATTAAAAGAAAAAAAAACACGAGCCACACACACACACACACACATAGTATATATATATGACATATTTCTAAAATTCAAAGGGTAAGACCTAAGCCACTTCCCTTTGTTAGCGACTTTAACAAAAGGTTATTTTTTGTCTAATCCATGTTATCAAAATACTTCGCTAGATGTGTTTTTGACTTGGATTGAGATCTAATGAACATAGGTTTAAAATATTCTGAACGTATGTATTTCTTGAGGAAACTATCCTCAAAATGTTATAATTAATTTCTTTTGGGTTTAGCTGATTTCTTGGACATGTTTCTACACCCTGTCATTGATATTTAGTACAAATTTTATACTCTTTTTTTTTGTTTTGCCAATGTAGTTCTACCCCTTCAGCATTTTGATTTTTGTGTTTATTAAATGATTTTTTTTTTTTTTTTTACTGCAACTTATAAATAATAGCATCAATCTGATTACTGTTTTAAATGCATTGAGAATGATTTGATTATTTAACAAAATATTGGCCGGGAGCAAAAATTCTAGTACAAACTAAAAGGAAACAATTGAAAACATTAGGACGTATATTCTCTTCCCTTTTACTCTATAAATAGAAAATTGTGCCATAAATTCAAAGCACAATTATTAAGCCGAATAGGGCAGGATTTCATTAATTAATTTCTAATTTAAAAACTTTTAGACAATATAATTTTTCTGATTAGATAAGTTCTATTATCTATACGGATAATAAAAATTATCTAATCAGAATTTTCACAAATATCTTTACAAATATTTATGATTATACTAAATACAGATGATATCATATTCAATACATTATCTAAATAAGCATTTTTGTGATAATGTAAAGTTTGTTTACTTTAAAATAATCAAAATATGAGGACTACAAAAATCTGCTATCCTTCTATATATTGTCTTAAATTTGCATGACATTGCAGATGGTGCTTACTTATTCGGCATTTCTTTACAACTGCATTTTTACAATGCATAAGAATCAATTTTCAAACCTTCAACAATAATTTGAAATTAAAGCATACCTTCTTGTTATCAATAAAACAATTTTTTACTTGTGCAAATTCAGATTACACATCTATTTTAATTGTTTTTGTATAAAGAACTTTTTAATATAAAACTGATGATTGCTGCTAGTTCATGTGATAGTTGAATGCTGTTCCCTTGAAATTTATTATCTCAGAATATTAACTGATATTTGCTTTTCAACAAAATTTTGTTAAAAAAAATATTTACAGAAATTGCGGTTATATAGCACCTGCTATATAACCGCAATTAATCAATACAGTTGAAAAATATTATATTAATTTATCGATGGTAATAAGACACAAATAAAATATATATATTGTACTTATGTAATTGTAATACCTTCAAAATAAGGAAAGGATTATTCAGACGTCTTCTAATTTCAGAAGTGATGCTGAAAGTTTATGTATTTATCAATTGCTAAAAAAATTATTATTAACTGTTTATTAATAAATTAGTATTCAGTATTAAAATCAGTTAATTACTCTTATTCTAATACGTTTTTTTTAAATAAAAAAAAAAGTAGTTTTGTTCAAATAAGTGGAACAGACTTTTACTTTTTTGAAACGTACATCAAATGTTTTGTTTTATTTTTACAAAATAATACTAAAAACATTTGAACTCATAAAATTTAGTCATTTATATTATTTTATCAGAAATCGCTAAAATAAGGTTATCAGAAATTAAATCAATTAACATATTACGCCTCATTCTATGTATGCAAGAGATTAATGTATCTACATTCTATAATTCAAAAAATATATAAAATTTCAAATTCTTTTTCATAAAAAGGAAAAAACATAATTTTTGATAGTGAAAGTAAGCTTATTAGTTGTCATTAATAAACTATCAGTTTCATCATTATTTCTCCACTATTAAAAAAAAAAATTTTTTTTAATACAGCAAAAATTATTGGAAAAAAAAAATCAAGATTTTTCCATGAATTTATTATATTTTTATCTGGTACGTACCCTAAAATTAGATTTTATTTATTTTTTTTAAATAAAAATTTGCAATTTTTGATAAAATTAACAGCATAGAAATAATGTTAATTTATCCCATTTTATCAACCTGTGACATCTTTATTTATTGCCTTATTTTAATTATAAACAAGGATTTAATTTTTTGATTTTAATAATAATTACTTTTGAAATTGCAAAGATATAAATTGATTTCACATATTATTGAAATGAACATATAGAAATTATTAGCAATTTCTAGAATATTTTTCTATTGTTTTAAACATTAATTACTTTAAGATAACATAATTTTTTTGAAGTTAGGTAAGAGCTTATCGATAATGATTAAATAAATTTATTATATGCGTGACTGCTATCATTAATAATAACAAGAGATTGGCTAACTAAATTCTTGTGATTTAAAGTAATTTTCATTATAAAATATAATACCCATAAAATATAATTTTCAACAAAACCTTCATTTTCATATCTTATTGAAAATTATACTATCTGAACAGATGTATTTACAAATGATAACTGTGAAAAACATGAAATATTAAAAAATAATAATAAAAAGAGCATGTAATCATTTCAAAAAGAGAATTTGCTTAATGATCATTTAATGTGAAATATCTTTTTCAAAATATCAGCAATAGGTTTTTCACTTCCATTGAGTAATGTGAATTGTTTTATAAAAGCCTCCAAAATATACGAGGGAAAAAATTTTTTAAAAAAATCAACAAATGCTATAAATGTGCCTTAATTTTGAAAAAAATAATTTTAAAAATTAATCCATTTTTAATTTCTTCAAGATTAATGTTATACATAATCAAAAGAAAACTACCTTAGCTGGGCCAATTTTTTTTTTTTATATATATAAAATATTACTGCATAATAATCTAGTAAATTGTAAGAGTTCATTTAATTTGGTACTAAAAGATATTTTTTAGCTATAAATTGAAAAAAAAAAAAAAAAAAAATTACAAAGCTTTATTAAGTTCACAATTAATACTACTATTGTAATATTATCCTTTATTTATTAATAATATCATTTATTTTTGGAAATACCTTGTAATATAATGTACAGAAAAAATTTGGAAAATTCAGCAATTTACAATTTTATATTATTCGACATAACTTCAGCAAACATGCAAAATGACAAGATAATATTTAATTAATCAACATTAAATTGAAAAAATTTCAAATTACTTAAAAATAAATCAGTTATTAATATTTTTTTTTTTTTTTATAAAATTTTAAAAAATGCAATAAAAAGACTTAATTTCCAAAAGAAATAAAAAAAGATTTATTACAGGTCTAACTCTTTATTGAAAAATAATAAGCACAACTGATTCCTTTAACACTAAGCACCTATTTAATATTTATTATATTTTAAGAGGAAAAAAGTAACATTTCAAACAAATAATCAACTTTCATATTTGGATGAAATTACATTTATTTGCAGAAAATATTTAATTTAGTACAGATTTATTCTATACACCCAATTGTAGATAATTTGTATAAAATTGATATTTGTAAATTTATTAGAAATTCACATCAAGTACATTAATACAAATTAAAATATTATTAATGTGGATCAACTGTATCTGACAAAATATACTCTCAAAATAACCTACGGCAACATTTACGTAAAATGTTTACAAAGAAAAAACAAAAACATTAAATCAGAAAATAATGGCTTTTTATTAAAAAAAAGCAACATTTTGTTTTGCTAACCTTGGCCATGCAACAAAAACAAATCAAAAAAAGTAGTAAGTATATATGAACATTAATTACAAAAACTCAAATATTGGCATTTTTTTTTTAACATAGCACTTACAGTCAAAATTGACTCAACATAAAATTTGAAAATAACAAAAATTGTTTTTATAACCGGGCCAAAACTGGAGAAAGATTTGACATAGATATTTCACAACTAAGAAATCAAATTATAACAAATTTGGCAGTACACAGATCTGCGACTTCCAACTCAAAATTTTCTGACAGGCAGAAAAAAGGTGGCTCAAAATAAAGAAGAAAAAAAAAGTTTTTAAAAAAATGGCACGGAAAAACCAAGGTTTAAGCTTTGCATTTTGAAGTCTGGTTGAGCCTCAGACATCCATAGAGAATAATGCATCATCATGGTTTTCTGGAATTAAAAAAAATAAATAAATCAGATTAAACAATCAAAATAACTTTCATTTACAAAAACTCTCATTACTATTTAGTATTCCATGTATAACACGGCAATAAAATTTCTGAAAAATGCTCCATTACTATAAAATAAAAAGTAATTATGCATTAGCATTGAATTTTTTTTTAATCATTACTGCTATGTAAATGAGAACATTATTTTTAAAGGAATGTCATCTTTTAAGGGGAGTTAATAATTCAACTTATATGTTTCATATTTTTTCACTGAGAGACATTTAAAAACTCCATTGAACTTATCTAAACATATGAAGTTTTCTTTTTTAAATTTGATGCTTTTTCCATTTGATGATCTTTCTTTACAAAATACACTTCTAATTGCTTGGCTAAGTTAAGAAATATTTTTCTTGCTAAAAAACACTTTTGTTATTTCTAACCAAAGAAAGCCAACACACTTTAAGCAAGATCTGTATGAATAAGCAATTATAGCAATCTATAGAGAGATTTTCCGTTTAATTCTTAAAACTAATTAATGTACACTTACTAGTAAAAATAATAAATATACAGGTTTATTTATATATTTAATAAAAATGTCATTTTCAAGTTTCAGATATTAATCTTTTATATAAATCACAAATCCATACATAACCTAATTTTGAAACCATATCTGGAGCAGTAAATCTCGTCAAATAAGGTGACATGCAATACTAATACTGATTTCTTTTTCATTGTAATAGTATAATTTACAGCATTGTTAATAATGAAATAAAACATTTTATTTAATAACCTTGTTTTTCTTCTGCACGTGGAACCGTCCCATTTTCCTTTGGTTTCAAATGATTAGGACTAGTAATCCCAGGGATGATGGGCAAATTCTTTGGCGGAGTTCGAGCTATGGGCGAATTACGCATCTGCATTAAAAAAGCCCTATCATATATAATTCTGGTACCTGTAAGAAATAAGAAATGTTTATGTAGAAAAAATATGGTAAAAAAAATAAATAAATAAATATTGCTATACAAATTTACTATAAAACAGGTATAGTAATTTCCTGCCTATAATTCACAAATTATACAATAAAAACCTTAAAATTTTGTGCTGCAGATTATAGACTACTACTTAAAATCTGAATTTTTTACCCTGAAGTTACATGAAAATGAAGTTTATTAAACTGGGGAAAATTATTATTATTATTTTTTTTTTACAAAAAAAAAAAAAAAAAAAAAACCTAACAATCTTTTTTGTGAGAGAAAAATAACAAAGAAATTTATTATGAGTTATAGACGAAATTTATATATATATATAACAAAATGTGAATTATACTATCCTGTGTTAGTGAATGAAAAAAACCTAGAATGATGTCGTAAATAACAATTATACACACTTTATAGAAAGTGAAATCAATAATTGTGATATTTAACAATATTTTAAGTAAATCTCATGACTATAAAAAAAAATTAAAAAATATTATTTTCTATTCTAGTTCTTATAACCATTATCTTAAATCGACGATGTCGTCTTCCTTTTTGCGAAGAGACATCAAGGTTGCTACCAGTAATAAGTGTCAGTTGCTGAAGTTGGTAGATGAGGGTTCTGTCGTCACTTGAGATTATATCTGTTGCAAAATTGCGTATTTGAGGGTAATTTTTGGCTTTTATTTTATTCTCTATTAGCAGTTGAATTAGCGCAACGGATCGGGTTAGAGTCTCGCAATCGAAAAGTCGCTCTTTACCAATACACTTCATTCTTTTGCTACGATGCGCACCTCAAATCGTTTACGATTAGAGAATGTAATTTAGCTGTTTTTTATTATTATTTTTATTGTTGTTACTCCTTTTTAACTTTTTTGTGGTACCGAATTATAAAATCATTAAATTATTCGATTTGATTAACATTTTCATTTAAAGTACTTTTTTAATTTTTTTCTTAAAATTAAATACTTTATATGTCCTTACTTACTTTACTCATCTCAATTCAAAGAACATTATCATTAATTCTGATGAAGAGATTGTATTCTCAACGGTACTTTATAAAGTATACGCTAGTATCTTATATTTATAATTTTTTTTATATTACCATGCCCCCAAAGCGCTCTTTAATACAGAATAATGTTTTATAAGTTTTATATTACGGGTATAAAAAAAAGCCGATTAGTACATTAAATCACTTGGATTGTCTTTAATACTGGACGACTAGCACCTAATCGTCTAGGGTTAAAAACAAGAAGCTGGGTAAACAGGCAGAATCGGTTCAAATTCTCCTAAATACGCAAAAATTCCTATCACAATCTTTCTGTAGTAATATTGCAGAAAAGTCTCAATTAAATCATTATGTAGTTTTAAGTAAATGATGATTAAATAATTAACCCATGATTTAGCGACAACTAATTTTTAATTACTGGAATCTCACTCCTAGTTTTTTTTTTTATATTATTTTAAAGCAATGGCTACAGATGACTCAGTAAATGAAAGCAATTAAGTATTTTAACAATCATTAGCTTCATTCGAGGAAGTCAACCCGTACTATAAAGAAGAAGAAAAAAAAAATTCAAAATTTTTTTTTTTATTAACTATATTTATAAATTGATATAGAATATTGCATCAACTAAACAATAATTAACTATAAAAAATTATATTAATTCCGTACTAATAATTTTATTGTTACGTTATATTTTAAACGAAATCCTAACAGAAAATGCGTTCGCATTTCAAAGCAAGATCGTTTTTTAATTCTCCGGAAAAAAGTTATATTTTTTGTGTACCTATTGCTTAATTAAAGACAAAGAATCAAAACTTAAAAAAAGATTTACGTCTATTGGAATAAAAATTGTGTCTATAATTTTAACATAAAAGGGAAAAATTTGTTTTAATAATAATGGTATGATCTTGAAAATTTCAACAACAAAAAAAAAAAAAGTTTACGAACTTTCTTAAATTCATATGTTCGTAAGAAAAGTGAAATTTGGGGAAATATTATTTGTGAATAATTTAAAAAAAAATCAAATTAACCATCGTTTTCCAAAACATAATAGTAAAATTAGAAAATACATAGATCCCAATAATGTGTTTTTCTTAGAATATAATAAAATTTATATTAAATTTGTTACAAATATATAACGTGATAACAAAGATATAACGAAGATATAGATAATTCGTGATCAGAATTATTCATTAATACAACTTCCCAGACAGCATCTTTAATTATTTGTAACTTCCTGTGTTAACAAGTCGATTTCTTCTCTCGCGCGGATTGATATAAGGAGCGTCTCATCCATTCTGCTTTGGATCAACTACGGCTACCTGCTGTACTCGTAGTTCATTTTCTTGTAAGCTCGCTTTCAGAAATGCGTCTTCTATTTTAACAATGAAGTTACATCTATTACCATCGGGAAAAAGTATTTTCAGATGATGGTTTAGAAATTAATTTACACCAATACATTAAAAAAAAAGGGGGGGGGGGGGAAATTGCGGGCAACGGTGTTCGTGACGATAAAATTTAACAGAAAATTTAGATTATAAGTAAAAAATTACAATGTTATAAATAATACATTTCATAAAAAAAAATTAAAGAACGCAGTTTCATTTAAAACTGTGAAAAGAAGTTACACTTATTCTTAAAAATGTTTTTGGAGAAGTTCAATATCAATCAGAAAAACTATGTAAGTTCTATTATCTAAATTTAATCAACACAAAATATAAATCTAGATTGATAAACATCCGAAGGCCAGACAACCTATTTAAGTATTTATATTTTAGAAATATATAAAAATATATTTAAACTAATTTCTTCAAATTTAACACTTCTAGAAAATAGGAAAGTTCAGAACAAAACAAAAAGGAAATTTACAGCTTATCTATGCAAATGGCTGGGGTATTTTTAAAACACTAATAAAAGATATGTTTGTGAGACTTCTACAGGAAAACTACTTTTAGAATTCCTAAATAACTTATCTTATGTATGGGAAAGAGTAGAATAATTAGCCTTACATTTCTATCCATTATTTCAGAAAGAGGAATCAAGAAGAAAATTTGTTTCTTTTTCTATAGTTCAAAAATTCTTTAAATAGTAATAAAATTTTTTTTAAATAATAATAAAACAGAGTGAGGAAAGATCCAGGTCCAGGTGCTAATTTATCAGGGAAAAAAAAAAAAAAAAAAAAAAAAACAATAACATTTAGAGAAATTTAGCTTAAAATATTTCCCTCTAATTTGAAAGTATGCATATTTGTAATTTTTATTCAATTATCTACTTTTTCTATAAATTTAACATTTTTTCACACTGCCAATGGGCTTAGACCAATCGACAAGAACCCTATTTTTTCAAGGACGGAGGTTTATGGTCGCTGCGCGACCAATGCACTTCGAAAATCTACAACGAATCGAAAGTATGCATATAACAAATGCAAAACAAATATAACAAATGCATATACAAGACGAAAATGTTTTTATTTTAATTTATAAATATAACACAGTATTAAAATCTTAAAAAAATTTATACAATTGAAATTTTAAAACTTATACAGGCAAGTTGGTTCATAAGGCTAAAAATATAGCGGAGAGCATCGCTTTATAAGTACAGCGGTAAGATCGGGCGATTTTGCAGTTTTTGATTCTTGTTTCGCTAAGTCCAAGCCGCTATCGCTATTATCGCGGTTTATTCGCTAAGCTATCATGCCAAACAGTAACTGCCAAAGGGCGATAATCATTTCAATTCGGCAACCTACTTTAATGTTAATTTCATTTTTAAATACAGAATTTTTTTTGTTATTTTTAAATAATTATTTCACGCGAAACAAGCAGAACCAAACCTGCAGAGGTCGCAAAAATTAAAATGATACTGATTTTATAGTCTGCAAAGGCAATAATTGTTTAAACTTTCTTGGCTCCGTTTTTTCTGTCCCTTCCCACTTCAGTAATCTAACGGAGAAAGAAGGTAAGTAGAAAAAACTTGTTTACTCCCATTCCAGCCACACCCTACTAACATAGTCCTTTTTAAACTTACGTTTTTTTTTTTTTTTCCTTCAAATGTTACATGGAGACCGGCGAAATTCTCCCCCTCTCTAAAATCGCTTCGTTTCATTTTAAATATACACTGTTGTAAATTGTTCTTTATATCGTTTTATTTTTCATAAAAACATTCATATTTTTTATTTTTCTTGAATAATTGTTCGCTTTTATTCATATTCTGGGGGGAATCCTTGCAAATGATACCAAGACAAATTCCATTATTTGACGATAAATTAATGATAATAAAAATAATAAATAAAAATATTAAAAAAAAAATAATAATATATATAAAATAATAATAATAATAATAAAAAAATAAAAAGAACACGGCTACCAAATAAAACTGCGATATTACCAAGAGATAGTTATTCTTTTCCTATTGAAGTTTAAATTAGTTTATCTTTTGTTTGTGTCTGATAATGTTTACAGATAAAAAATTATGAATAGATAAGATAATTTTTGTGTTAATCAGTTTAGCAACTGAGATTGATTAACTAATTATGAAATTTTAATATTACAAATTTTCAATTTAGTTCTTTCCTGTTGTTATACACTTAGTGCATGATCAGCCCGATCTTATTATTGTTATCTAATTTTTGAATTTAAATCTTTAACATTTTTAGAAATTATGAGTTCTCATCAAAGTCATTTAAATAGTCGTAAAAATACCTGCATTGCATTCTATAAAAAAAAATTGAATACCCAATCAAATATTTCTAATACATCTTAATAAATACTTTATCCTACATAAATTTCACTGATAAATGTTAGTATTTTATAAAAGCTTTATTCTAAAAAAAAATAAAATGTATGTATATATATTTGTAAAGGAAACATTCTTTCTTTTAAATTAAAGAAGTTGTATAAAATAATTAAGAGATGTATTTTTAAAAAAGTATATCAAGAAACTCAAAATAAATGAATTAATCAATCAAAATGCAGTTTAGCGAGGCAAATATTACGAAGTCAAGAATAAGATATCTATATTAATTATTACTCGATAATAAATAATTTTTATTTTTTAAAAACCATTTTCACATTAAATAATTTCAAATCAAAAAATTTAAAAATACCACAAAACAAATAACTTTACGAAATGTTCTCAAAACTAAAAACGAAATAGAAACTAAAACTAGTTGTTTTGTTTTCACAATTTCGTTATGTACAAGTTGACACTATAGGTTATTTATAACGAAACTAACATATCCCAACTTTCCAGGTATGCGAATTAACATGAACAACCAGCGAAAGTGTAACATTGTACATTCTTATCACGTAATAGTTATCGGCATCGTAACCCTTTTCCGTAAACAACTGACGCATACCAAAACAAAGTCACATGCTTCTACCTAAACAAAACATATGTCCAAGAAATCATTCATTTCCGGATGAATTCCGATTAAATTAGAAAATACAAATTAAATGCGATTTCTAATAGAATTATACACATAAAAAATATACAAACCACCAGGAGTTGTCGAAAAAATGGTTCCACCAGGTGTAGATGAATAGTCTATAGGTAACTGAGAAGCATCATTAATAACATTTCTACCAGGAATATCTCTGGTATTACTAGTTTTCCTTTGAGATGAGTTATTATTCATAGTTACAAAATTATTTACAAAACTATACAAAGATTTCAACAAAAAAGAAAAACAATTTAAATCATCAACAATTGTATAAAACCTAATAACGACGCTTATAAGTTCTTACCACGCAGCGCAGATTAAAAAAACAATATACAGATACATTTCGATTTTCT
Source organism: Caerostris darwini (assembly GCA_021605075.1). Classification (NCBI taxonomy): domain Eukaryota; kingdom Metazoa; phylum Arthropoda; class Arachnida; order Araneae; family Araneidae; genus Caerostris; species Caerostris darwini. Next base: position 1,599,191 of record BPLQ01012170.1, on the reverse strand, counting down.
GTCTGTTGCCATATCACGAAACTTTTTATTTATGTATCTCAATTTATTATAAATTGTTTAAATATATTTTAAATAATCCTATAAGACTTATATTATTTTTAAGTTTCAATACTATAATACTTTTAATATATACTGTTAATATTTTCTCCTGGATTTAAAAAAATTTCTATATAAACTCTGTAACAAGACTAAAATGTTCACTGTAACTTTGACGCAACAATTCATGTCTGCTAAAAATGAGAAACTGTCTCTCTTGAATATTTGAACAAATATTGACGCATCTTTTCTGAGTGACTCATTGTTATTACACGTTTGTATTCGATTTTTTTTTCTCATTGTTATCTGAGGTCAAGAAAGTACTTAAATGTACATTTTTTCTTTAGCATTAAATTCGAAAAAAAGATGAATTCCCCCAACTATCAAAAATTAATTTCTTTGGGAAAGCCTTTCAGAATGCAGAAACCTGTGGATAAGACTGTTAAGTAAGTTTTTATTTTAAATCTGCTTTTTTACGACTTTAGTTATGTGAAAATTTTACTATTTGTCCTTTACACTTCTGCATTTTCTGTTTCATCGCTAAGTATATTCATGTTTTCAGCTTATTTTTATATGAGTATATGTTTAATAAATAAAAGATTTCTTTTCCAAAAAAAAAAAAAAAAATTTTTTTTTTTGCAAATATAAAATTTTTTTTTTTTTTTGTTTTGAAATTAAGGCTAATTTATTTTTCAGCAATAAAATAATCACTTGGAGAATTTATAATTTTTCTGCAAAAAATTATATTTTATTCACTAATAGAGAAGGTGAATAAGTATTTCATGTGGAGAAAGGCAAGTATTTTTATTAAATTAAATTGCAAAGTGAATAACAACATTAAATAAGCATTATTATCAATTGCTTATATTTTAATTTTATAAGCAGCTAGTAAATATGTTAGGCACTATAATATTGACAGATGTTTGCATTTTTTTGTGCCTTGTTTTTCTTAGTCAATCTTAATAGAAATCATCTTTCATGTGTTTTAATTTTTCTTTTTAGAAGCATGGGTTTTTATTGATAAATTACAAATTATCTTTTATTTTGGCATATATAAATATGTAGAATATGAATGTAAATTTTAAATGTACAATGTCACCTTAGCTAATGAGGGGCCTGAACGGCTGAGTGACTAACGCTCCGGCACTCGGTACCACAGGTTTCGGGTTCGAGTCCCAGCGGTGGCATGGCTGTTTGTAGTGGTTCAGAATCCACTTTAAACCAGAGGTCCTGGTCTAACAGGATCGTAGAGCGTTGCGGGGGTAGTGTTACTCCGCCTCTGTAGTTTATCTTCAAACTACAAACACCTCCTGGGTAGTGCTAAGTGAGTAAAGTCGGTGCAGCGCTTGCCTTAAGGCATCCGAGACAACTGTCTAAGTGTTTGCCAGCTGCATTAGGAAAAAAAAAAAAAGCCCTCTGATAAGTTTTTAATTTGCCGGTCAGACGCAAATTAAAAGAAATATATGTTTATATATTATATATCCATCTCCTTTGATTAAATATTATCTTTTTTCCTTCTTTTTTTTCAAAGGTCTGATGATCTTTTTACTTTCTCTACTACAAATTGAGCTTGATTGCCTTTTTTTTTTCCCCCATTTTAGCTGTCCTAAAAAGTGACTCCAAGGTTTTAGACTTCAATATAAGTGTATGTGTATAATTATCAGTTCCTTTTACCATCAATTCTTTGCAGATTGAATTTTTCTGCATGTGAGAAAGTGTCCTATGCCACAAAGGAATCTCCACCCTTCTGCTTACTGAATAGCTCACATTTTTTACTTAAGTTATATCAATAGTAGTCATTGTAACTGGGTCCTGTAAATTAAATTTTTCTTGTTCTAAAATACTATATTTTCTGTGTAGAGCTCCAGGACGTGACATTCTTTGCTCACCTTTAGAAATGCTACTTTGATGTTTAAGTAGTTGTGGTTTTCTACTTAGTTTCTAAAGATTAACAGCAATATTCTATTTCAAATGCCAAAAACCAACATGCGTAACAAACTGCTGTGCTATTTTATGAATAGACTGGTAGGATTTCATTGAGAGTTTGAAAATTTGATTATCATCATAACTGATAAATGCCTTTTGCCTCCAAATCTTTGCATCTTTCCATATAATTCTTTTTTACTTAAAGCTTTATGAATAGCACTTTTAGAATAATTAAGAATCTTGTTTATTTTACCTTCAGATTTTCTTTTTTCATTATAGAGCCAATTTTTTTTACATTTTTCAGATCACTTTTACAAGGCTTTTATAATGCAAAGAATCAAACGGGTTAAATTCTGAATGTTTGTTTTTTTCCCCTTTTTCCAACTCTTTTTAGATGCTTTATATTACAGTTCAGTTTCAAAATTGAAAAAAAAATTTTATTATTAGAAAAACGATGTCTTTAATATATGCAACACTAGGATTTCAAAAAAATTCATTGACACAAAAAAAAAAGTCATTTGACCAATTTTTTTTTTTTTTATGCTAAATCAACACTATAAAATTGTTTCATTTCATACATCTCCTATGAAATTTATGTTAAATATTGTCTTTGTTGAGAAAGAGTGAATTTTGAATGATCTTATGATTTTCCAACAAACTATGTTTACCAATCGTTTAAAAATATTTATCTTAAAATAAAATTTTAAGCACTTTAGAGTTTTACTCTTTGTTTGAGTCTTCCATTTGAAATGCTAACGGATGCATGTGTTAAAATCTGTATTCTGAGATGAAATCTAATGAAATGGCGGCTCAAATATGAATATTTGTCATCTTTTTTAATTTCCAAAATAGTTAAAATTTTATACTGTTGATTGACTGAAGAAAAAAATAAACTATACAAATTATTTATTTTTAGTATTTTTTTGTTAAAAGTATTGAAATGATAAATTGTTGGAAGCAGATATTGAAGAATGAATTCTAATGAAATTTTAATTAAAAAGTGAACTTATTGTTATTAGCATTTTGTTACACAAACATGACATTTTTTTTCATTTTAATAAAAAAATTTAAATTTTCCATATATTATTTATATGTACATTTATATATGTATTATTTATATAATATATATATGCATTTTATATTGTAAATTAAAATTCAATAATTAAAATAATCTTTATGGCTGTGTAACTTTTTTATAGTAATATTGTGGAACATGTACTGCAATCAGAAGTAGAAGATAAATTATGATAATTTGTCAAGTTGTAAAAGGAAAGCATGCTGTCTTAAAGCGGGATGTGATTATTTGCACAGCTGAATATGTCTTGATAACAGAATCGAGTTAATGACCTTTGAAAAATGTATCAAGATGAAAGTTTCATTGGAACTTAAAAGCTTAAAGGTGAATCAATTTTTTCAATATATATATACATATAGTTATGTATTATTTATACATAATTATAGATTTGATAATATCAGGAAATTCTCATTTCTTTGCACAGTTTTCTAGTAATTTGTAGGCAATAGCTTTCATTGCAATTTAGTTGTAATTGCTTATAAAAAAATGATATATCGCAAAAAAGAAATAAATATTTTATTACTCTTATTAATCCATAATATATTCTAAATATGGGGTTATATTTCTGAATTTTCAAGAAATTATAAAATTGCTATAAAAGTTTAAGAAATTATGGAGAAAAATTTATGTATATATTTTTTTATCTTGAAAGAATTCTATATTCAAAATAAATTGTCACTATAAAAAAAAAATATTTAACTATTATTTATCAGTCTTGCAATACTCTAGATTAAAATAACTAATTTGTTTGATATTATATAGTTAAATCAACTTCCTTCCTACATGAAAATTTAATTTGATGTATTTATCAAGTATTTTATTTTAAACTATAATAATGTTAAAAATGATAGGAAATGTTAAACATAATAAACCTATGTTAATATCATTTATTGAAAAAAAGAAATTTATAAAAAAATTAATTAACTTTAACATGAAAGGATGATTTGAATATTTCACATTTTGGATAGTTTTACAGGTGATATATGCTTAAACTTCAAGTTCTGTTAAATTTAAAAATTAACTCGATATTGTACAGTTATAAATTCATTTTATTATAGTGTTTCCTTTATTAAAATTAAATTTTTTAATAAATTAAACTATTTTTTAGTAATCTTGTAATTTTGACTGTCGCTATGTTTTTAACATTCATCAAACAAATTAAATAATTTAAAATGAACTAGTCAAATTTTATAAATTAGCAATTACTTAACTTCGTTTTAATTTTGTTTCCCGGGTTTTTTTTTTTTTTTTTTTTTTAGTGGCACTATTTTAAGACACAAATATGAGAGAAAAAATTAAAAACTCTTGCATGTCTAAAAATGATTAACAAGATGAAAATAATGATTCTGCTGTTAAAAGATTGAAAAAATACACCTATAAGGTAAATATATTTAACTGGTAATTTAATCTAAATTGTGTAATTTTGATTATATATATATTCCAATACATTGTTTAAATTTTTTATATAATAAATCTATTCAACTTTATAGTACTAATTTATAAATAAAAGCTCTGAATATACATTTTTCTGTGTAATAAAAAAATTTACTGTAAAAAATTGTATAGATATCTTCATACAAAAAATAATAATAATAATAATTAATAAATATAAGAAAACATGCAAAGGCAAATTTTTGTTAAACTTCTAATTAGAAGCTTATGAAATTAAAAATAGTCAAATAGTAAATTTAATAAAATACCCTCTTTATAAGTATTGTAGATGAAAGTATTTATTATATTTGAGGTAATGATATTGATTAATAATAGTAAAAGAATAAAAACCTTTAAAAATTATTTTCTTTTGTTAACTAAATTACTGATTAATTTAATATTTTTTCTATTATATTTGTAAATGTAATTCTATCTTTCTAAGTTAAAAGTAATTGAATCTTATAATAATTTTTAGATATTTATTCAACTGTTACTGTAACAAAAATTATAAAATATTTCTTTATTTAGGTTGAAAAGATCAAGAGGAATATTACTAGTCAAATTCTTTGAGTATTCTGGATTATAAAACTAATACGTATTTCATACATTTTTTTTAATAAGCTTCATAGAATTTACACCAAATCAAGAATATGATAGTTTTATTTGATTAACTTTTATTTACAAAATTGTACAATCATAAATAGGCATCTCATAGTTCACTTTTTTGTTTCAAGTTTTTTTTCTAATTTTTCAAATTCTTTGGCTGTAATTTCATCAAGTTCATCAGTCACCTGTAGAAGAAATATTTATTACTGGAATAAAATTTATTACTTTATAATCTCCATGAATGTAGTATACCAATAAATTGTTACTTAATAAAAAAAAAAATTGCATTCTTGTTTACCTGTATTACACCTTTGACTTCAGGGATATAAAACTGAAGCATATTCTCAACACCATTTTTTAATGTTACTACAGAACTAGGACAGCTGGTGCATGCTCCTTGCATTTTAAGTTTAACAATACCATCTTCAAAACCCTTAAATAAAAATAAAATGCTGTTAGGTTAACCATTTTCATTAGGAATAAAATATCTGATTATGTTAAAAGTAAAAGACAGCAAATTTTGAAAGAATTATTTTTTGTTGATGATACATTCACTAATTAAGTTTTAATGCATTGTATAAATGTAAATAGAAATTTAATGTAATAATTTGCATTAATTAATTAATAAAAATTAAGTTCGAATTAATTCAAACTTGGTTCATTATTCAAATGTTTCATATTTCTTGGTACTTAAATTTTATAGTATTTATATAATCGATATTTATTTAATATTGGATGGTTTGCATTGTAAGTTATCTCTACAATAATGTTAACATGAAAGTAGGAATTTTTTATAATAATAAGTTTAAAAAAAAATATGTTAATATGCCTTACTTCAACAACCAAAAGAAAATTACACTTTTTTTGCATCTAATTTTCCTTCAAAATAAATTGAATACAACTACTGATTTCAGTAAAGCCTTGATAGATAATTATTTTTAATGACAAATTTCTAAATGTAGAACTTTAATTGGCTTTTCTGAATTAAGAATGAAAAATATACTTTATAACATATTGTAAGAAAAATTTGTTAAATCTATTGCTTTCTTTACCCGTTTAAAGAAAATTATGAAATCTTTCAAGCCACCAAATTTAGTTTCACATATTGGTTTAAAAGAATTTAATAGTTTACCATATAAATGATATCTCCTCCATCTTCTTGCACAACAGGTCGAATTCGGGTCTCTAATAATTCTTTAATCATCATTACAGTTTCATCATCATTTGGATCAAAACCTATTAATATAATTTTAATTGTTACATGAATTCTTGTGTGCATAAATGTAAAATTTGTGTAGGATGTTAAACTATGGAAATTTATATGTGTAGTTCGACCACTGATTATATAAAAAGGTAAATATCAGGTATAAAGGCAGAAACGACGATTTAATTACTTCTTATGGCTTGTAGTCTGACGTTTGCAATGCAAAACAATTTTGGCAGAAAAAAATTAATACAGTTATTGGGGAATTTTTTTACATGTAATTTTAATTAAAATGCCTTCGAAAATAACTTTCGCCATTCTGTTTGAATCTCACTCATGGATGCTTACCAATTTTCCACATGGTCAGCAGCTGAATTATACATGTATATAAAAATAACTTATTCAATAAATTCTGTGGTAAAATGTTTTTGAATTAAGCATAAATAAGTTGCAATAAAGATTTTTTTTTCCTTTTGAAAGAAATTTTACCTTTTTTTTTCCTTGGGAACATATTGATAAATTTCAATGGTATTTTTTTTTTGTTATGAGTAACTGAATATCAGTGCTTGATTGTATCATCCAGTTAAGTTTTTAGAAATGCATATAATTGACTAAATACAGCATTCCATGAGAATAAAAGACAAAAATCATATATAAAATTTATTTCTGATAATATCACATTTGTATCTTTTGGTGCAGTTTTCTTTTTCACAGTGTTGTCTTATTTTTTTTTCTTTTCTAATGACATTAGCATATAAAAAATCAACTCATCTTCCTACTCGGAAGTAAATTGTCTTACTTCTGCAACATAAAGAAATATTTAAATGATTAGGCCGCCAAGAGCAGCCGTAACCTCTTGCAGTAAAACCAGCTAGTAATCGAAGAAAAAAAAAAAACACTAACCAGTTGACCTGAGCAGGGCGATAAATCAATATATACCAACTGTCTAAAATCATTTATCTAATTTTATTATATGTTGAATTTCATTAAAATTTCAATGTTCAACATTGAAATATCTATTTTTCAAAACCCATACGATTGCTTAGAAAATGATCAGCGAACCCAAGCTGGGCGAGCAGGAAAAGAAATTTGAAAGAAGTAAAACTAGTTTTCAAATAGCCGGCTATTTCAGATATTGGATGTTTGTTTGTCAGCATTTTCTACATAATTATTACCTTGTGAAATTTAATGTGATGCCTCGTTTTCTTACTTATGGATAGACTCCAATTAACGAAAAATCTTTCTAAAAGTTATTTTAATTATTTAAATTCTCATATAAAATAAAACTTAGCTTGTAGTGATATTACAATTACAACAAATTTTGATGTAATTCTAAGCTTTAACATTCTAAAAGTTGAATTTTTTAATCTAAATTCATCGATTTTTATCAATTCTTTCGAAAAAAAATTAAGTTACTTGTATAATGTGCGACTACTTTAGTTTTAAGATATTCTATGGGAGTGTACATTGGATGTCAGAATGATGATTGCTTAACAGCGATTATTCAAAGTTTTCCTTTTTTATTCTATTTCATACTTCTAGGTACTAAAATTTTGTAGTATTTATATAATCTATATTTAATGGTGCTTTTACTTACTCGTATGTATAAAAATATATTGTGGACAAAATAAAAAGTTAACTTATTTTTAAAAAAAAATCAGTTCAAGTCAAAATGTGAAAAATTTGAAATCAATAAGAATGTAAATCAAGACTGCTGAGTAGAAGGCCTTTCAGATTTTATTCAAACTCGTATTTCTGAATACAAATTATCTAATAGTTTTGCAGAAATATAAATTTGTGTTATAGAAATTTGTACTTGTATACTTACTCTATCTAAATCATAATTATCTTTCTATTAAGTATACAGCTAAACATTCCTTAATCTTATATAGTCATTTATTCTTGTGTATGGGTATTTTTTTTTTTCATTGAAGAAACATGCTTTATAATATTTACAATCTAACATGTAGCGTATCAAAGGAGATAATCGAAAATATAGACGATCTTAATTTGCCTTTTCCTTTCTAATAAGTTTACTAGTAATTATCACCCCATTATCAACATTTTTCCTTTATGTACTCATATATTCATCGATAGATATTTTGCAAGAAAAAGGTAGTTCACCATTTTGAAGTTATCCAGGAAAAACTAAACAAATGTATCTAATTATTAAGCACTAAAGAAAATCTAAATGAGATATTTTGCAATGAAACATGTATAGTCAAATGGGAGAATAAAGATAATTTGTCTTTAAAAAATGAAATAATTTTGTATTTAAGACAACAAAATGAAAGGTCAGGAAACTAAAATGAACATAATTCATACTGGAAAATAATCATTGAAAAATATTTTTTTTAATAATTTATTAGTCATGAGAGTTTTTTTTAAAGACTTCCACTTTGTTGTTTAAGAATATGAAATTTGTTTCTGAACAGTTTTTAAATCAATATATCTATTTAAAAAATTTCAATATTGTTTAGCAATAACAGCCAGTATAAAAATGTTATAAATATGCAGAATAAAAAAAAAAACACCTTGCATCTATGTATTATGCAGGATTCAGCTTATTGACACATAACCGTATATCAATTTCAATAGGGGGGGAAATGTATCTTATTTATAAGTTATAAACTCACCAGTATCAGATGATGTTTGGTCAGTATTAATGACCGGTAAACCTGTTGCGAAGAAATCCATAACTGTTGCAAAGACCTGTGGTTTTAATACCTTCCATTCAATTTCATCATCTGCCTATAAAAGTTTTGATATGAAAAATATATATAAGGTACATAAGAGTTATTTTTTGTAATGAACAAAAAGTTAGTAATATCAATCTTTAAGGAGAAAGATATTTATAATACTTTATATTCAAAACCTAATTATGATTCTTCTAAATTTAATTCAATTTTTTGCCTTTCAAAACAGTTCGATTAACAGAGCTAGAAATTCATTTACATGCAATAAAAAGTCGAAAAACAATCTTATTTTAAGAAAATCTATAGAATGTTCACATTAGCAATGACTATAAAGTGCCATTATCAAATGTAAGAACATAACTAGTATCAGATTTTTTAATGATTAAGAAAATATAGTTTAAGAAAGAAAAATCCCAAAATTTTAAATTAATTTCTTTTATTAAACTATTTCTATTAGTAATCTATTTTTTTTATCAAGAATATTTTGTTTGACAACTTAAAAAATCTTTTAATTCTTTATTCCTTAATGATGAGAATTAATCTGATTTAGTTGTTCCTGAACCTGTCATATTCATTTATTTTAGTATATATATATATATATATATATTTTGTTCTAATGCAGCTGGCAAACACTTAGACAGCTTGGTTTTGGATGCCTTAAGGCAAGCGCTGCACAGACGTACTCACTTTGCATTACCCAGGGGGTGCTTGTAACTTGAAGGTAAGCTACGGACGCGGAGTAACAATGCTCTACGATCCTATTAGGACTGGGACCTACGTTTTAAAGTGGATTCCGAACCACTACAAACATCCATGGCATTGCCGGGACTCGAACCCGAAACCTGTGGTACAGAGCGCTGGCCATTCAGGCCCCATATATATATATATATATACTTCTTTAAAGTTTTGTAATTTTTGTTAAATGTATTTTTCAGTAAAATGTTAGTAGGTTTTAAAAGTGTACTCAGCATTAATATATCGATCAAGATTACCTTAGGTTTAAATAAGCGTTATCTTAACATACATAATTTATTTCTCTAAAGTCTATACTGGTGAGAAATATTAAATAATTCTTCGGTACAAGACAGAGTTCGGTCAAGACAGTCTGCCTACTGACAGATTTTGAGACAGCAGATGTTTTCTTTTTATTGGGCAAAGTTGTCAGCCCAATACTCTTAGAGTCATATTAGACAGGGACCTGTGGTTTAAAGTGGATTCCGAATCACTACAAACACCCATGGCACAGCCTGGTCTTGAATTCAAAACCTGTAGCATTGAGCACTAGATTAAATAATTAGATAAAAAAATTTAATTTTTTCCAAATAATAATAATAATAAGGATTAAATTAACGAATGTACTAATTATTGCTTGGTAAAATATATATTGTTAAATATGTCTAATTTCTAGTTTATTATAAAGAAAAAAATTTAAACTATTTAATGATAAAGCTTATAAAAAGGGAAGTATATTCAAATTTTATTTCTATAAACTTAATTTACCTTGGAGACTGTAATAAAATCTGGACCAAAAAACACAGATGATACACCTTCAATTTGAAACAATTGTCTGGCTAATGGAGACTTACTAGCTTCTTTGGCATTTGGTGCATCAAATGTTCCTGATTCCAAAACTGGAATACCAGGTATGAATTTCAAACTATTAGGATTAGGAGTTTCTTGTGTTTGTATAAACAGAGATCTCCCTATAATGCAAAATATGATATTTTACAAAACAAAAAGTTAAATTTACTCTTTTTATTTGTAATAATATATACATAAAAGATCAGAAAAACATATTATTTGAACTTACTTATGTGATATTGTTTCCAGTAACCTGTTTCAACCTTTTCAGGCAACAAACATTTGTTTAAAGCGACAACATTGGGTACTCTAGAAATGAAATATTATTTTAAATTGTATTATGTATAATCTAAAGGAATACTTCTATTGTTTTAATTATAAATAAATTTTATTTTTTAATAAAAATAATAAATAAAATTTAATTTTTGAGATAAAAAATTAAAAAAAAATCTTGTACATGTTTAAAACAAATTATTTGAAAGCTACAGGAATTTATTACTTATTTTTTTAATTAATTCTGAAATTATAAAATTTTAAATATTTTCCTCTATAGTACAGTTTCCTATTAAATTTTTTTAAATGGAGGATGGGTGGATAATACCCATAGTTTTTTATATTGGGGAGATATATTTCCCCCTTATCTATATAAAATAAAATTACAGTTTTCTATGGAGGTTTTTGAGTAAAACTTTAAAAAATAGTAACATATAAGAACTATTTGTTTATAAAAGATATCTATTGCTTTTTTTAATGATTCTTGAATATTACTTAACATGCACTTTCTTTTTTAATAAAGGGGAGTATACCTTACAGATATTTTTATTTAAAAAATTATTCTGCATTTCGTTTAATTATTAATGTTATACAAAAAAAAAGACACAAAAAATAATTTTATATAAATAATTATTTTTTTATATTATATAGAAAAACTAACAAAACAAAAGTTTGTTAGTTTTGTAAACTTACTATAACTTTTTTGTTCACTAATTTTTTAATGAAAATTACATAAAGTAAATCCCCAAAAAGACGTCTAGAAAGTAGTTAAAAAATTAATAAATTCAATATATAGAATTTTTACTTAATTTTTTACCTATCCATTATTCTGAAGTAACAATTTTAAAATATATAATCAAAAAAATAAATAAATAAATAAAATTTAATCCTGAAATAAATTTATAAAAATAATTTGTAAGATTTAAATTACAATTAAAAATTGAGATGCGTTATAATTTTGATTTTAAAAAGCTTTATGATATTTATAAAACATGGAAAAGAAATTGTTTCAGCTGTTTTCTTTAAAAGAATTTTGAAAGATTACTACGTAATTTTTCTACATATTAGCATTCAATAATAAAGTCACCTTGAAGAATTGAATATGTAAAATAAATTATTTTTACAAGGAGAGAATAATTTTTTGAAGAGTGAAGTCATATTTAACAGCTATTCTTCAATCTAGCAATATCAGAATAAATTGTAGCAAACTCGTTATCAATCCAAAGCAACTTTGTTTGTAAACATAACGTTAGTCAAAGTTACAGTTTTTATACGTATGAAGCTAACATTTTTCATTTGGTTAGCATTTATCATTAGTGTTGTATCATTTTCGTTATTATTAAAATACTAAGAGGTGTTTAAAGGAATTTTAAATAATTAAAGACTAAATATTGATATACGAAATGATTAAAAAATTTCAGACCTGATTACTTAAACATCTTTTTCCTACAATGGCTCTAAAATTACACAACTAAAGCCAAATGAATATCTTTTCCGGGAACCTGGGTTACTTGAGTTCATCATGTGTGTTGCTATGAAACAATTTTTATCACTACTTGGTAACTCCCTTTTTGCGATAACTTTTTTTGATGTGATTGTAATATTACAATAATGTAATCGTAGTGAGTTTAATTTTAATTGAATTAATTTTTAATTAATATGGATCTATTTAGATGAAAATAATCATGTGCAAAAAAAATTTTACATTATATATATATTTAATAAAAGAAGCACACATTTTGAGAATATTATTTTACATGTACAAGTCACATTAAATAAAATTCAAGTATGGTAATTGATTTTATTTAATATTTATTTCATAATTAGAATATGTTATTGACTGGATCAGACAATGATATCTAGTTAGAAATTTGCAAATTAATTGCTAATTTGCTCTTAGAAAAAAAAACTGCTGCAACAATTAACTTTTACTTATTCAATTTTTTTTTCAATCTGAAAATATTTTATAAAGCATATATATGAAAAACTAATAATAATAATAAAAATAAATAAAAAATATAAACGAAAAACCCTTTTCAATGTTACAAAGGATAAAAATCTATTTAAAAAACAGAGTAGGAAAAGGGCGTTTAAAAGGTTTAGCTTTATTAAGCATTTATCGAAATATTGAAGTTGACTTAAAGGATGTAATAGATGAGATCATAAAAGAAAATAGTTGAAGATTGAATTCTAATTTATAATTTGTTGATGTAAATTTCTAAAAAATAAATTTTTATATTTTGTGCTAAAATTTGTGATTTTAATGTTTTTTTTATATTTTTTTTATGCATTTGTACTATATAATATATATATATATATATAAATAAATAAACTGTGATTTCTCAAACCTATGTCTCAAGTATCGCAACTCAATCACACCCATTTACAATCTGGGTGCCTAACTTGCACACTACAATCTGGCTCAAAAATTGCACCCACATAACTATTGTAAGAAATAATAACAATATATTTTTAAATTGATTTATCACGATTTCAAATGTTAATAAATTGTTTTAAAATTCTAATTATCAAAACCATGTTTCTTATCTGAAAATGTAGTTAAAATAAATTTTCATACGGTTCCACATTATTATTATTATTTTTATTTATTTATTTTTTTTTTTGCTATTTATTATTTTACAATTTAGGGTATGACAGCTGAAAATGACCTAATTTGAAATACGACCTTATTCCCGTCCATGATCCTAAAGTAAACTTGCTTACATTGTGATGTTCTGGTTAAAAATATCATCTTGTTGCACAGAACAACTAGGGGCGATGATTTATTTAATTTATGAATAATATAATTAGTCCCAAGACCAACTGTTTGTTTACTTGAGTGTCAGTACAATTCAAAAGAAACACAAAACACCCCCTCTCCCTCTAGCACCACGCAATAATACTAAATCATTACGACAACACATTGTTTACTCGCAGTTTTCTGCAATTAGCGATTGTTAAAGCCCAAGTAAATTATTTGACGTTATTTGTATGTAAAAAAAAGGCGCAACAATTTTTTGTCATCCTCTTAGAATTGGTACTAGGAACGGGCCACCCCTGTCTTCCTACAACAATGTCCCCAAACAAACTCATCACACACAATATAGCCTATTTCTAGGATGGCAACAGCTATATTTGAAATGAAAACTGTCACGCAACTTTGCTTATTTACTCGTAAATTAAAATACACAATTGCTACATAATCACTTCGACTGCATGCTAGTAAGAAAGGAATTAAATTATCATTGGAAAAACAATAATAAAATTTTGTTATCGTCGAAAGGACAAATTTACTCTTTGTTCAAATATGAAGGTTTTTTTATTGATTGAGATTATTTGTAATATTTTAATAAAGAGAATAAAATTTTTCTTAAATATCCTGTTTCACAATAATTGCATTTTAAACATATTCGCTAAAACAAAAGATATTTCTCTTATTTTTTTTTATGTATTTTTCTCCTAATAAAAATACATCAAATATCCCTAATAAATATTTAAATATCTGATAATAGTATTTATCCAACTTTTTTGGAAGTACCCATATTTATTTAATAACGTATTGTAAATCTTTCGACTTAAGCTTTTCACTAAAACGTTAAGTCTTTATTTATACGGGTCCTTTGACAATTTTTTATCTTCAGCTTTGTTTTCCATAAATTAGAATATTTTTAAAGAACGAATACTTTGCGAAAAATTGTATCCATTTTAAATGAAAGACATTTGAATAATTGCGTATTATTTCGGTTAATTTGTAATCAATAAGAGGATTTCATTCTATGAGAATGAGTTTCTAAGAAATGCATCCAAAGTTTCATGAATTATTGCATATCTATTTCTATTTTCTTCTACTCATGATTATCTCTATAGCATTAAAGTAAATTTTCTCTTGACTTATGTGTGATATGTTGGTAATCTATGTGTGAGCGGATCTATGACCTATGTGTAAGTTGCCGTTCATCGAAACAGCGGAGAAATTTGATGTTTATATGTGATGTTATAAAATATATTTACTTACATAGTTATATTTTAAATTGCACTGTATAATTTGAAAATTAAATAAAAATCTCTACTCTAAAAATATCATTTTTAGAAGAATTATATGTATGAAAATGTGTTCTGAAGAACGTTGGAAACAGAGAAACGAACAACATTATTTATAATAAACGAATAGAATATTGGTAATTC
Organism: Caerostris darwini; assembly: GCA_021605075.1. Lineage (NCBI taxonomy): Eukaryota > Metazoa > Arthropoda > Arachnida > Araneae > Araneidae > Caerostris > Caerostris darwini. Next base: position 1,584,178 of record BPLQ01012170.1, on the reverse strand, counting down.
TTAACAAAAAAAAAATGCCAAGAAGTACTTATTGAATATAATCCACAGTTTTTTTTGCGTTAAAGACTGGCATAAATTGGCAGAGAAAAATGAAGAAAACGACATTTTTGATGCCAAAGATTCTATTCGTAAAAGAAAAAGGTCTCACTTTCAAAGAAACGAAAAGTTTCACCTTATCTAAGAAAAAAAGTAATATCTTTTATGGTCGTTTGGAAGTATCTGAAATAATCTGAAAACGAGTAAAGGTTAAAAAATTATAAAATTATTTGCTTTGAAAAGTTAATAAAAAATCTATTAGCAAACATTCTACTAGTTGAATTCAAAAATTTATGCTTCCTATTTTCTTCATTTATCAATCTTTTAATTTAGCTATTTTGATAAATGCATTGCCGAAAATGATTGGTAAACACCATTCTTCAAACATATTTTCAGAACGAATGACTCACAAAGTATCAAGTTTTCTGTTCCTGTTTCTTTGCTGCACGGGTCTCGTCAAAAATACAAGACGGAGTCAACGGTATCAAATACTATCATTTATGTTTTGCATTATTTTAATTTTCGTGAACGTTGATATTTGGATTGTATCCTTTATGCGTCTCAATTTGACGGAAGTAAAAGGTTATTTAGCTTATTTGGTTAGTTATTTATTATCTGCTGGGATTTGGTGCTCGATTCGTTTGAAAACAAATCATACCTCTGTTTTATTGCGTAAGTTCCATGACATATCTGTAAGAGTGCCTCAACAAATCTCGGACAGTCGCACAACATGGGGGAATACAGAAAATTTTCTGGTGTCTTTGTTGTGCTGTATGCATGCTCCTTTTTGGCTTGGCATGTTTGTTTTCCAAACTGAAAGTGATTCTGCATTTTACACTTATGGATATACAGTGAAAAGTTCCAGGGTACAAATGTCTCTGGCAGGAATCAAATCGTTGCTATACTGCCTCATTTTCCCCTTTTTTACCAATATGGGGGCTTTTCTATATTGTAATATGTGTTTTAAAAGTTCCATGCTCATTAATAATCTTGTCCAGAAAATTGAACAGTGTCCTCCCGCATTCTTCACCACAAAGAAACGCATCTGGATTCTCAAACATAAATCGAGAATAGATGATGTTTTGGGCGATATGCAAAATATTTTTTCTTTGCCATCCTTTATAATTATCGTTTCCAATTTATTGATCTGTGGCAGCGCACTTAGCATATATTTAGACAATTCGTGGGAAGATTTTCACACTATGACTTTCTATATTGAAATAACTTTTTATACTCTAAGCTCATTTGGAAGTTTGATGTTTACTTTATGGTTTGCAGGCGGCATTCCAATTGTCGAAAATAAATTCAAGGACATTTTTCACAAGAAAATGTGTCAAAGAATGCTTTTTAATGGCAGTCTTGAAGATTACAGAATCGAAAAATGGAGTATTGCTAAATCAGATTTTGTATTTACTGGTTGCAACATTATTTCTTATAGAAGAAGCACTGCTTTTGCACTTGTGGGAACTTTGGTTACATGTACTGTTCTCGTTATCAATAAGTAGCCCTGTAAGTATGATTACGAAAACAAGTTTTTTTTTCAACAATTCTCCCTTACCGAAAAAAAATATCTAAGAGGGATTTTACAGAAATATTATTTCAGTAAACATATTAGTCATTGTTGTAATTCAGTCTTTGTAACGTTAATTTAATCTGAACAAATTAAATAACTTATCTCAAAATCAAGTAATAACTTTTGTGATCTTTTGAAAGTATCTAAAATTGTCTGAAAACGAGTAAAAGTTAAAAAATATATATAAATATTTGTTTTGAAAATTTAATAAAAAAAAAATCTATTAGCAAAAATTCTACTAATTAAATGCAAAAATTTATACTTCATATTTTCTTCATTTATCAATCATTTTAATTTCGCTAATTTGATAAATGTATAGTCGAAAATGATTATTTTTTAAAGAAATTATGGATCGCTCACCTAAATTTTATAATAATATTGATCAAAAGGCCTTTTAGTTGACTTTTTAAAGCAAGGTTTAACATTAAATATTTTTAATAATTCAGAATAAATATCAACAATTAATTTAGTCATTATCTGTTAAATGCATATCAATTTCTGTAAAAAAAAGTGATACAAATTTTCCTTTTTTTTCCATTAAATAAAAGGAAACCAATTTTTAAAAACTATTATTTTAATACTTTAAACAATTTATTGTTTATATGGAAAAATTGTTTATTAATTTAGAATATATTTTAATGATTCAACTGGTCGAAAGTGTAATGGTAAATGTATTATTTTAATTGAAATTTATTCAAAATCGTTGAGAATTATCTTGAAAATCTGTCTTTTTTTCAACATAGTATATGAATATTTTTTGTAAATGATATGTACGGTTAAATGAAATAAATATGGTGAAACCCAATTTTTCATTTAAAAAGCTTTTATTTTGGCATTATGTGTTGCTAACCAACCATACAAAAAGCCAGCCATTCGTTGGTGTATTGGAGGTCCTATTAAAAATGTTAGTTGTTTTATCACTTCAATTCTTTTAAAAGCTTTTAAGAAATGCCTTCCAAAACTTCCTGCTATTTCCAATAGCCTTCATCAGGCATACTTGATCTTCGTTGGAACCCAATGCATTATCCAAGTCTAAAAGTCATGTCTTTACAATCTCTAAAAATTTGTTTTTTTAATATCGAACATCTGTATTCCTGACAAAATGAAGTGTGAGAATTTCCTCTTCAGCAGAATCTTGATGCTGTTTTGGTACAATAAACAAAGATGCACCTTGGGATGAATCCATTGATTGCCAGGTACAGATTTTATCGTAATGATTTAATTAATCAAAATTCTAACAGGGTAATTAATGGTGGATCTGTAATATGCATTAAAAAATTGTATCCCGCACTATAGTTCTGCCTTCTCCTCTATATTGATGGTGCTTTAATTGAAATTTATCTCTTTGACACCTATCCCCCTTTAAAATAATTTCGCCATACGCTAAGCCTCATTTCAAGGCGTTCAAGTGGAGAATTTAGACTTATTATGCCGATAAGAAATTAATGTAATTGATGTGTGTAATTTCGAAACTCTTAAATCGAGTTGTAATCAATCAACTCTTAAATAACCAACCAACTCTTGAATCCATGTAGCCAACCAACTCCAACTGTTGTTACCAACTCTTAAATCCATGTCCAAGCCGAACGCTGAGCTAGAGTGGTTCCCCTTAAACTGCTACATACTGGTTTCAGACTTAATGTGAGAAGCAATGTATTGTATCTTGTCCTTTTAAAATTTATTTCTTTTAACTATGAAAATGAGATGTTGTCATATATTGATTATAAAACTTATCCATTGCGTTCACCTTATACGTTCACTGAAAGTACCAAATCAACTAGTGTCTGACTGGGAGAATTTCAAATTTCGTAAAAAAAAATAAATAAATAAATAATAATAATAATAATAATAAAAAATAATAATAAAAAAAAAAAAAAAAAAAAGCTTCATTTGTATTCCTCCGATCTTAAAAAACAAAATCAGAACTATGACCAGCTGCAGAAATAATTTCAAAGGAATAGAGGTCCTAACAGCCGCAAAGATTAACAATGTAACAAAGTTAGAGACATTGTACAGCAACACTGAGAACACATCGTAGCAGAAAAACCCTTCTGCTTAGGAAACACTCACTCTTTCCGGTTCGCAACTCAATTATTTGGATACTTTCAATAAGTAATTCATGTTTTCTTTATTAACCAACATTTCGTTGTGAATAGAAGGTCTCAGCAATTTAATATAAGAATTTCTCTGAGAAAATAAAAGTAGAAAATTATGTATGAGTCATTTTAATTTTACATGGAAAATTAATTCCAAAAGAATAAAAAATTTTTTTTTTCTAATCCTTTACTTTAAATGATTATATAAAATTAAATCCTATAAAGATAATCTTTTTAGAAGAATTATTTAACGTTTATTTGGAAAACAATTGTAGACGGATAATTCAGACGCTGTTAAACATGTTACTATTGTTTCTCAAAAGATTTGGTTAAGTTTTTAAAGTCTCGAATATATGCTCAAGAATTTTAATCTTGGTGACAAAAGAATTCTTACATAAAATTTTTATGGAAATATAATTTTTGACAAAGATTTAAAAAATTGTATCATAACTTTCTGGAATCATTTATTATTCATGTTTACTAAGAAAATATAATACTAAATTATATTTATAATACTAAATAATTAAATAAGTATTTATAATATCTTCTACCTGTTACTATCTATCTCATAAAATTGTATTCTGACTTGCTTTATAAAGTAATGCAACATGTGAAAGTATGTCTTATTACAATGAAAATTATGTAGTTTAATGAAAAATAAAATAAATTTTAATTAATCAACCTATTTGTTGTTGTCCTTACTTTTATAAATAAAATGCAATGCATATTTAATATATATAATATGTGCACATGTATAATTTATAAATATATAATATTGTTTATTTAAAAATATAATTAAAATTAAAATTTTTTAAATATTTTTAAAAAATAATTATTTATTTAAAAATATATTTATGATATTTATCTATTTTTTATTCTCCTTATGTCTGACATGTTATTTTCCTTTTTTTCTAAAAAAAGGATGCATCTAATTTTATATGTAATTTTAAAAATAAGCAATAGAGCTTTTACTTTGGAAATAGAAATAAATTACATTAAACATACATTTTAATATATTGCTTTAGCTAAAATTTAATTTTTTTTCCTTGTTCGATCGAAACTCGTATATTACTCGATACTTTTTAATTTAAATGAATTATTTATTTCTTACTTCTATGCATGCGATATTGTAATTTAATACCAAATACTTAGTAGCGTAGCGACAAGGACTCCTTCATTGCTGAATGCTGTGAAATAGTGGAGATTTCAGAATAATCAAATTTAAGTACTTCATCATCATCATTGGCACAACAGCCCAGTGTGGGCCAAGGCCGTCTACCTACTGGCAGATTTCGAGACGAGAGATGTTTTTCTTTTTTACAGGGTAGGGTTGTCAGCTCTACGTCCAACAGTCATATGAGACCGGTACCTACGGCTTAAAGTGGATTCCGAGCCACTACAAACATCCATGGCACCACCGGGACTCGAAGCCGAAACTTGTGGTACCGAGCGCCAGAGCGCTACCCACTCGCCATTCAGGCCCATTTAAGTACTTAGTATAACCAAATTTAAGTGCTTGTTATTTGTACGTTGTATCCGTTTTTTACTCACCATAGAACAGTATCGAACTAGTATTTCCGGTACTATACGAATCGTTCCAATTTGATAAATAAACAGTTCAGAGAGAATGAAAATGAATGATTCGTAACATACGAACTGACGTAATGATTCGTTCTACTTATGTGGATCATACGGATTTAGCCATCACTAATCCTGGTTTTTTGGCCGGTATTTTTGGTGTAATCTATTTCTCTCTGCGACCGGCCACAATTTCAGCCAGATCTTCTTGTTGATTGGCTACATATTCTTGTCTGTTTACTGCCCACACACTCGTTGTTTGCTGTGAATGAGAAACTTGTATTTTTTTTTTTGAATAAACATTGACTCATCTTTATGTAGTTATTATTACACGTTTGTATTCAATTTTTTCGTAGGTTTCTAAGGTCAAGATGGCATTTATTTACATATTTTTTATTTTATCTATTTTTTCTTTTTGTAATTGCAATAAATATTCAGAAAAGATTAATTCTCCGGATTATGAGAAATTAATTTCTTTGGAAAAACCCTTCAGAATGCAGAAACTAAATTTAGTATGGGAGAAAGCTGTTAAAGTGAGTTTTTATTTAGAAAACTTATTTTACAGCTTTTGATACAAGTAATAATATTGATATTTTTCCTTTACAGCTCTTTATTGCAATAACTGCTATGTCCTTTTCATTACAAAGTCAATTTATTCTTATATATAAGTTATTGGTATTGAGGAAAAAAATATTTTTTTCCGTACCATTTTAAATATCTGTAATTGTTTATATAAAAATACATTAATATTTTCTTCAGTACGGTGTTTATATTTATATGTCCATGCAGTTTCAGGAATAAAAAGTAAGGGGAAAAAAAAACCCAAAGATAATTTATAATTTTTCTGCTAAAACTTAAATTTTATGGACTATTATTAAAAATTAAGGTAAATAAATATTTCCCATGGAGAAATATAATAAATATTTTTATTCTAAGAAAAGTCAATCCATAAGAAGAGTCGTTTCCATAAAAATATGAAAATGTTAATTGAGTTTTATTTCTAAATTGCTTTTATTCTGAATTGTAAGTAAGTAATGCCAGGCAGCTATGAATTTACTTTGGTATAGGACATGAGTATAAATTATAAATGTATTACTGATAGAATATATCACTTTAAATAAATCATTAGTATTTATTTTTTTTATAAATTTTAATGCAAACTCCTTTATTTACTGATTTATAAGAGAAAAAATATAATGTAAAAGTGGAATTATTTTTAAATTGTCGATGTGCTTTCATTTTGGTAAGATATAACTTCTATATGTTGATTATCGATTAATGTTAAGAAAAGTATATTTGATGTTTACTGAATAAAGGAAATTTTAAATGATTCTTTTTTTTTATTATGATTGCTACATTGAATATATATTTTTCTCAATTTTTTTTATCACTGATATATTTTTTTAATCATAAGAACTCATTGTTCCATAAAAAAAAGCATGTATTTATATTTTTTAAAACATTACTAAGATGTTCTTTTTTCCTTTAATTTTATTAATATAAAGAAGTAATGCATGTTATGTGTTTTCTATGACCAAATTCAACTACTTAATGAAATTACTTGTCACCATTATTAATTAAATACCTTATGATATCTTATTACTTATTATGGTACCTTATTACTTATTATTCCCTATAGAAGAAATACTTCTTTTATATTTATAATTAATTTATTAGCATCTGTGTTGTTGCTTTTTTTTTTTTCCTTTTGTTTCAATCAAAAATTTAGAAAAATCACATTGACTTGACATGCAGAATGTGTGACAAATATATATATATATATATATATTAATCTTCAAAACAAGATATTCCAATGTTGTTCTTTCACTGAACATATATAGAAATTGGACCAGTTTTGTTTCCTTCAAAACTGGATATTGATATTGTAGTATCAAAAGTGGTAAAAGTTCTATATCTATTCAAGAATGAAACTAATTTGAAAATACTGAAATGTAATTTGTTGCGGTATTGTGATTTATTACTGTTGTGAAGAGTTGACAGTGATATTTAATTTTTTATGTATTTGTAATCCATATCTTGCCAAGCAATGGAATTCAATCATATTGAATAAATTTATGTGATTTTCATACAAGTAAGATTTTTCATTCTATATTATGTTATATTTATTTATTTTTAATTCAACATATAGAAACTTCCTACTGAAAAGTTAAAATTATTTTTCACTGATCTGAAGTTTCAAGATAAAGAAGAATTAAATTTGAAAAAGAAGAAATCAGAAGGATTTGATAAAGAAGGCTTAAAAGAAGGTTTGGTGTTATCAAGTTTTAAAGGTAAAAAACAAGATAAAATTTTCTAATAATTAACCATGTTACTAAAATTAATAACTTTAGTATTAAAATTAATCTAAGAACTTTTAAAAACAATTTTGTTTTTATTTTCAGCAATCCTTGAAAAGTACAATCTTCAAAATGAATTTAAAGCACTGCAAGATGCTGCTCTTCTTTCAAGTCCTCAACCAGAAGTGTCCAAGGATGCATATGTAAAATCTGTATTTAAAGATAAAAAACTAAACAAATTATGGCTCAAAGCTGAACAGCTAGGATTTCCAGGTAAGAATCTGGTATTATTGAAATTAACTTCTTAATGAACTAATTTTCTGATAACATATAATGTGTTTATATGTTCTCAGAATATCCATTATTTATAAATATACATTATTTGACTCATTCACTCATATTTTAACAATAGTTGAAATTTATGTTTATGATTATTAATGAAGGAAATTTTTAATCAAAATATTAAAAATGTTTGTTGATTATAAAAAAAAATTATTTTTTTAATAAAGTTATGTTGAGTGTTAAAGAATTTAAAGAAATTCATAAGATTTTACAGGGAAATTAGTGTATTTTGGGAGGCCTAAATAATAAATTATCTAAATTTCATTTTTTTTTTTTTTTTTTAACATTTTATGTTAAATTTTCTGATTTACATGTAAGGTTCCATTTTTTTTTTTGTTGTTGTTGTAAAATAATTATCAAATTTTATCATGACAAACTTTCTTAATTTTAAGAAATCCTTTGGAAAAAATACTAAAAATATCTTACTTATATAAATTATGAAGTTGCTTAAATAGATATGCAACTGTAAATTTTAAAATATAAATAACCAATTTATTTAAATGTTTTGTGTTATTTTTTATGATTTATATTGTCAGGAGAATATTTTCAAAAATAAATAAATTTTTTTTATTGCCATTTGTATAACTGTTTTCACTTTTTAAAATATATTTATTTACTGTGTCAGTTTTATATGTTTTAAATTTACACCTAGGCATTTTTCTTTTGTACAAAAAAATAATTTTCAAATTTTATCTTTTGTCAAGTTTACTTTATCAATTAATTTATTTGTAATAATAATTTGCATGATATTAAAGACTTTGTAATTATTATTAATAGAAGATCAACTGAAGACTCTTAAAGAAGAATTTCAACATCATCAAAACAAAATTAATCAATATTACCAAATGATCAATCAGCTTCATACAAAAAATTCAGATGGTATGTAATTTGTGTCTAAAAATGGTATGTAAACTTATATTGTTTTGGATTTTTGAAATTTTCTTACTTGTTTAAAAATGTTTATCAGCTCAATTATTTTAATATATTTTGTACCTATAATCTATGAATTATACTCTAAAAAAATTTGAGGCACAATTGCCTGTATATTATATACAGCTGTGGATTACACAAGATCTTTTATGTTTCTTGTCAAAAATTACACCTGCATATTATACAGTACTAATTAAAGGCAAGAAACTACAGTAATTTATAAATTAAAAATATTTTTTATACATTATATATTGTTTTAGAATACAATATAAATTAAATTTTAATTATTTTATAAAAAAATATTTAAAATCTTGTATAAACATATTTGATCTCAAAATGAAACAATATTTTGGTTCTATAGTACAATTTAAATATTAGTATAAATGATCATTGAAAAAATTTCTTGCTTTAAATGATTAACTTGACCTGATGAGATGTTTAAATAATTGATGAGATGTCGCATAAGTAGCTTTATCTCAATTTAAATGTTTGCTATGTTGTTCAAATGTTATACAAATGAAAGAAATATTGAAAAACAATAGGCTTGTTTATTATATGATTATAATTTAAAGTTCGTTAATCTGTGATAGTTGTTCAAAACTCTTGCAATCTATCATATTTGACAATGATTAGGAATGAAAGGAAATGGTGCATAATATTTCTAGCAACCAAAAGAAAAAATAAATATAATAAAGATGAATCTATTGATTTACTAGATCACAACACTATAAAATTGGAAACAGGCTAAAAATCTATGAAAAATACTTACAACAAACTAGAAACAACGTAAAAGAAAATTAAAGAGCAAATTTATAAGATTTTTGAAAAGAAGATTATTTAAATAAATTAATAGTTTAAAAAAACTAAAAAACATGTAAAACTAAACTAAAAAACATGTATGCATGCATGTACACACACACACACATACGAAGCTAATAAAAGCGTATTAAAAAATCAAAATAAGCATTTGGTAATTTATTTCTTGGCACTTTAAATTTAGTACATTGGAAGATAAATGATTATTAATCATATTAATACATTATTAAATTTATTTTTTTGGTTTTATTAAAAAAATTTTTGAATGGTAAGTTTCCATATAAAATTGTGAAAATAACCCACCATCTAAAAATTGAAAACTTTAAATTAGAAAAGTGTTCATGGTTGAAATTTAGGCACACATATGAATAACATTGATGATCACTATTTTCTACAAAATATTTATTGCTTGATATGAATAAAGAAAAGTGTTTATTTTCAAGGTGGGATGGTAAATTCTAATAACATTTTAATTAGAATGTCAACTTATTTATGTGAGGTGTATATTGTTAATATTTTTCCATATAAATATAAAAATTTCTCATTTTAATTATATTTATGTTTAATAAAATCTTTTAAGTTGTCCATATATTATTTATGTATATATTTTTTTTAAATCAAGATACAGTTTTCATTTTTTTAAAGCATTTTGTGTAATTGTATAAAATTTACTTTTTCTTTTTAGACATTCATGGTAATGTAGTAGAACATGTGCTACAGTCAGAAGTTGGTGATAAGTTATGGAAATCTGATAATCCACATCAAGTTATAAAAGAAAAGCATACTGAGCTTAAAGCTGGTTATGAATATTTGCACAGCAGAATATGGCCTGATATTAAAAGTGCAGAATTTGATGAACCTCAAGTTAATAGCCTTTGGAACATGGCCAAAAATGCAACTTTTTCACCAGAAGAACTTGAAAATTTAAAGGTAAATCTAATTATTCTTATTTTTTTTTATTGTAAATCTCAATCATACCTGATTATAGATTGAAAATAGCAGGTAATGAAAAGGAATTCTATGATTTATAATTTTGTGCTTTGCATGATTTTCTGACATTTTCTTTAGGAAACAGCTTTCAGTGCAATTGTTATTAAAACTATGTTAATCTGAATTTATTGTGAAATAAATAAAACTAATTTTTTTAACACTTATAGAAAAAAAAAAGTGTAAAATTTATATTCTCAATGTAAGTGTTTTTGTTAGATTTGTGTATGTTTTAAATTTTTTGAATTTAAAAAATAATTATCAATATATAATCAAATGTAACTAATTTTCTACTTGCATTCAGTCTTCTTTCCAAACTCTTGTATTGCTATTTTTTTCTCTTATTGAAGACTTGCTTAGTTAAAATTTAAATTTCATTACAACAATATGTTACAAATGCCCATCTAGAAATGTTACAAATAAGGATCTAACCAAAAAAAATTTTCTATTTGAAAATAATCTTTATTAATGTTTTCGTGTTTGTGTACAACATTCATTCTTGAATGTGCATTCTGGCTTAAGGATAATAAATTCATTAATATAGATAACTTTTTTTTTCTATTAATTTCATGCATAAAAAAGATAAGTAGTTGGATGAAAAAAGTATATATGCTTTGTACACATTTTAATATAGAAATACTTTTCATTTTATTGATTATTGATCACTTTTCAAATTCTGCAGAGTTGTAAAATAAAATCAGATTACAAATGCTTTATTAGATTTTTATTAAAATTAAAAAAAAAAAATTTTTATTAAAAGAAATTAAAATTTTTTATTAAAAGAAAAAAAAAGTAGATATTGAATATTATGTTCATTTCTTTTTATAATTACCAAAATAATTCCAACAAAACCAAAAATCACTTCATAATCGAGTTATTGAATGACCCTATTGTATATGATTCATTCATGAGGCTGTAATAAATCTAGAATACAGCCCTTTTTAAAGGATATGCATTCCATGGATTTTTGGCTTTTTATATTTTATACAAACTTCAGTGTTTTACATTTAATTCTTTAATTTCAAATAGATTTTTGATAATTTCCAAGATTAATATGTTTCTAAAATTAATCAAATAAAAATATAAAAGAATTTAAATTATATTTTTCGTATAAATTTGTTTCTTAACTACTTTTACGTATTTTAGGTTTTGGTAAATTCTGAAATATATTCATACTTTTATTTTATTTTACAAAATAATCAAAAATATTAATTATGTATTTTAAAGTTGAATAAATAAAATTTACAAATTTTTTTAAATAGATAATTGTATTTACATTTATCGATTTTAATTTTTCCCCCCTTGGTTTTAGTCCGAGTTGCACCATTTTGAACATAGAGTAAAAAAATTGAAAACACTTGCGTCCTTAGAAATGGAGCACCATAATGATAATAATGTAGATGATTCTGTTGCTAAAAGAAATAAAAGATTGAAAGAATACAGCTATAAGGTACGTATATTTTTTAAATTAAAATAATGGGCAATTTAATCTAATGTGCAATTTTGATAAATAGTCATGAAAAATGCTAAATTTGTAAAAATCCTGTTTCAATTTTGTAAAAAATTGTTTTAATTTTGTAAATCATTTAAATTTCACATGACAGAATAAAATTTTTTAAATATATATTAATTTTTCTATATAGTGGAAAAGAAAATTAGATATTCTAAAATGTATATAAAAAAATGTGTCTAATTTGCAAACAGGTGTTTAGGTATGTGGATGATTTAATTATTTTCAACTATCCAAATTACATTTCATAAAATCTTTCATGACATTTATCCAATAGAGCTGATTTTCTTAATATCAATCATAATTCCACACAAATCAATATTTTTGATAAAGTGAATAAATTCCACTTCACTATCAATAGACATACTACCTGGAACTCTATCAGTATCAGAATGCATTGTAATATCATTATTAATCAGTTGCTCCAAATTGATTTAATCTACAACAACACTATTTTTAAACAACAAAAAAGAAAAGAACTTAAAAGAGTTTTAAAAAAAGTGTCCCTGAAACATTTTTATGGCATTACTTTTTTAATCTGTGTTTTCTCAGCTCTTATTGGTAATTTTTCCCATAGTATACAATTTCCATGAATTCTTCACACTGTAGGGGTTTTCTCTTACATTTCTTCCAAGAACTAGTAAATAATTTCATGAATTTCTACACTTTCTACTTTTCTATGCTGCTAACTAACAAAAGCCCTGCAATAAGTAATAAATCACTCCATTTAAATATTCCAAATACAAATTATTGATCATAGTCTGTCAATCATGTGCTTAATAGCCATATTAATTATAAACAGCCACAAAGTTCTATCACATTACTTGATTTTTGTTATGTATAAACAAACTACACTGCCAAATTGTTTTCTTCTATAGTATATCTTAATAATTTTGAACAGACAGCTATTCTGTCTGCTCCTTGATGTTGGAATATATCACTAGAGGTGTTTTTGATTAGGATCCAATCATTTAACAAGCAGAAATACTCATGATGTTATAATTAATTTATTTTTGGTTTTTATAAGTATTTCTTTTTGGTTTTTATTGATATCCTAGGATAAATTTTGGATAAATATTTGTGTGCTTTTGTATAAATATTTATTTTTTTGCTCTGCTAATGCAATCCTAGCCATTCAACATTTTGATATTTAAATTTGTCATTTCTTTGCTGCAACTTCTATGCACTTTGGATCTTGAAAAATTATTTTTCTTTTTTTGATGGGTCTGAATTTGAGGCACCTTAGGATTTATATATTGCAAATGTTCTGATGTATTTTATTATATAAATTTACGGTGTTTCTATGAAGCATATTATAATTTGATTGCAAAAAAAAAAAAAAAAAATGTTTTTGGCTTGTTATGCTTCTAGTTCATCCTTTGTCAATTCTCTGTTCTATTTTGTCTATTTCCATGCATGCACTGTTTCTATTTTTAGAGCTTTCTTTGATGTCAAAATATAAAAAATTAGCATATAATACATCGAAAATTGCATATTACTATATAAAGAGAAGAAATTCAAATGAAAGAATTCTGATAAAAATGAAAATTATTTGATATTTGCAAAAAAAAAAAAAAAAATCTTTGTAAATATAGTATTCATTCCATCTTGACATTTATTGTACAAATTTGGTTACTTTCTATTCTCGACAACTTGCATAAATTCATCTCTTTATTTTTCACATTGAAGTTACTTCTGTTATCCTTGGAAAAACCTACTTGCCGGCTATGTATTTTCAGAAATTAATTTTTACTGATATGTACAATGTGGAAAAAACGTAGTAGATTATATACCATGGCCTGAAATATATACTGAAAAAATAAGTTTTTTTTTTTCAGACAGTTAACCTGGGGATTATTGGTGGGAAATTACAATTTAAAAAAGCATAATTTATGCAATTTTATTAAAATAAAAAAAAAAAAAAAAAAAAAAATAATAATAATAAAATATTTTTTTTATTTAGGTTGAGAAGATCCAGAAGGATATCACTAGTCGAATTCTACAAAGACATTCTGAATTATAAAATTAGTTTTGTTATTTTTGTGATAAATCATTCTTTTGCAGCTAGATCTCATACATATATATGCATACCACATTTGAAAAAGCTTTTGTAAGATCTGAATCATACATTTTTTTAATAAACTGTATAGAATTATTGCCAAAGCAAGAATGTGATAACTAATTTATAAAAATGTACAATGCCTGAATAGTCTCTTTAGTTTTAAGCTTTAGCCTTTTTTTTCCCTTAATTTTAATTTCATTGAATTTATCAGTTATCTGGAAAAAAAGTATTTTGATGTGAGAAGTATTCCATATATGTGCAATTACATTTTCTTTAAAAGAAATATTAAATATTTTGTTATTTCATTGTAATCTTTTTTATATATAATGCATGTTGAAAATTAATGTGGCATATTAATAAATATTTTCTGTTTAAAGAAATGCTCATTTTTTAATCTACCTGTATTACTTCCTTATTTTAAGGAATATTATTTGAAGAATGGTTTCAACTCCATTTTTTAATATTATTACAAAACTAGACTAATACATGTTCCTTACATTTTTAGTTAAACAATACATGTGCGAATTTCTGAAGTAAAAATTTTATCAAAAAGAAGATATGTAAGACTAACAACTAGATTAAAGAGAAGTAAGCTTTGAAATATATATACTTACATATATATTAGCTTAAATGTTTAAAATTTTCCTTTATCATCTTAAATATAAAGTTTTGAACTTAAAAAATTGTTTTATTATGATTAAAAATATATATATTTCATAGTTTACTAACCTGCAATCTAGTCGTAATTTCCATACATGATTCACTAGGTAAATTATTGTGCATAATACATTGATCTATGGTATTTAAAATACATCACAATGTGGAAAGAATCAAAATAACTCTCATCTTATTGGTCAATAGAATTTTTTAACAGATTCTCTTTAAACCTCTTGAAAACTTGATGGTAGACATTTGATAATTATGCTTTTTTGATTGGCTGTTTTATCTGGAAATCTATGAAGATGAAAAAATAAAACATGAAATTCAAGCAATGTAATTCATGGTAAAAACAAAAATATATATAGAAGGGACAAGATTTTCTCTTGTCCTCATACTAAAGAAATCTTAGAACTTCCCAAGGACTTAGTAATATTGAAGTTTCAGACACATAACAATTTTTCTCAAATTCTATAGAAATTAAAAAATATTCTATATAAACAGAAACATCACATAATGATATTTAGATGATCAGTTTACTAAACTGTGTTTTTTTCACTTTAACACAATTATATCTTTTTTACACTGCAAATAAAATTTATAATTAAATGAGCAATTATCTGATTCTGTTGCAAATTATCTCTGCAATAATGTTATCATTATGTTATTCATTATAAATTCCAACTTTCAGGTTAATAAATATACGTTTATTATACTTATATTTCTCCTGCAAGAAATTAAACTAATCATTCTTAATTTCTGACCATTTAATTTTCCTCTAACAGTATGAATCGAATTCATACTGTTACAGGAGAACAATTTGGTGAAATTGGAAAAGAAGTGCAATTTATGGTCAAATAGCTAAAAAAATTCAAGGAACCAATGAATTAGAGTTTCACTGTACCTCACCTGTAGTAATAGTGAAAAACTTTCATCCGTGTCTGCCAGTATATTTTAATTTCATGCAATTACTGCCAAAATGTGTCATATTCCCTTAAAGCCAAACTGTGTCACAAAGAGAAGGATTCAGTAGCAGATACATATTCTAGACCTCAAATCTAATATGAAAAAAAAATTTAGATTACATTTAATTTTTAACTATGTCTTAATATTCTCTCTGCTAGAGAACAACAAAAATGTTTTTTCCCCTTATGTGTAGATTTAATGAAGGATTTCTTTTATTTTTTTGTCACTTTCTATTTTGCTTGTTCTATGCCAGTTCTCTTGAATCTTTTTTCTACTGTCTTATGAAACTTGTTATACTTCCTGCATTGGAAATGAAACTAGAGTATTTTTGCTTATTAATTTTGAAGTCAATTTACTAGAAATGTTTGCATCGCAAAATGTTTCATAAGCTAATTGAAGAAATTTTGATTTCTTAATGTCTTATAACTGGGGTTCCACCTACACAACCATGTTTCCTCTTATACACCGAAGGATCGCCCCTTGTAGCGTTCAGAGGAAATCAGTTGGCCTCAAAACTTTCACCAGAGAAAAAGATATCACAGTAAAACAGGCGCTGCCGTTAGTTATCAGCTCTCATTCCAAGTGCTGCCTCAGAGACGTTTAGTTTGCAGTTTCTCACCCTGAGAGAAGATATAGTTAGCACCATCCTGTGCATAAATTGGCCTACAGACTCTCATCCAGAGAGGAAGTATATTTCTCTATCCAGCTTGTACCTGATTGACTTTATTTACAGTTTAGAAGTGGAATTCTTCCACTTAAATATAAATATGACTTTAAATACCTGAGGTATATCAATCTTTGTAGTGTCATGTTTGTGCCTGCACGCTTGTAATTAAAGAGGTGTGTTTTTTATATATGTGTTCTTGTGACTTACCACGCCTAGATCGAGCTGCACAAACTACGATACCCTCTACAAACTGGTGCCCAACGTGGGGGCTCCCGTAATTGCACACTACAATCTTAATTTTAAATCTTTTGATGTGATCAAAGTCTGAGAAAAAGTGACATAGAACTATTGAATTAACATAAATATATATTTCTTATTTAATGTTCTTTCATGTTACAAAATATAATTTATAATAAAATAGTTGGACACTGTTTACATTCGTATTTAATATAAGAATGATATTAAAAATCATTCAAATTTTGAAAACACACCTAAGTTTGTTCTGAAATTATTTGTTATTATCAAAATTTAATATTTATGTTAATTTTTTTTTGGATAAGAAAAGCCTTCTATAGAATTAGTTTGTAAATAAAGAATTTGAATTTTTAAGTAATCATTGCATATTTTACAACAGTTTAAAAATGTATTATTTTACGTATTACGTAAAACGTTATGTTATTTTTTTACTTATTAATTATAAGTATTAAACTAAAATTTGCAAAAGAGGAATAAAATCAAGTTTACAATAACAATCAAAGCTTATAAAATTAAATTCAAGCAATAAGTCTGAAGTAATAGAGCATCAAAATAACAGAGGAGTCACAGGCTACAACAAACTTGTTGATTTTTATGAGAAATATATAGAATTATAATAGTTTTAAAATTATTTATCAAACTTTACTGTCAATTATAATTATTAAATTAATATTAAAATTACTCGATATAATTATAGATATGCTAAGAAATTGAATATGTATTAAATAAGGAGAAAAACTTCTGCAATTTTTAGTAATTAGACAGTTAAAGAACGAGTGGAAAAAAATATGTATGTTTGTAACTAATTTACAAATAGTAAATATTAATAAAATTTGAAATTAATTTAACACATTTGGTTGAAATAGTTACTAGAAAAACTTTTAACTCAATATATTTTTGCGAAAAAAAATTTTTTTTTTTCTTACTATTTGAAAAAAATATTTTAATACTTTAATTTCTCTGATAGTTAATAGATGGCGCTGCAATGTACATTTTCTTAGAAATGAATCGTTTGCTAAAGAAACTTCTTAAAATTTATTCGAACGATATGAATCATGAAAATGAGTCGATTTGGTCATTACTATTCGTTCATATAGTATCCAAATAATGAAATAAGATCTTGGCACCAGTAACTATCAATTGTACTTTAGCGACGAATTCTTGTAATTCTTATTGAAAGGAATTTTACTTTACCTGAGAATTTCTTACTCTCTCTCTCTAATGAATGAGGGTCTCGGAAGGTAATGAGAAAAGAGTGAAATTTTTTTCTGTGAGAGTTGTTGTCAAAACACACATTTAAAAGCTCTCGATTAGTAGTTTACCGCATACACTAGGCCAGGGGTGGCCAATCCGCAGCCTGCCTTGAATATTTTTCAGTCTCCTGAGATTTATCACACTTTTACGAAATATATTTATTTTATAATGGCCAAAGTAATGTATTAAAAAAGAACATTATGTGTGCGTCCCTATATTCAAAAATTAACTCGAAATTACAAGAAAAAATTTACTTTGATTTTAAAATAATATTCTTGCGAATATAGGCCTGATAGTGCCTGTTTTATTGATGAGTTTACAGTTATGAGTTTGCAGAATAATTAAATCATATTCTGCGAACTCATGATGCCCGCGCATCTTGGAACATCTAATATAACAGGTTCTATATTTCACTTTAAGTGACCTCAGTGACGCAGTGGCCATCCTTAGATACGTAGAGTTGATTGTTGATAGCAGAGCAAACCAGACTCTTAGTTCAACTTGTCAGCGCTTTTGCTTCAACTTACACCAGTGAATCGTTTTTTTTTCCGAAAATGAAATTGATCAAACACAAAACACACTCAAACATAACGGACGCAAAACACCTATTACGATGTGCAAGATATCCAAACTGAGATCGATTTGCAAAAGCTAAGTGAAAGAATGGAGAAACAAATATCGCACTAGTCAAATAAATATTTTTGAATGATTTCATTTATATTTATATATTTTTTATATTTCATTTTTGTTATATATTTCTTTACAGTGTGCGTTTAGTATCGTTATTAGAGAGTTTTTGCATACCGTATTTTGGACGTCCGTTATTTTTTTCTCCCTAGCGCGCATGGTCATAGGAAACATTATTACAGATACGCATGCGCAATTTCCTATGAGCATGCGCTCTGTGGAGAAAAAAATAACGGACGTCCAAAATACGGTATGCAAAAACTCTCTATTATTGTATTATCTACGTTTATATCTAAGAATAATAGTAAACTCAAAAATAATAACTCATTATGTTTCAATTTTTCATTCCAAAAAAAATGTCTATAGAGGGTCTAAATCTAATATGGGGATATATAATTTTATATGCGCCCCGCGGAGTTAGGATACATTTCCAAAGTGGCCCGCAAGATCATTTGGGTTGGCCACCCCTACACTAGGCCCACTGACGTTCCACTCTCACCTTCCTAACTTGTAGAGGGCTACATAGCCATGAATGCGCAGCTAAAGCGAGGAGGAAAAAAAGTAGTTTACTCCTGCTTAGCCCGTGAAATGAAGACATTGTGAAAGTCGACGAAAAAAAATGTTAAGTCAGCGATTACAGAAAATGCAAGTAGCGGCTATCAAATTGGAAAAATGTGATACAAGGTTAGTGCAAACGTCAAATTTTTGCGTGGCTAAAAAAAAGATGCAAATCATAGGGTAATCGTAGCTTAGCGAGTTATTTCAATGATCCGAAACGAATTGTAAAGTCAAAGTTACAGAAATTTAAGAAGTGACTGTTCAATGGAAAAAAATGTGATACACGGTTAGTGAAAGAATTAAATTTGGCGTAACGAGAAAAAAAAAAAAAAAATGCAAATTGCAGGGTAAGCGCAATTAAAAAAACTATGCAGATGATCTGAAATGTGCAATTGTTCCCCTTACTGTTTGGCGGCCTGGTGGCCAACTGACTAGCGCTCTGGCCATTGATACCACAGGTTTCAAGTTCGAATCCTGGCGGTGGCATGGATGTTTGTTGGTGGTTCGGAATCCACGTTAAACAGTAGGTCCTATCTAATTAGCCTAAAGTGTGCACAAAATGACCGTAGAGCGACAAACCAAACCTCATCCTAATTATATCAACCCAATTTTTGTCAGAAAGAATATTTTTATTCACACCTTTAGCTGTAAAACAAAAAAATCTACTGTGGAAGATAAAATTACTAACACAATGCTTAAGAATCTGCCGATTAAATTCATCTTGAATAATGACCAAGCCGCCCGACAATTGATGCGAGACGCTTTTTACACTTATTATCACAATCGCCATCGAGACTCCTCATTTTTGAACTCTGGCCTTTGGTACCATAGGCTTCAGGTTCAAATCCTGGCGGTGGCGTGGATGTTTGTTGGTGGTTCGGAATCTCCGTTAAACTGTAGGTCCCGGTCTAATTAGTCTAAAATGTGCATAAAATGACCATATAGCGTCAAACTAAACCTCATGGCGTGTTCAATATAGAGAAAGGAATCAATATTTTGACAAAATTGAGCAAAACCAATTATCGGAACTGTTTATCGTTGCAGAGCAAAGGAGTTAGTTCCTGCAGCCAGACAAGTGACATGTGCAAAATGTTTTAGGGTGAAAATCGAAGAGCAATATTACTTTCGTTTCCATCTTGTTAAAATTTAATCCTATATTTGACTCTAAGACAGCACTCTTGGCAATCAATTTATCACCCTCACCTCAGTCTACTTCTGTCGAAAAATGCATCTCTTGTCTTGAAGACCTTGCCTCAAAGGGCAAGGATATCGTTCTGCAGTGGATCCCTGGCCATTGTGGGATTCTGGGTAATGAGAAGGCGGATTCTCCTGCCAAAAAAGAAACAACCATCACCCAAACCTTTTTGTAAAGACATCACTCGATGAAACTGATGATCCGAGACTTTTTCCGGAACACTCTACCTGATAATTTCCACGAGGGCAACTCATCTAAAACCTGGTTTAACTTTATTCTAAACATCCCTGATCAGCCCAGGTTTAAAGCAGTTGCCCTTTTCAGACTCCTGGCGGGCCATGATTATTTGGCCAATCACCTTTTCCGAATGAGAATATTGGAAAGCCCCAAATGCATGCTTTGCAGTCTTGTAGAGGACATGGATTCATCCCACATTTCCTGTCTGCCCTGCGCTTGTGTGTAGGGCAGACAGGTATGTGCACTACTGTGTAGGCTCTTTACTGGGTGGTCAGGGCCCTTATGGGCTAAACATGTCACTATGTGATTTCCTTCGTTTCTCGTTGTTTTTATGTTCCTTGTGTTCTTTTTATTTTATTGCTTATTGTAGCCTACCATTTAAAATGAAAAAAAGTTTAATCTTATTTAGTATTAGTTTTTCTTCATTTCTCTTGTCATTTCAGCATATTTGTAAATGTCACAAGCTTCCTATCTTCTACTAATTAGGTAAATTTCAAAATTAATTAAAAAGAAAACTAAAATAAAAAATGCTAATTTTAGATTTGGATCATCTTCTGAGTAGATAAACCTATTACCCTGATTACCCAGTGTTACTTAAACAACACTTAAATATTACGAATATATTTTGAATAAACCTTTCTTTGATGAAAAAAAAAAATCTTTTATTATTTAGTTTTCAACATTTAAATAAATTTACCAATTTCCATGGATATGTACAGGGTGATTATAACTAAAGTCCTACTTTCAAAATGCTATAAAAAGAACCACTCGTCACAATGAGTTCAAATTTGAACTGAAGATACTTGAAGAAGGCAGAAACGGTACGGCATCAAAAAAAGTTCCAAACTGTATAAATAGATGGCGCTGTCAGTGGCATAACGAAAGTGAATTCGTCTGCTAGTGATATTTTGAATCAAAATGACAACGTATTTGTCATGAGTTGAACATAAACCAACTGTAGGGTTCAATGTGCTTGATTGCTTCGGTTTTTTGACGGAAAAAATCATTCAACGGTTGTGACACTGTTAGTGGAAAGCTCATCCACCACTGAAAAGTCATACTAAATTGGATGGGAAAAATTGGTGGAACTTTTTTTTTATACCATACCGTTTCCCCCTTCTTCAAGTATCTTTAGTTCAAATTTGAACTCATTATGAACAGTGGTTGTTTTTTGTAGCATTTTGAAAGTGGGATTTTAATTATAGTCACCCTGTATATGAGTTAAAAATGATAAAAGATATGATTTTTATTCGTCACAGATACAATTGTAGTTTTACAGAGTAAATAAATGTTATAAATCATAGTGATAAAATAATAATCTGTACTGGATCAGTACTTAAAAGTTATTAAAAACACATCTAGGTTATCTGACATGATTCTATTTTGAAAGTTATCAAATAATAAGTGATAACGTTGTGTCTACAAAATACAATTCCATTCAGAAAAATAATGGAATATGTCATTTTGTATCAGGCATTGAACCTTTTCAGTTTTTGGAGCAAAGTTTTGTAACTTCGAGTCTTTTTTTTAAGAAACAAGACGATGGAAAAAACAAACCATTTATTTTATGATACTTATTTGATAGCAATAACGAAATGGTTTCCAATACTTATTGCTGTAAATATAATTTGCAATTTTTTTTTCTAAAATCCGTGCATATGAATTTAATAGCTTGCTTAAGTAAAACACTATTATAAATTTAATCCCTTAGGCTTGAAATATCTGAATAAAATCCTACTAAATTTTTTTTTTGTCATATGTAAACGTGACGTTGTCCTGGTTATATGGAATCTCCAAAAAGGAGAGCTATAAAATAAAAAAAAATTATTAAAAGTATAAGTTATTATTTAAAACAGATTCATCTCCTCGCTCAACGCGAGAAACTTTCATTTCAAAAGCTTTGATTTGAAATAAAACGCTGATTTTCAAGTGATTTTTTATTCTTGTGTGTTTTAAAATTGGTATACGATAAAATAATATAAGAATAAAGCTAAATGTAAGGATTGGCCCCTATCCAGTCACGTGCTCTGTAGTTCATTTTGAATTCTCTAGTTTTCAAAATATAAACAGATTACTGTTTCAATATTCACAAAATAGTGCCTTAAGGATTAGTTTATGTTTATAAAAGTTAATTGAACCATCACTTAACTGACTTCTCTGTCAGTAGCACTGCTTCTTGTAGTATTCGAACAATTGCTTTTTCATAACGTTCCAGAGTTATTAAATTTTGTTATATTCCTATCGTCTTTGAATTGGATAATTCTGCCTTTTAGGGTTCCGATTTCGCCAAGTTTCTTTTCCTTGCCAAATGGAAGAGCCAGAATCGTAGTATTTTGTAATAGCAACGGCCATTCTGTATGATTAGGTTGGGACCTGGCGAAAACCGCAAGAGAAAAATCGCCAATTAAACAAGTGGAACCCTAAAGTGTAGTAATATTCTATTCTATATGTATCTACTAAGGATCAGTTTATGTTTATAAAAGGTAATTTAACCATCACTTGACAGACTTCTTTGTCAATAGTACTGCTTCTTGTAGTATTTGAACAATTGCTTCTTCATAAAGTTCCAAAGATATTAAATTTTGACATATATGCCATTGAATTTTATAGTTCTTGTGTGGATTCTGCATTTTAGGATTCCAATTTCGCTAAGTATCTTTCTTGTGTCAAATGGAAGCGCCAGAATCGCAGTATTTTGTAACAGCAACGGCCATTTTGTATGATTAGGTTTGGACCTGGCGAAAACTGCAAGAGAAAAATCGCCAAATAAACATGTAGAACTCTAAAGTGCGGTAGTTTGTGTATTCTATATGTTTTCTTCTTATAGTATTCTGACCCATTGCTTCATAAATTTCTTTGATTATTGAACATTGATGTAGTCTCATGTGTATTCGTCCAGTAAAGTGTGTTCTACTACTACACCACACCACATCACTGTGCCTAGAACTGAGTTGCCCCTTTACAGTTTGGGAATGATGTGGGTGAGAAGAAGTCTGATTGGGCTCTGTGAAGCTCTACGGTCATATGAGACCGGGACTTACGGCTTAAAGTGGATTCCGAACCACTACAAACATCCATGGCCCCGCCGGGATTAAAACCCGAAACCTGTTATACTGAGAGCCAGAGCGCTAACCACTCGGCCATCACGCCCCTAGTAAAGTGTGTTCACACATGAGAAATTGAAATTCTTGAAAGGATTTCAGTTATTTAATTTTATTTATTTTTTTATTTTGATTTTTTAGTTTAAAACGACGCATTTATTTATTTAATGTTTAATTAATATTCACATCATGATTTTTTCTTTCAATTTTTAAAAAATTTTATTAAGAAATACAATTAAACTCAATAAGCAATAAATGGATTATGTAGAATTACTTTGACTGTCACTGCGAGTCAGTGACTTTAAAATCACTGTGATACGATTTTCAAACCTCTCTGAGGTTTTTTTTTCATGTTGATTTAATAAAGGGGTGTCGAACCCAAATGATCTTCTGGGTCACTTTGCAAATGTATCCTAACTCCGCGGGCCGCATATCAAATTATATATCCTATATTAGATTTAGACCCGCTATAGACATTTTTTTGGAGTGACAAATTGAAACATAATGAGCTATTATTATTATTCTTCCTACATGTAAACATGGATAATATAATAATAATGATACTAAAAGCACATTGTAAAGAAATATATAGCACTAAAAAATGAAATATAAAAAATATCTAAATAGAAACTAAATAAAAAAGAAATGGATTCATTAAAAAATGTTTATTTCACTAGTGCGATAATTGTTTCTCCACTCTTTCACTTAGCTTCTGCAAATCGATCTCAATTTGGATATTTGGCACGGGCCGGGCCGGAAAAATGTTCAAGGCGGGCCGCAGGTTGACCATCCCTGATTTAATATAAGAAATCTTATCAGATAATGAAACCAAAATGCTAAATGTAGATTTAATTTGTCAGCGTAACGGTGAAATGAGCGGATAGCATTTAAGACTCGGGTTTGAATACCCCATCTTTTGGGTGATTGATAAGCTTGAAAATTTAAAAAAAGCAAATATGCAAAATTTTATTATTTTTTCTGTGTATCAGTTTACCAAAATATGTTTTTGTTTTTATACAGATAACAGAGAAAATTTGTATAAACTGCTTTTTACCTATTTTTGATGTATTTCTTTTTTACGCTTCTCTTTTGTTAAATAACAGACAGAATTCATTGTAAAATCAAAATAAGGGAAGGTCAAATATAACGGACGAATACGATTTAAAGACCGTTAAAAAAGCAAACATCTGTTATTAGGTTTGCCTTATTTTATATTCTAGATACATGGCGTAATTATGTTTTTAACGTAAACGTAGAATACTGAAAGAACACTTTCTCTAAGCTTCGGGCTAACATCACCGTGGATGTCCAATTTTGTTGTTGTTGATTGTTTTGGTACTCTTGGAGAATTAGGTCACAGTAAAAGTTATTATCATTTATTATTATTATTTGCAATGGCAAGAGAAAATGACAAACTCTTACGAGATCAAAACAGTGTAAACACACACACAAGAAAAAAGAAAACAACGAGAGATAAAAGTTCAATGTCGCATTACCAAAATTCTAGAGCTCAAATATCTTTTCACCTCGGAGTCCCCACGCAAGGCCGGACTTCCTGTTATGTGGTGTCTGTCCATGATCTCGTCTTTCCCACACAGCGGCAATTTGGCCTTATTTGTTGGTTTTAAAATGCCATACAATTTGAGAACCACTGCTATAGTTAAAAGTAAAAACATACAATTCTAATGATCACAGGTGACAATAAGTTTTTGGTTTGTCGCTCTACGGTCATCTTGCGCACACTTTAGGCCAAACAGGCCGGGACCTACAGTTTAAAGTGGATTCCGAACCACTATCAAACATCCATGCCACCGCCAGTATTCTAACCTGGAGCCTGTGGTACCAAAGACCAGAGCGTTAACCAGTTGGCCATCAGGCCGCAGGTGAAAGTAAAAGCGAACTTTTTATTGAAAGAAGTTGGTACTTCTTTATTAACAGTCTTCCTCGTGACAGGTGGAATATAAGCACTGATGGTAAGAATAAATAATTAATAGTGAAGGTTTAACGGGCACCAACGGGACTCTAACCCGAAACCTGTGGCACCGATCTTTAGAGAACTAGTCACTCTGCCATCAGGCCCAAAAAGAGGCATAACACAGTTTAACAGAACACTTTTATTTTACAAAGGAGATAAAAGAAATCTTGTGAAATTCTTGATGTTTTTCCGTAGTTAAACTACGCTTTAACTCAGGGATGGCCAACACGCGGCAAGCCTTGAATATTTTTCCGGCCCGTGAGATTTATCACACTTTTACAAAATATATATATTTTATAATAATCAAAGTAGTGAAAACCAATGTATTAAAAAAATGCATTATGTATGTATCCCTATATTCAAAAATTAATTCTCGAAATTATGAGAAAATATTAACTTTGATTTTAAAATAATACTCTTGCGAATATAGGACATATATTACCTGTTTTATTTAGGAGTTCGCGAATAATTAAATTATGTTCTACGAGCTCATCTTGGAACATCTAATATAACAGGTCTTATGTTTCACTTTAAGTGACCTCAGTGATGTAGTGACCATTCCTTGACATACACAATTGATTGTTGATAGCAGAACAAACCAGACTCTTAGTTGAAGTTTTTTAGCGCTTTTGATTCAACTTGCACCTGCTAATCGTTTTTTCCGAAAATGAAATTTACCAAACACAAAACACGCTCAAATACACTCATGTCCATAAATTAAGGATAATGAAGTTCAGGCAAAGAAAGAGACAGAAGCAAAACAAATTTGACTTATTTGTAAAGTCTATTTATTAAACAAAAGGTAAAGAGCAAAAAAGATGCTATATGTTTGACATAATTAATAAAAATTGCGATTTTTACTCCCTGGAGCAAATTTCAAAAAAGAACCTATCTACAAAAAACAGTATAACATGGTTAGTATGATGGTTAATATGGAGTATGTCTCCCGGACGATGCAATACAGGCCTAATAACGCCTAGGCATGCTGAGTATCAAATTATCAATCTGATCTTGGGGAATATTACACCACTCATCAAGCAATGCCCTCCGAAGTTCCGGTTGACAGGTGGGAGGGGGTTGACGGGCTGCAATTCTTCGGCCAAGCATATCCCACACATGCTCTATTGGATTCAAGGCCGGTGAGTATGCTGGCCAATCCATACGGATGATATCCTCCAATTGAAGGCATTCGTCTACAATGTTTGCACGGTGAGGACGGGCGTTGTTATCCATAAACAGAAATTCAGCACTCATGGCGCCCCGAAACAAACGTACACGTTGTTCCAGAATGACATCCCGATAGATGTGGCCTGTCATCGTTACAATCTGAACATGCAGGTCAGTTCTGGAACCAAGAATAATTCCTCCCCAAACGAGCCATCTTGCACCACCGTAACGGTGTCGTTCAATGGTGTTCTCTTGGTGGTAACGGGTACCGGGCGCTCTCCATATGAAAGTCCGACGAGAATCAGACTGCAAACGAAACCTGGACTCGTCGGAAAACATCACACCAGACCACTGTTGCGGTGTCCAAAATGCATGCTCTCTACTCCAGGTTAATCGCAGGCGACAGTGAGTTGCGGTAAGTGGAAAACATCTGACCGGCCTACGAGCATATAGACCAATGTGCCCTAAGCGTCTGTACAGGGTCTGCCCTGAAACTGTCGTACTGGTAGCTGAAGAGAGCTGACGAGACAGGTCTGATGCTGTGCTCCGTCTGTTTCTTTTGGCAGTAACTGCTAAATACCGGTCCTCATTCGGCGTTGTAACTCGGGGGCGACCTGTGCTGTAACATCTACTCACATTACCATCATCTTGGAATCGTTGCCAAAGCCCGGAGATGACACTCTGACGGATGATGACTTCCAAGTTCCTCGGATACTTCCAGCTGGGTACGTCCACATTCCAGTCGTCCGATAATTCTACCACGTAAAAAATCATCCAAATGCTTCCTTTGTGCCATAACTATGCTGTTATTGCACTGAAAGGCTTTTAAAGCGCTTGTGAACAATTTTACTTTTTTGCCACCATTCCTTATATACCCCTCTCTTACACTCTCGTCATTGTGACGTACTATCCGCGCCCTCTGGTGGTTTCCTGTAATTTGCATATTCTTCTTCAAGATGTGTGTGATAATTCTGCAGGTGAAATTTTTATTTTAGAGTTCAATTTCTGTGTGATTCTGAATTATCCTTAATTTATGGACATGAGGGTATAACGGACGCTAACCTGCAACACCCATTACGATGTGCAAATACCCAAATTGAGATTGATTTGCAAAAGGGAAATAGTGGAGAAACAAATATAGCACTAATAAAATAAATATTTTTTAATGATTTCATTTTTTCAATGTATTTCATTTTGAGTGTTATGTATTTCCTTACAATGTGCGTTTAGTATCATTATTATTCTATTGTCTATTTTTACATTTAAGAATAAGAGTAAACACAAAAATAATAACAATGTTTCAATTTTTCACTCAAAAAATGTCCATAGTGGGTCTAAATCTCATAGGGGAACATATAATTTTATAGGCGGCCCGCGGAGTTAGGAATGCAATTCCAAAGTGCCCCGCAAGATCATTTGGGTTGGCCACCCTGGTCTAGACTAAATAATTAATAGTGAAGGTGTAATAATAATGAAATAACAAAAGAGGCATTGTCATCATCATCATCAGTGGTGCAACAACCCCGTGGTAATCCAAGGCCGTCTGCCTATTGGTAAATTTCTGGATAGGAGATCTTTTTTTTTTACTTTGTAGGGTTGTCATTCTTATGCACAATAGTCATATTAGACAGGGACCTACAGTTTAAAGTGGATTCCAAACTACTAAAAACATCCATGGCACCACTAAGACTCGAACCCGAAACCTAGCCACTCGACCATCAGGTCCCCTGTTATTTAAAAAATAAATAAATAAGTGGTGGGCCTAGACCTTTTGCTACATTCCGAAACATGAGATTTTCTTTTTACTGGGCTGGATAATTCTACGCCCGAAGCTCTTTTTTGCCTTATTAGATCGGGACCTACGGTTTAAAAGGGATTTCGAACCACTAAAAACATCCATGGCACGAAGAGCCAGAATGCAGTCACTCGGCCATCAGATCCAATCAAGATATTTGATACTATAGGCTTCAGTTTCGAATCCTGGCGGTGGCACGAATGTTTGTCAGTGGTTCGGAATCGACACTAAACAGTAGATGCTGGTCTAATTAGACTAAAGAGTAAAAAAAAAAAATGACCATAGAGCGGCAAACCAAAACACTCTTCATTGGCGCAACAGCCCCATTAAAATTGGTTTGGCCAAGGCTGTCTACCTACTGGCAGATTTCGAGACAAGAGATGTTTTCTCTTTACTGGGTAGGGTTGTCAGCCTACGCCCTATAATTACAAGAGTCTCGTTTATGAGACCGGGACATACGACTTAAAGTGAATTCCGAACTACTACCAATATCCATGGCACCGCCGGAACTCGAACTCGAAACCTGTGACACCCAACGCCAGAGTGCTATTCACTCGGTCATCAGGCCCAAGAAGAGTTATAACAAAGTTTATTAAAAAAATTTTATTTTACAAATAGGAAAAAAAAATTAGAAATGCTTGATGTTTTTCCGTAGTTAAACTATGCTCTTACTCAGGGATGACTAAACCGCGGACAGTCTTGAATATTTTTACGGCCCGTGAGATTTGTCACACTTTTACAAAATAAATTTATTTTAGAATGGCCAAAGTACTGAAAACCAATGTATTAAAAAAATGCATTATGTGTGCATTCACATATTAAAAAAATATATCGAAATATATATATGTCGAAATTTTGACAAAAAATTAACTTTGATTTTAAAATAATATTCTTGCCAATATATGACAAATAGTGCCCGCTTTATTTATGAGTAGAGTTATGAGTTCACAGAATTATCGCACTAGTAAAATAAATATTTTTTAATGATTTCATTTTTTTTATTTTTAAATTTATATATATTTTAATTTAATTTTTAGTGTTATATATTTCTTTACAATGCGCTTTTAGTATCATTATTATTATATTATCTATGTTCACATGTAAGAATAATAGCAAACACAAAAACAATAACTCATTGTGTTTCAATTTTTCTCTCCAAAAAAAATATCTATAGCGGATCTAAATCTAATATGGGGATATATAATTTTAAATGCAACCCGTGGATTTAGGATCTATTTCCAAAGTGGCCCGCGAGATCATACGGGTTGGCCACACCTGGTTTAGAACATAACAGGTTCGAATACTGGAAGTGGCATGGATGTTTGTGAGTGGTTTGGAATACACTTTAAACTGTTGGTCCCGGTTTGTTTAGCCCTCGTATGCACAAGATGATCGTAGAGCGGCGACAAACCAAAACCCAGCTCAATTAATAGGGTTATTATAAATTTAGATAGAAAGAGTGTTAAAAACCCTTTTAAGCGTGAATACTACTGCTTTCAATTTTCTCAAATATTAATTGAATTTTCCATTTTATAAACCTTTGTTCAAGATGATTAATATAATTCTGAAGGTTTTTTACTAATGCTTGATGTTTTTCTATAGTTAAAATACGCTCTAACTTTTTAACTAATACAATTTTTGTATGATACATCGTTAGCTGTATTGAAATTGTTGAAATGTATTATTTTTTATTAACTAATTATCTTAATGCGTTTTGCTCTACTTCTATACAACGTGCGTTTGATACTTCCGCCATTTCTGACGTTTGAATGATTGTCAAATGATGACTGCGAATGGAAGTTCCGCCGGAATTCGATAATCGAACGTACCTCATTCCTGGCATCCCTTTTTAAACTCTATTTCCGAATTGCTTTAAAAATATCGTACAACGTCATTTAAAGCGCGAGAAAAAAAACCGCATCAGACATATTTACAAAGAATGGAAGAGCCACGTGCATTTTAAATTGCGTTAGAAATTTGTGGAAAAAGAAATCAGTTTAAAAATAACTGAATTCGGAGAAATTTTTTTTCCTTTCAAATTTATTCAGAATAATTATTTAGGAAAAACAACATTATGAATAATGGGCTTTTCCATATTTTTTTTTCTTGGTATAAATGTGCTAAAACGCAATAATTTCCTTTTTTTTTTTTTTTTAAATTTGAATTAGAATTTCTTTCTTTGAAAATAAATGAATTATTTATTTATTTATTTTTAATTATTAAGTTATTAATAATTAAAAAATAATTTATTAATTATTAATTATTAATTTAATTTAATTTAATTTTTTTATTTATTTATTTAAAATTATAATTTCTGTCTAGGGGCCTGATGACGGAGTGGCTAGTGCTCTGGCGCTCGGTACTACAGATTTCGGTTCTCGGGTTCGAGTCCCGGCAGTGTCATGCATGTTTGTAGGGGTTCGAAATTCACTTTAAACCGTAGGTCTCGGCCTAATAGGATCGTAGAGCGTTGTGGGAGTGGTGTGACTCGCGTCCGTAGCATATCTTCAAAGCTACACGTTACCCTTGGGTAGTGCTAAATGAGTAACAGCGGTGCATCCCTTGGTTATGGCATAAAGATTAACTCTCTCTGTATTGCCAGATGCATTAGAACAACAGTAGAATTTGTGTCTGTCATTTGCAGTCATTTTTTTTCTTTATTGAGCATCGGTAGGTATCGCTTACCATTTGTGTCGGCCAGTCCACCGCCGAGTGATGAGGGGAGGAAAGTGAGACTTTTGGGATATATAAATGAACCCCATTTGCATGTCGTATGGGAGAAGCCTCCCATTAGGAAGCGTGAGTGTCGATGCGGACGCTTTACGCATGTTGTCACAACCGTCATCGAGTCTCCTCTTTTCTGAAAGCAGTGGATTCCAGACTCTTCCTGCATGCACCGAACCATGTGTCAGGATAATTTTTTTTTCATTCAAAGAAATGTTAACATAAATCATCAGTACGAATAAGATCCTCTTCCATATTACTTTCCACTCGTTTACGGCCAACTGTGAGGACTTTCTAAAATATTCTATTAAAATTTCTATCTAATTTGACAATAATTGTTTTAAATCAATTTTTCAATCATGTTGTTCTAATCCTGGCAATACAGAGACAGTTAATCTTGATGCCACAAGCAAAAGCTGCACCGCTGTTACTCACTTAGCACACCCAGGGAGCACATGTAGCTAGAAGACATGCTATTGGCGCGAGTAACACTACCCCCACAACTCTCTACGATCATGCTAGACCGGGACCTATGGTTTAAAGTGCATTCCAAACCACTACAAACCTCCATGGCACCACCGGGACTCGAATCCGAAACCTGTGGCACCAAGCGCCTGAGCGCTAGCCGCTGCGCCATCAGGCCCCAGGGAGGCTCTAGAGCAATGGTTCTGAAACCTTTTGAGTCGGGCGCATTTAAAAACCTACTAATAATTGTAGGTGCACTACATAAAATTTCATATTATATATGATGTAAGAAATTTTAAATAATATATAATATATTAAATATTATTTATTAATTATTATATATTATATAATATATGCACTATATTCAAATAAGCGTCAGCTACTAATTTTTATACCCAGATGGTGAACTGTACAGGCCACTACTTACAGACGGTGGAGTCCCAAAGTCTGTAATGGAAATTTTTTGAGCATTTAACATTGAAAATCCCATACACTAGCGCTTCTAGTAGTCATACATGGAAGTTACCATTCCTAGTTTTTCGGAAACCTTCTTTGGAACATTACTGCTGTTTGGCGACTTTTTATGTGGATAAAAAAAGCAACAAGTAATATATAAAAAAAAAAAAAAAAAATTAAGTCAATTCCTACTTTTTTTCGCTTATAGTCCTTTATAAATAATTTTCATTCATTTTTTTAAGTTTATCTGGCGCCATCTATTGATAGATACATGCAACTTAAATGTAAAAAAAAAAGTAAAATTCATTAATTAAATTTAATTAATGAATTAATATTTGAAGAAACTGTATTAACATCCAGTGTCATCTACTACAAGTTCAGAAAAATTGTATTTGAACTTGAGTGGATGAATGAAAATGTAATTTATTAACGATTGAAAATTTGAACAAGATATATATAGGGAAAGTGTGAACTAATAGAAGGAATTGAAAAAAAAAAAAAAAAAGCGACCGGAAAGATTAATTGCTTGTAATGAAAGCCGTCTTTACGAATGGGGAAAACTAACAAAAAATTAAAAAAAAAATTTAGTTTTATATTTAGGCACATATTTATCTGAAATATAACAGTATACAGTATTCGGAATATAACCCGAATCCTATAGGGTGCGCCCTTTGAGATCCATTGTAGTAGAGGTTATTACGTCAGGTTTGGAAACAAGGGAGATGAAATCGAAACTCGTCAAACGAAACCGAAGCTTTCCTATCTGGCAGGGTATAGGCACGATAAATCCATCGGATGGAATGCTCCTCCACTGAGCTCGGAGAGACGAGGAAAATTGTATAAACTCCTCAGATATCACCTCTCTGAAGGCACAATAGAGGGAGAGTGTGGTGGTCAATGATCTAAAGCTGAATCTTCTACATATCTGCCTATCTAGTGAGGAACGGCAACAAAATTAAAGTATCTTGCATTCGACAACAAACAACAATGGAAGGAAAGCATTAATTAAAATTCATTATTTATTTTGTCCCTATGTAACTATTAAGATCCGTCCACCAGCTTCAATTGATTTTCATGTTATAAATGTAGGAGTTGTTTGTCTGCTAATCAGCAGGGGGCGACACATTACGGGTTATGTGTCTTCGACAGAGACTTTTTACCATGTGGGGAGCATCGAACTTTGAACTCTGACCCCAGAAGAAGGGAATAGTCCCCCACACATGAGGAGAGAGCGAGACCGACGGTATAGTTGCTTGACGCAGCGAGAGAATGAGAGGAACGAATATGTTTGTAACGAATTAATCAATGTAAATAGTATAAGGGGCTTAATTAAAGGGCTATTGGCCTTAAAAGAAACACACTGCTTCGTCATTTTGGTTGGAAAATTAACCCCTAGACACCACAGCCCAACCTATAAAAAGTGGAACTTCGGCCGAGATGAGTTCGTTGTATGCGTTAGGAAAGCACAGCCTACATAAATATAATGAATTAGGAATGATGAATACCGTACCGTGATTTGTATTTATAGCAGATGCAGCTGTGATTGTAAGGGTATATCGATATTACAAATCATACTGATAAATCCTAATCTTGACAGGACTTGGAAGTTCAAAGAAACACATCAAGGCTGTTCAGAACAATTCCACGTTGAAAACAATCAAATATATGATATTGTGCCTAACAACACAATCACATTGTCAAAATAATAGAACAAATGATAACTTTGTGTCATACACTGAATTTTTCAGTTTTATTACAAAGTTTTGCAACTTCGAGTCTTTTTTTTTAAAGAAAAGAAGCCTTAGCGAAATAGCATGCATATTATTTAATAAAAATAAAAGATCATTTTCAATATTTATTACTTTAAATATAACCCACAGTTATTTTCTGAAAACTTATATCTAAAGTTTACGGTTTACTTAATTAAATCACTTTTATGAATTTCTTTTTATAAGCATGAAATATTCAAATAAAAATTCTCCAAAAAATTAATTTTTTAAGTTTCAAATGGGAAATACAATTTATCTCAATAAGAAACAAATATACTTAAAAAATTTTAAATTTTAAAATTAAAAAAAATAAATGGAATTTTCTTTTTGAAAACATGAAATTTCGGAGTCTTGTGAAAATCTTGATTTTTTGTCAATAGATAGATACATATTTTCTATGTAATAGCACGAAATAAAATTATTAATTCAATTTAGAAAGAAATGTTTAGTTATCAAATTCTAGACTTGATTCGATAGTAAGTAATCACATTTTTCATCAAATAAGAAAATAGTTTAATCATCAATATTTGGATGCAGTAGCGTATTTGACTTTGATTCAATTTTGTATCTAAACTGACTTGATTTCTTAATACCTACGTCAACGCTCTCTCTAATATCTCTTGCATCTCACTTGGAATGGAAAAAAAACCCTGCAACCTTGGAAAGAAAGAATGCCAACTATTTTCGTTTTCTGCTCAACGTTGGTTGTGAAACATCTGTGTGTAAACTTACTGAGTAAGAGCGATGTTTCCCTTGACTCCAGTTTTCACCGGTGAATTTTAAGAATGATTGAGCCAAACGATTTTTTGATGTACTTGGGGGAAACGAACTGTCAATCTGGCAACATTTGGTTGAAAGAAATTTTTTTTTTTTTTTTTTTATAATTTTGGATGAAAACAATGTAATAATTTTAATAATAATGGAAATAAAAGTGAATAATTTTAATAATGAAAATAAATGTGATTAATTTTAATAATGTAAATAATTTTAGATACTGATAATATAAATAAATTTTGGTTTTTTTTTTATAATGACAATGTATACTGAATATACAAATTTTTAGAATACGTTCAAAAGTTTTCGACTCTACGTTTGAATACATTCGATTCGACATTAGAATACATTTGAATGTTTTTGATATTGGAATAAAAATTCGACTCTACGTTTGAATACATTCGATTCGACATTAGAATACATTTGCATGTAATATATATAATTTGAATGTAATATAAACAATGTAAATAAATGGAATTAATTTTAATAATGTAAATAAATAGAATTAATTTTAATAATGTAAATAAATGGAATTAATTTTAATGTAGATAAATGTGAATAACTTTAATAATGTAAGTGAAAACTAACTTTAATAATGTAAATAAATTGCCATAATGTTAATAATGTAAATAATTTTTAATAATGATAATGTAAATAATTTTTGGGTTTATTATAATTAGACAATGTACACAGAATATTAAAAATTTTAGAATACATTCGAATGTTTTTTTCTGTAAAAAAACTTTACAATTGCACTTCCGGAATTTTATTAAAAGAAAATTATCTTTATTATTATATTAAAAAGAAATTATCATTAACTAACATAATACTTGAAAAAGAATAATGTTGAGTAGAAACAACATTTTTTTCTCCTTTTTTTCTGGTATTGTCATAATTAGATCATTTTCACAAAATAAAAATCTTGCACAGGAGTTCAGAAAAACTGTTTTGAAAAAGGAGAAATAAATATTTATATAAAATAGAAAAGGGCCTGATAGCCGATTGACTAGCGCTCGATGCCACATGGTTCGAATTTGGTGGTGCCATGAATGTTTGTAGTGGTTCGAAATCCACTTAAGCAGTAGGTCCCGGTCAAATATGACTGTAGAGCGTTGGGCGTAGGACTGACAACACTACCCCGTAAAAAGTCAGCGTCACGTCGCCCAGTCAGACTTTTACCATACTAGATCAGACCAGACTTTTTGTGCTCCATCACAACAGAAGCAACCCACCCACCCCCCTTCTTCCTTGAGACCACACAGGTTCCTGGACTCTATATCAGGGGTGGTTAATCCACGGCTCACAACAAAACACGCTCAAACATAACGGACACATGTTTCCCTTTAAGTGATCTCAATGACCGTCCATAGATACGCACAGTTGATTGTTAATAGCAGAACAAACCAGACTCTTAGTTGAAGTTGTTAGCGCTTCTAGTTCAACGTAAACCTACGAATCATTTTTTTCTAAAATGAAATTGACCCAACACAAAACACGCTCAAACATAACAGACGCAACACCCATTACGATGTGCAAATACCAAAATTGAGATCGATTTGCAAAAGTTATGTGAAAGAGGGAAGAAACAACTATTGCACTAGTAAAATAAATATTTTTTAATGATTTCATTTTTTATTTCGTTTATATTTATATATTTTTAATATTTCCTTTTGAGTGTTATAAATTTCTTTACAATGTGCGTTTAATATCATTATTATTAAATTACCTATGTTCACATGTAAGGATAATAATAAACACAAAAATAATTTCCCATTATGCTTCAATTTTTCACTCCAAAAAATTTTTTATAATGGGTCTAAATCTAATATGGGAATATATAATTTTATATACGGCCCAAGGAATTAGGATGCATTTCCAAAGTGGCCTACAAAATCATTCGGGTTGGCCACCTCTGGTCTAGATGTTGCTGTCTACCAAGTGAGATAAGAAACAAAAAATAAAAACAACTGAAACTTTTATTACTTGAAGCTTCTAGAAAAATATGGCTGTATTCCAAAGGTTATGTAAATCATGAAATTTTATGGATTGATATCAGGGTTTATTTTATTAAAGCATCCCATAAATAATAATGATAAAATAAACATTTCCATCAAAAAAAAATATTTCTGAGCGAACAGTATTGATAGTAAAAAAATGATATATAACTTCCATAAATCATTTTTTATATCTATACTAAATGAATGTTTGCATGTACTGTTATTCCGATATGACTTAAAATTACAATGTCAAGCTAAAAAAATACGAATAAATTCTAATTAGTTAATTAATTAATCTTTTTTTCTTAAAAATCCTAAATTCCTAATCCTAAATTCTAATTAATTAATCTTTTTTTTTTTAATCAGCAAAAATCATCTACCATAGCGCAATTCTCTAATGCTACCTGCCTACACGATTAATTTTTTTTTTTCAATTTAAAGTTAATTTTTATAAAATTTTGAAATATTCAAAGTTTAGAAGTTTACAACGAACCCATCCGGATAACCAATTTATCTAAGCGAGAAACTTTGTGCTAGTCGTCATAATCGCCATCAATTCTCCTCGTTTCTCAAAGCAATGACTGCAACAGATACCGCCAACGTATTCAAACTTAAACCCTCCGGAAGTTACTACGGTGCAGCTAGTTGGCCTTTTTGTCATTATGATGAAATAACACCACATCAGTGAGTTACCATTGTTTCCTTTTATCACAGTGATTTGGAATGAACACCTTTAAACAAAACATTTGGGTGATTCACACTTTTACCTAAACCCAACAGAGGGACTAATCGTGAACCCAAACGTAAAGGACATTCAGTAACTTAAACTTCGGTTTAGGTTTATGGGTTGTTGGGTTTCGAACTTAACACCCTCAGTTCAAAACCCAACAATCCATAAACCCGCAAAATTAGTTAACGTACAATGAAATAATGGGGCCTGAATGTCCGAATGTCTGGCGCTCGGTA
The DNA here is from genome assembly GCA_021605075.1 of Caerostris darwini. Classification (NCBI taxonomy): domain Eukaryota; kingdom Metazoa; phylum Arthropoda; class Arachnida; order Araneae; family Araneidae; genus Caerostris; species Caerostris darwini. Next base: position 1,546,286 of record BPLQ01012170.1, on the reverse strand, counting down.
CCATTGGTTTCGGGTTCGAGTACTGACGGTGCCATGGATGTTTGTATTGGTTCGGAATCCTCTTTAAACCGTAGGTCCCGGTCTAATAGGATCATAGAGCGTTGCGGAGGTATTGTTATTCGATGTCCGTAGCTTATCTTCAAGGTACATGCACCTCCTGGGTAATGCTAAGTGAGTAACGTTGGTGCAGAGCTTGCCTTAAGGCATCCAAGACAATGTCTGAGTGTTTGTCAGCAGCATTAGAAAAAAAATTAATAAATTCTACTTTATCGCCTACCGTGAGTTCTATTTTACCTTTTTCATCATGCCCCATGGTGGGCCAAGGCCGTCTGCCTACTAGCAGATTACGAGACATATGTTTTTTTTTTTTTTACGGGGTAGGGTTGTCAGTCCTAAGCACAATGTTCTGCAGTCATATTAGACAAGGGCCAGCTGTTTAAAGTGGATTCCGAACTACTACAAACATCCATGGCATTGCCGGAACTCGCACCAGGAACCTGTGGCACCGAGCGCTAGTCACTCGGACCACCAAGCTCTTAATTACCATCTAGCTCCAGTAACTTAAAAGATACTATACATTTTGAGTAAATTTATTCTTGCAATATTAGTTTACCTATAATAAAATAATATTTTATTTAGATGAATTGAATTTACAGTGCATAAATTCTTATTTACTAAACAAATTTCTAAAATTAAAAATAATTTTTAAAATTCTTAAAAAATATAAATTCTTATTAAATTAATAAAAAAAAAAAAAAACTCTTTATAGTTTGCTTAAGCGATAATAGTTCGAACTAAACTTATTCCCATACTACAAGCCTTAGGAGAAAAAAGAACTCAATTCTTCATAACTCCGTCATCATTTAATATAAAGCACGCATTCTTTCCCAACTCACTGAATAGACCAAAAAGGCCGAAGAATTCTTTGAGGAACTCTTTAAGGAATTCTTCCGTTATTCTCCGAGAATTTTGAATTCCGTTCAACTGAGACTATGAGTCGGTCTCGTTCATTCGATCTGTTTTGTGAAGTAGTAAATAATCTGTTCCTGGCAGCCATTATCTCGCTTTTACCGCCTTTTATCACGCTCGAGAACAGGGCCGATCGATTACAGGCGACGCCGCCATCTGAGAATGAGTCTGGAATCTCAGCTGGAGTTTTGTTCGATTCGAACAATCCTAATAGAATCTGCGTTCGGTGAGGTGTAAAAAAACATTCGAGAAATGACATGGAATTTCATAACGTCTTTGGCCCCTTTTGTATATTCCGAGCAGTGTATTAATTAATAATAGAAGAATATTACTTAAAAGACAAAAATACATTGACGAAATAAAATAAAATATTTGGAGAACTGATGGCCGAGTAGCTGGCCCTCAGTACCACAGGTTTCGGGTTCGAGTCCCGGCGGAGCCATTGTTGTTTGTAAAGGTTCGGAATCCACTTTAAACCGTAGGTCCCTGTCTAATAGGATCGTAGAGCGTTGAGGGGGTAGTGTTACTCGCTTCAGTAGCATATCTTCAAGCTACTAGTGCCCCCTGGGTAGTGCTAAAGGAGTAACAGCGGTGCAGCCCTTGCTTATGGGATAAAGATGTCTCTGTATTGCCAGCTGCGTTAGAACAACAACAATAAAAGATTTATAATAAAATAAAAGACAAAAATACATTGACGGAAAAATAATTAGTGATTATTAATAATAATCGTAGGATTTATTGGTTTCCTTACACACATCCTTAAATACAGTGCTTTATACATTTCAATATTAATAAATTCCATTTTAGTGATTACTATAAGTTTTATTTTACCACTTCATCATCATCGTCATCGTCAGTAGCGCAACAGCCCCATGGTGGACCAAGGCTGTCTTTTGTCAAGGCTTTTCGACACAGGAGATGGTTTTCTTTTTACGGGGTGGGGTTGTCAGCCCTACGCCCAACACTCTACAATCATATTAGAACATCATTTAGGGGCCTGATGGCCGAGGAGCTAGCGATTTGGCACTTGGTACCAAAGGCTTCGGTTTCGTATCGCAGCTGTGCCGTGGATGTTATAGTGGTTCAGAATACACGTTAAGCCGTAGGTCCTAGTCTCATATGACCATAGAGCGTTACAGAGCCCAATCAGACTTCTTCTCACCCACATCATTCCCAAACAGTAAATGGCAACTCAGCTTTAGGCACAGTGATGTGATGTGGTGTAGTAGTACTTCTAATATGACTGTAGAGCGCTGGGCGTAGGGCTAACAACCCCGCGCCTGTAAAAAAGAAAGCATCTTCTGTCTCGAAATCTTCCAGTAGGAAGACGGCCTTAGCCATCATGGATCATGGGGCTGTTACGCCAATAAAGACGTGAAATCTTAATAATTCTCTCACTCTCTCTGTATATATATATATATATATATATAATATATATATATATATGCGTGTGCGTAAACGAAACAAAAGGACTATAATTTACATGAAGAGAATGGGACTTGTAATTAAAATGGACATTATAAGAATATTCAGCTTATAAAATGAGTTAATAAGCTTGTTTACCTGTAGTATAAAAGTAATGAACTCAAAGATTAATGACAGTAAGAGTTCAGAACTATTTTGATAAAGGATTGAACAATATTAACGGCTCAGAATAAAACATTCGGCAACAACGTATTATTTGAAATGTTAAAGTAACATCTGCTACTCTTAAATTTATTCTATTTTTAAAATGTCATATGTAAACAAGAAAGTATTTGCAATTTCCAAAAATAAATTAAAGATATTTATTCGATGAGTCGACAACTTTGGTACTCAAGGCAAAATAATCTTTAATCGAGTTAAAATAAGCCGATTAATATTTTTTTTACATGAAAAGAAGGGGCCTGAATGGCCGAGTGTCGCCCCAGTGCCGGTGCCACAGGTTTCGGGTTCGAGTCCCGGCGGTGCCATGGATATTTGTAGTGGTTCGGAGTCCATTTTAAGCCGTAGGTCCCGGTCTCCTATGATTGTAAGAGTGTCACGGAGCAGAAGTCAGACTTCTACCTACGGGTGCTCCATCAGAACAGAAGCTGCTCCCCTCTCGCCTCCTTCCATGAGGGATACGGCAACAACAACAACATGAAATGAATGCTAGAAATTGACCGTGTTTTAAGTACTTTTATTTACTATTTGTATATCAATGAAATCTCGTATTCAAGTTTTATACCGATGCGACGAGTGTTGAGCGGAGGTTATTGCCTTCCTCTAGAATGTTTAAGATGTTGTCAGCATACGGAAGTAAATCCGGAAAACTCCCTCCAACTTTCCTGGGTGTCGATGTCAGTCACTTCATATACTCTAGTCTAGTCATATAATGCTATGATACATTTATTGCTTGTTTTACCTTTTTAATATTCAGGGTAATTATAATTGAAGTGTGTTGTTTCAAAATGCTGTAAAAAAAGAACCACTCGTCACAGTGAGTTCAAATTTCAACTGAAGATACTTGAAGAAGGGGGAAACGTTACGGCATCAAAAAAAAGTTACACCGCTTTTTCCAAACCAATTTGGTAGACCTTGCCGTAGTGGATGGGCTTTTTACTAACAGTGTCACAACTGCCGAATGACTTGGAAGTCATTTTTTTCGTCAAAACACCAAAACAATCAAGCACATTGAGCACTACAGTTGGTTCAATGTGCAACCCATGTCAAATACGTTGTAATTTCGATTCAAAATATCATTGGCAGTCAAATTCACTTTCTTTATGCCGCTTACAGCGCCATCGATTCATACAATTCGGAACTTTTATTTGATGCCATACCGTTTCCCCCCTTCTTCAGGTATCTTCAGTCCAAATTTGAACTCATTGTGACGAGTGGTTATTTTTTTACAGCATTTTGAAAGTGGCACTTTAATTCTAATCACACTGTATATATGCTTATGAAGTAAAAGTTTAAAGCAGGGGTCGGCAACCTGCGGCTCGCGAGCCGCATGCTGCTCTTTGGATGTGAAACTGCGGCTCTTTAGTTCCATACGCAAATATTATTTATTTTATCAAAAAAAAAAAAAACATTTTAAAATCGTTCTGAATCGATTAACGAGGAATCTGAAGAACTGTTTCGTGATTTCAAAAACAAACCAGAAATCTTGAAAAAAATCAAAGATTTGCCACTATCCGCTAAAACAGTACAAGATAGAATAGCTAAAATACCTTCAAAGGTATCATATTTGCAGGTGGAAGCTATTCATCTTTCTTCTTTCAATAAATACATTCCTAAATAAAAAAGGCATTAATCACCCTGAGTTAGAGAACGGTAAATGGTTGCAAAAATTTTACTTTACGGTGGATATTACAGAGAAATTAAATGAGCTGAATCTAAAACTGCAAGGAAAGGGAAACCCAGACTATGTTTTGGTAGAAGAATTGATTTGTTTTGAAGAAAAATTAATTCTTTTGGCAGTAGATATTCAGAGATTTATATATATTCATTTTCAATTTCTAAAGCAATATCGTGATAAAACTAGTGCAACTGTTGACACGAGGTACTTCAACACAGTTATAAAAAAATTAAACATGAATTTGCTGATAGATTTGAGCAATTCAAAACCAACAAAACCACTCTAGCATTCATAGTAAATCCTCTGAACACAAATAGTAACGAAATCCACATTGAGCCATTTGGAATTGATACTGGATCTCTAGAAATGCAATTGATCGATTTAAAAAGTAAAGCTTTGTGGAGTGGAAAATTTACAGAGTTGAAAAGCAAGTTGGAAGAGTTGGAAGTCCTGAAATGTATGTACGCAACCCAACAAAAGTGAACAACTTTAAAAGAAATGCCGCGAGTTGAGGCACTTATATTCGACGCATGGAATAGTCTTCCAGATTGTTATAGTGAGGTGAAGAAGTTGGCATTTGTAGTGCTGACTATCTTCGGATCGACATATTCGTGCGAGCAAGCGTTCTCTTGCATGAATATAATTAAAAGTAAAGTAAGAAGCCAACTAACAAATGAAAATTTAGAGTCGTATTTGAAACTTAAAGCAACAAGTTATGAGCCAAATTTATCCAAACTGTATCTTATTGTTTTTTTTTATTTTAAGTACAAATTACATTGTTTAGTAAAGTTTACATTTTCTACTTGAATAACCATGCAAAGCCATCGCTCCTATTGAATTTGTTTGTTCAATTGTTTGTTATTGAAGTACAAGTTATTGTTGTAAGTAAATGTACGATTGTTTTTATTTCTTACTTAAATAATAAGTAATTATCTAATAATGAATAAATAGAATGATATAATGAATAAATAGATATGTTTTTTTATGAATAAATAGATTTTTTTTTTATCAAAAAACTTTATTTATGCGAGTATTAACAAGTGGGCTAGTATTATTAAACCGGCGCTAATAGTATTAATTCCATATGAGTTTTAGTTAGCCCTAGCCTTCAAAAGACACGTGTATAAATTTGACAGCTGTTGAACTATTAGTATGTGAGTTATAGCATTTTTAGTGAAGCAACTTTAATTAGTTTGAAAAAATGGATAAAAAGGAATTTCACGTGTTAATAAAGCATTGCTTTTTGGCAAAAAAAAGTACTATTGAAGCCAAGGCTTGGCTTGATAAACATTATTCGGACTTTTCACCAGAAAAATCAACCGTAGAGAAGTGATTTGCTAAATTTAAACTAGGCGAAATGAGCACCGAGGACAATGCACGCAGTGGACGCCCCAAAGAGGCTGTTACCGACGAACACATCAAAAAAGTCCACAAAATAATTTCTGATAACCGTAAAGTGAAGTTGATTGAGATAGCTGAGACCCTAAAGATATCAAAGGAACGTGTTGGACATATCGTGAATGAATATTTGGATATGCGAAAGCTCTGTTCAAAGTGGGTGCCGCGCGAGCTCACAATCGACCAAAAACAACAACGAATTGATGATTCGAAGCAGTGTTTGGAGCTGTTCAATCGTAATAAACCCGAATTTTTGCGTCGATATGTGACAATGGATGAAGCATGGCTCCATCATTTCACACCGGAGTCCAATCGGCAACCAGCCGAGTGGACTGCACGTGATGTACATTAAAAATGCTATAACTTAATTAAAAATGCTATAACTCACATCATCACATCACTAAAAATGCTATAACACATATCGCAACAGCTATCAAATTTATACACGTGTCTTTTGAAGGTTAGAGCTAACTAAAAATTATCTGGATTTAATACTAATAGCGCCATCTATGTGTCAGCCTACGAACTCTTCAGCCCACATGTTATTTATTGTTGTCAAGAAAAAATTTTGTGGCTCTTTAGAAACTTTGAAATTTGTAAATTGCCATTTTTGGCTCTTCCGACTCAAAAGGTTGCCGACCCCTGGTTTAAAGCATAGTTTTTAAAATGGATAATAATGATATCAATTAATAATTCAAAAGTAGGAAATACCCGGAAAGTAATTCTTTTTTACTTTTCAACAAGTTTTATTAATTTTGATAAATGTTTTAAACCTTGTTCTTTTCATAATTCTGAAAATAATTTATAAAAATTGCAAAACGCATTGATCATCATAAATTTGAACATATGTAAGTATCATATTTTATTTTCTTTATAAGCTTTTATGCTTACTCTTCCATTAAAAATACAGTCAATAATTTTTTTCTGAGAAAATTATCATTACTCTTAAGAATTATCTAATGTTTTCAGAAAATGGATTTTTTACACATATCAGTATGTCATCACAACAGACAGATTTTTTTTTTGAAGAGTAAAGTACTTGTAAACCATTTTGTACATGTAAAAAGTATGAAACTTTTTACGTGTACAAAATGGTTTACAATGTACAAAATGGTAATTTCTTTTGTTGCAAACATTAATTTCTATCTTTTGTCAATTCATGTGTATCAAGTAAATAACAGAATGCAATAAATAATAATATTTAGTTTGCTTTATGGATGGAATAATTTTTGATTTATTTAATAAGAACCATCTTCAGAATAAATAAACGTTGATAAACGAGTTATAAGTTTTATAGAAATGTTGTTGTGAATAAAATATAACTGTTTTGGTATTTAATATAATCATAAATCAACATTTGCCACAATTTGCTTTTGCTTTAATTAATTAGAAAGGGATATATAATTAAATTGCTTAATTAACAAAGGTAAATGCTGTGCTTTACGATCATGATTGAGACATAAATATTGCTATTAAATTGCTTGAAATTGAACAATTTAACAATACAATTACAACTCTACAAATAGAGGTTAGACCAGGGGTGGCCAACCAGTGACTCGCCTTGAACATTTTTCCCTGCCTGTGAGATTTATCATTCTTTTACAAAATATATTTATTTTGTAATGGCCAAAGTAGTGAAAACCAATGTGTTAAAAAAAATACATTATGTGTGCATCCATATAATCAAAAATGAACTTCCGAAATGATGAGAAAAATTAACTTTGATTTTAAAATAATATTCTTGCGCATATAGGACAGATATTGCCTTGTTTTATTTATGAGTTCACAGAATAATTAAATTATATTCTGCGAACTCCTGATGCTCTCGCATCTTGCAACATCTAATATAACAGGTTGTAATATGAATATAAAAATGTCTATAGTGGGTCTAAATCAAATATGGGGATTAGTATAATTTTATATGTGGCCCGCGGAATTAGGATGCATTTCCAAATTGCCCCTCAAGATCATTTGGGTTTGGCCACCCCTGGGTTAAAGTCTGTTTCCATTGCACTTTAATATTTAAAGGAATAATTAAATACTCTTCAACAAATTGAAGTGAGTTTTGTATTTTCTTCTTGTAAGGTTTCTTCAAAATCAAATTCCCCGATATTTTTTAAAGTATGCATCTTATAAACAATTTTAAAAAAAATATTTATTTATATAATTTCAATTGTATTTAAATTAAGCAAAAATAGAGATAAAATTATTTATGAAGATGACTCAAATATAGATTTCATAATGTAAAACCAAAAAACATACTACCTATATTTGTCTTAATATCATAATTATGGCATATTTTTTGTTTATTTAAAACTTTTTTATAACGGTTAAGTATTTACGCAACATTTTTAAAAGCATTTTTTTGAATGTTGTACTCAGAAAATGAACTTAAAGTCACCAACAGCTTATGGATATTAATATCTTTTTCTAGTTAATAATTATGATGTAAGTATATCTTTCTATTGGGATAAATTAAATAAATAGCCTTGTGCGAATACTATAATGAAATACTAGTCTTGCCGTGGTTTTTCTAACTACATCTGCTTCCATTTGAGTGTTTTTCTTTTCGCTGCCAAGTTTCCTGTATAAACAAAATATTGTTTACTTCTTACTCTGTGTTTGTTTATTTGTTTTTACATTGTTTAACATCAAGAGAGTTCTGGGTGGTTTAAACAAAGTACTTTAGCTACGGAGCAGCCACACATTTTTATCTTGATGTTGGAGAAGCGTTGTTTGAGGACAATGCCCATAGAAATTTTATATCTAGAAATATATAATTAATAAAAAATAAAAGAGAAAAGTAATGAAATGAGAAGAAACTATAATATTAGAAGGAAGCCCACCATCCGGTGGGTCTTGCAGTAATGGTACTTCTTCAGATGAAGGAATGAGAGGAAAAAAATATCGGATTATAAGCTAAGAACAGTACACAGTCTTTTTCTATTTTTAAACAAAGAAATATCATACCTAGGAAGAGAACCTAAAACCGAAATGCAAACATGAGGAAGATTAATGTAGAAATTTTAAGTATTGTCTAATATCCTGATTCCAGAAGTACCAAGGTGAGTTGGTGATCATACGAAGGATTTTGTTTTCAAGTCTTCGGATGATTTCCAAATTACTTTTTGCCCCAATTACTTTTTTCCAAATTACTTTAATTATTCCTTTATTTTTTCCAAATTACTTTTTTCCAATTACTTATAGCCCCAAAATGGACTTGCATAAATAATAATGGGAGGCATGTAATATGTATAAATAAACATTTTGCTATGTAGCCACAGGCTAGAGTTTCTACAAATTAGAGGACAGAAGATGCGGATATCTTTATTAAATTTATTTCGGAGGTTTTTAATATGCTGAGATTAAGGGAGATTTTTATCAAGAGTGACTCCAAGATATTTGACTTGTTTGGACCAAGAGATAGTTGCGATGTAAATAGTGATAGCTGGGTTAGTAAATTTCCTTTTGCGAGTGAAGAGTACAACCTCAGTTTTGAGTTTAATTTTCCAATGGGTTAACCAGGTCTGAATTGAGTTGATATAATTTTGAAGAGTAAAAGTGATAACCAATGGGTTATTATTTGGACATAAGATAGCCGTATCATCAACGTAGATAGTGATTTTAATATCTGGTAACTGTGCAATATCATTGATGAAAATATTATAAAGAGAGGGGCCAAGAAAAGAACCTTGTAGAATTTCTGCAAAGATTTATGTAGAGTGGATTCAATATTATTTACAGATACAACAAAATTGCGATTAGTAAGATAGTTTAACATCAAACATGCTTGTTGAATGTTTTCATTCACTATTTACTGTTAAGTTGTGATATTGCAGATATAATTCATACTCAAAAATAATTTCTAATTTTTGTGAAGTAAACATAAACCAATTCAAGCTATAAATTTCAGTCAAATATTATTTTTAAATGATACTGCAGGATTATTATTTGTCTTATTTTTTTTAAAAAAAAAAAAAAAAAAACGATAATAGTTTATTCTTTGTGTTCCTTCTTTGATTTTGTTAAATTCTTATCGGAATTCAACTGCGTTCTGTTAGAACGAAATATGTTATGTAAACACTTCTATTTGTTCTTACTTTTCTTTTTTTTTTACAACCCGCGCAACAGAAATCTACCCCCAATTTATATTTTTAAAACACATCCCGAACAAAAACAGATAGTGGTTGAAGCTGGATTTCGTCCAATAAATATTCATGCTTAAATTTTTGTTTGGAATTGCTCCAATACACACTTGAATGTTATTTAAAGGTAGTTGGGAACGCACTAGAACACTTTTGTGGATTTTGGAATGTGCTGATGAAGCAGAATTTATAATTAAAGAATATCGAAATGTTAACAGTGATCAATTTATAAGCAATAATTTTTTTGATTTGATGGTATTCTATTATTCTCAGATTTTATGGTGGTAGACCAAATTGATAATTAGTATCATAAAAAGTTTAAATAATGGAATATTTTTGATTAATGTAACCAACATGGCATTATACAAGAACGTCATTACAAATGCACGTCATGCCAAGCACGATATTACAAATGCGCATGCGCTGCCTTTTTTGTGGCACATAAGTTCTTAACACCACACTGGTTCTGATATACAAAAATGATTTACTTTAATGCTGACAACAATTAACATAAGCATTCCAATGATAACACACTTCGCCATATTATTCAATTCCTACTATTAGTTAACGCCATCCCTATATATATCTTGTTCAAATTTTCAATCGTTAATAAAATACTTTTTATTCCTCCACTTAAGTTCAAATAAATTTTTTTGAACTTGTAATGGATGATACTTGATGTTAATACAGTTTTTTCAAATATTAATTCATTAATTAAATTTAATAAATAAATTAAAAAAATTTTTAGATTTAAGTTAAAGTTGAAATTTTCTTATTACATCTGGCGCCATCTATGGCGCCAGATGTAATAAGAAAATTTCAACTTTATTTGTAAAGGACTTTTCTGCAATATAGTGAAAAAAAAAGGTAGGAATTGACTTACATTTTTTTTAATTTTTTATTATATTACTTGTTTTTAAAATATTCTAATTCCCTCTTCAAAGTTATTGAAAGTTTTCTTATGGAAGATTTAAACCAGGTTTTCTTTTCCTCTGGTTGGAAATCTGGTTTTACTTTCAAGTAATTCTTATTGTTTAATAAATTCTTCTTTCAAATATTTGATGATTCTTTAAATTTGGCGTTCTTTTTTTTCATTCATCATTTCTCATGCAACTAATCTTTAACTTAATAAAATTCTACAACTAATTAATTTAGATTATATTTCGAGAATAAATCAAATAACGGAAGTATACAAGAAATCCAGAAATTAATTAACGGTCAGAACTCAGAAGAAAAAAAATTTTCGACATGTAGAACTGACGATTAAGACACAATCGAAATTGTATAATTTTTTTCATCTTTTTTAATCACTGTAACTGTAGCTTCCTTCTCATTAATTAATACACTCAACAATGACCTCTTTCTCAGAAACGAAACAGAAAATTGCGAGAGTAGGTCAATAATATACGTAGCTTACGAGGCGTTGTTACTTTACCAAAGTTGTAATCAAGCTACTTCTACAAAATGAATCAATCAATTCATAATAATAAGTTGAACTTTTGATCTGAATACTATTCTAAATTGGAAACCGTTTTTTATGTTGAAAGCTAAGACTACGTTTTGAAATAAAATTAGATTTTAAGAGAAAAAAAAATGGTAATGGGTTTTTAAAGAAGAAATAGTCATTAACTAATTTTCTACAAAAATATATTTTCTGATTGTTATGTTTTATTAAATATACTTTTATTACCGAAATGTTGTTTAATAATGAAATTTATTATCAAAAGCAAGATTTTATAATTCAAAAATGCTGATTTTAAAGCATATTATAGGTAACAGTAAGACTGGATTTATTTTTAAAAAATCATGGATGGTGATAAAAGTTCCTAGCTATGGAAATAAAAATTTCGCTTTCTTTCATATTTAATGAAAAAAATCACCAGGAAATTCCGAGTCACAATTTTTGTCGTAATATATTTCGCAGTAACGCAGCTGTATAAACAAGTTCTTTTCATTTACATTACAGATATCTTATTTATTCAGCGTACATTCGAATTTTCAGGGCAGATTTTCTTTTATTTATTTAATATGCAACTGTGGCACGTGTAAAATACTGGCTTATTATCAACACTGTATATATTTTAAAATCTGATTATTTTAAATTTGAAAGCTTTTATTCCTAATTTTAAACTACTATCCTCACTAATTGATTGATAATTAATTCATTTAATATCGATATTAAATTAAAAATACTGAGTGATATATAAAAAGAATGATCTTTGAAAAAATTGTTTTCAAGTGCAAAATTAATTATCTAAAAGACCTTTTAGATTAATACTACTACAATATATAAACAATATATACATAATTATTTATACTCTTTAGAAACTTATACAGAATTAGACATCAATAATTAAAAAAATATTAATACCTGCTATCACATGAGCATTGTATTAAACAGAAAGGACAACTTTATATCATAAGGAAATATGAGTCAAAAGTATTCTATTTAAATGATTCATTTTAGAAATTCCACTGAATTACTGTCGTTTGGTGTTCCAATGTTGCCAAACCGAGAGAAATTTCACAGAAATTTATTCACTTGCGGTAAAAAGATAAAAAAAGAATTCTAAGAAGAAGGAAATTACTAATCAGATACTAAAACTGCATTTAATCTTTTAAGAACATTGATGACAAATTTAAATATTCGAATTCTTCTAATTCATCGAAATAATGTTCGAATTGTAATGTTCATCGAATTCATTCTTTGTAGAACAAAGAATGAATGTATTTTCTTTGTGGAAACAATTTATTAGTTGACAGAAAAGAATCCTCACTTTCCTGACTAGGTCATCATTTCAAATAACAATTTATCATTCCCACAATATTCACTCTATGTGGGCCCACAGACTTTTCTTCTGTTGCCTTTTGCTATTTCCTATTATTTTGTTTTGTTCTGTTTGTTTTGCTCTGCATGGTTCCAGTTGTGTCTTTTGTACCCGCCATTGGAAATAATAATAATAATAAAATTAAAAACATTCACTCTATGTGAAGTACTTAATTTCGTTTACTTGGCAATTAATATTTTCTATTATTAAATTGATTTTTTTTTTCTAATTTTTAAGAATATTTCTTCCTTTAGAATTTTCAAAAACTTCTTCGGCAACAGTACCATTTAGAAATTTTATTATTAAAATAAAGAAACATGTTTTTAAAAGTTCAGTACTCAAAATAAATTAATAGTTTAAAAAAACTAAAAAACACGCTTTTAGAGTTAATCAATCTAAAAAGTAAAAAATAATTGTTAACATAAGAATAAAATGACTGACGAGAAAATGAATGTCACTGTTCTAAAAGCGTGGGGTGCTCGATATCAATCGTTATAATTTTTCACTAGTTTCATTCCGAAATGCAGAGATAGTTTAAAAATGTCATACAAAGCACCCCGCACTTTTAGAACAGCGACATTCATTTTCTCGTCAGTCATTTTATTCTTATGTTAACAATTATTTTTTACTTTTTAGATTGATTAACTCTAAAAGAGTGTTTTTTAGTTTTTTTAAACTATTAATTAATTTTTACTTTTTAGTTTGATTAACTCTAAAAGCGTGCTTTTTTAGTTTTTTTAAACTATTAATTTATTTTTTACTTTTTAGTTTGATTAACTCAAAAAGCATGTTTTTTAGTGTTCTTAAACTATAATATTTAAATGAGGTCCCGGTATGGAGGAGTTGAACTATAGTTCTTACAATAATGTAATTATGAGTAAAACAAAGGCTGTCGCTTAAAGTAGGGCAAAATCGAGCCCAAAGAGTCAGTTACAAACAAACAAACATACAGGTGAAACTAATATAAAAGCGTATTAAAAAGAATCAACTGTTTTCTTTCTGAAAGATGACTGTAAATGTTTCTTTGCAGCTTAAATAGTGTATATGAGGAGAAACCGATCTCCAGGGGAAAAAGTCAGTTACATACATACATACATACAAACATACAGGTGAAGCTAATAAAAGCGTATTAATAATAAATAATATGCAATTATATTACAAGTGAATAAATCCAAAATATTTAAAAAAAATTTTTTTCCTTCTTGGTTTGGATATTGTTTTAATTTTTTTTTCCGAAAATTTCTATAAAAATAAATACATACTTGAACACTTACACTGAATAAAAATTTCTGCTTCGAAAAATGAATCACCACTGTTTTTCCCTTGTTTTATGATGTAATTTCTCTTACGTAGTTTTTACGAAATTTAAATAACTTACACAGCAAGTTTTTGCAATAAGTATAAAAATGAAACAAAAGATAGTTACGACTGGATTTACGATACCTTATAAGGGTGAAAACAACATTATCGCCATGCACATTCTTACAATTTTTGCTTCTATTTAAATTAATCCAGCGTATCGTAAATTATGTTCTCAAAAAGAACTGACTATGCAAATTTTCTTGCTTATAAATCTTTTTAAGTTGTTTCAAAATACAAAGAATATTCGTTACTTTTTTCGCAAAAGAATTCTTTCAACATAATTTTTGCTTTGATTTCATATTTTTTTTTTATGTTCCATTCTTTTTAAAATATTGCTTTTTTTTTATCCTATGGACGAAAGAATATAAAAGAATAAAAAATAAATAAAAAGAATATTTTTACTTTTCTTTCGAAAGGAAAGTTCATGAACATTTTAAGAATTTACCATTTTTAAATTTGAAGTTTTTTAAAAACATTTATTATGTAAGCATCAGTCTGCCATTTTTTTTATCACATAGTTTGTAATCACAGTAAATTTATATCGAGAAATTGATGCATATGCAGATAAAATCTGCAAAACTGGCGCTATTTGATGAAAACACGCCAACTAATAAGGAGTTGAAAAAAAAAATTTTTTTTTGGTTTATAAAATCTTGCTTATGATTTAAAAATGATTGATTAAACAAGCAAGTTAAATGAATATTTTGTTAATAGTAAGTGGAAACATGTTTTGAAAGTTACCAGGGAAATTCGACTAAATTTAATATAATAAAGAATGAATAAGTTACAAATAATAATGCTTTCTAATAGTGGAATGTTTACTTAATAATCCACTGCATTATTATATAATTGTTAAATTCAAATAAATATCTTCTTAAACTAAAAGAAAGTTACATCAACAACAAATATTATTGTAACGTTATTTTTATTAACTTGTTAACATTCTTTTATCAGTAATATTACATATTTATCTTTTTTTCTTTCAATAAAGAGGACAGATCACCCTTTTTTCTTGCAGCTTTTTAGAAATGATTTTCATTTTGATATGTTTAACATTTCTGTAGGAATGCTCTCCTAATAATCTTTTCTATTATCATGCCATATTCATAATGCAGATGAATTATCACACATTCATATTGTACATGGATCGTCACGCATTTATATTGCATATGGATCGTCCCACGTTCCTGTTGAAAGCGAATTATCTCACATTCATGGTGAAGGTGAATTATCTAGCATTCATACTGAAGGCGAATTATCTCATTCATGTTGAAGGCGAATTATCTAATATTTATGTTGAAGACGAATTATCTCACATACATGTTGAAAGCAAATCTTCTCACATTCATGTTGAACGCGAATTATATCTCATTCATGTTGAAGGCAAATTATATAACATTCATGCTGAAGACGAATGATCTCACATTCATGTTGAAGGCGAATCTAGCATTCACATTGAAGGTGAATTATTTAACATTCGTGTTAAAGGAGAATTATTTAACATTCATACTGAAGGCGAATTATATCATTCAAGTTGAAGGCAATTTATCTCACATTCATGTTGCAGATGAAGAAAACATGCAGTCAGCCCAACGATAACACAGTCTAATGCTCATTTGTTTACCATTTTAAATGGCTTTATTTATGGGGAGACAGGGCATGATCCCTAACTTTTCTTCTGCAAATAGCTCCTTTTTAGTCCATAAACTGTCACGTCATAATTAAATCTTTTATATAATATCTCATTAAATTTTTTTTCCTGTCAATTAAAATAAATCACAAGTTACCGGAACAAGATCAACTCTGAAAAATTCAATGTCTATTCTGGGGATGGGCACAGAAAATTTGCAAAAGCGAAATAACTTTCCATTAGTTTGTGGTGCAAGATGCCATTCTTGGGTTGTTCGTTTGAAATAGTGGTGACCAAATATGAATGCAATGTAGAAGGTTCCCTGTATTTCATCCTAAGTAAGACATATCTGCCGTTTTACTGGCGAATGAGACATTCGACATGCTCGACATTCGAAGACAATAACAGATTCATAGCGAAGATGTGCTCTCTGTCTGTTGGAGCAACAAGACCACAAAGATGGCAATTAGAGTTTATGATCAGTCCAATTAAAAACTAGTGGGCCTAAAGCAGTCATGTCTGGTAAGTAATCGGAAATCCCAGTCGCTTTTTGATGAAGGCCGAGTGGCTAGCGCTCCGGAGCACGGTACCACAGATTTCGGCGCTTCGAATCCCGGCGGTGCCATGGAAGTTTGTAGTAGTTCGGAATCCACTTTAAGCCATAGGTCCCGGTCTCATATGACAGTAGAGAGTCACAGAGCCCAATCAGACTTCTTCTCACCCACATCATTCCCAAACTGTAAAGGGGCAACTCAGCTATAGGCGCAGTGAGTGATGTGGTGTAGTAGTAGTGGTGGTTCGGAATTCACGTTAAACTGTAGGTCCCAGTCTAATTAGCCTAAAGTGCGCAAAATTGACCATAAAGCGACAAACCAAACCATAGAAGAACTTTTACTTATTGTATCACCAAAGGATTACAGTATACAAATTCGAAACTGAAATTATAAGTCACTGCATGGATTCACTGTTGTTTACTTATAAGTTCATTTCTTTAATATCATAAAATATTTTTTTTGTAATGCAGCGGGCAAATACTTAGGCAGTTAATCTTTATGTGATAAGCAAGGGCTGTATCAACATTTTTCACTTAGCACTACCCAGCTGGTGCTGGGAGCTTAAAATAAGATACGGATGCGGGTAACACTACCCCCACAACGCACTACGATCATGTTAGACTGGGACCTACTGTTTAAAGTGGATTTCGGATCACAACAAACATCCATGGCACCGCCGGGACTCGAACCCGAAACCTGTGGTATCGAGCTACAAGAGTTGCACTAGCTACTTGGCCATCAGGCATCATATCAAAATATTTGATGTTGTTGTTTGATGTATGTTGATAAATATTTGATGTAAGTTTATAAAAATTTCTAAACAATATATTAAATAGGAGTAGAATATCTTATCTTTTATATAAAAGTGAGATTGAAAAACAGACAACTACCTTTTTTTAAATTTTCATCAAATGCAAATAAAAGCACATTTCTTTGTGCTTTTAATTTCATTTAAAAGGAAAGTGTCTGATAAGTTGTTCAAGGTTAAACTTAACTAGCAATTTTAAGAATAAAAAAAAAAAAATAATAAAAAAAATTAGACAATAAATGAACAATTTTCTTCGTATTAAATCCACGCTTTTCGATAGTTCGTGTTACTGAAATAAAAAAGAAACAGGTTTTACTTGATGTGCATTACTGCTACAGTCTTTTCTTTTGTTGAGTGCAAGAATTACGTTAAGTTTATACTTAAATTTAATAGCTTTCATGCGTTTTTTATGCACCTTTCTTTCAAAGAAAATATACCGAAACAAGCGTTTTGCAATACACGCCAACAGTACAAAACCTAAAAAAAATTTTCTCATTTAATAAGCTAACAATTACTGTTCAATGCCTTTTATAATTTGAGTGCGTCTTCAATTTTGGAAGCGTAAAATCAATAGTAATAGGCAAAGTTATTCACGAGTATTATATTATGAACATGAAATTTAAGAAATTTATTTTGAAAGAAAGTTATTTAAAATATATTTTTAATTTTATTTTTATTAAAAATTTATTTTTAATTTTATTTTTATTAAAAATTTATTTTTAATTTTAATTTTATTTAAAATTTATTTTTATTTTTCAATAACATAAAAAAATAATAAAGTGTAAAATTGTATTTATTTATTTATAATAACAGGGGGAGGGGGGGATAATTTTTAATATGAATTAAATACTTTAAAAGAAATTTAATTAAAATTTATCTTGTTTTCAGTCGTTCCAAATCAATAACAAAGTTGTTCAAAATAAAGTACACCAAAATTTCCTATAGGTATTTGAGGCAAAATTAAATTAACAGAAAATCAGCAAAACCTTAATTTTCCATATACAATTTTGGCTCTGATCCATTCCGTGTTTTATATTTTCCATGATATGATATATGATTTTTCCATGATATTTATATGATGATATCCATGGTATTTATATGATTTTTCCATGATATTTATATGATGATATCCATAATGATTTCCATGATATTTATGTGATATGTAAATAATAATTCCATGATATCAATACAACGACTACTTTGATAAAAACTATTACTATTACTACTGATGTAAATAAAAAAAAAATAATGATTCCTTATGAATTCTGAATGGCAATGCTGGTAGAAAACATTTATTTATTTGCGAATACGATACACGCGCATCGCCAGTATCGTCGACCTTGGTATAAGTTGCAATGACTGCAGTAATATGAAGTTACGCCAAATTCCGTGAATGTGATGATTTGCTTTCCTCACTCAAAAGGTCGCAGATATTATTCGATTGCAGTCATTTAATGACTTGCAATAATAAGTGAAAAAAAATGTAAAGCAATGTTGCCCATACTATCCAGATGTTTTAAAATGTTCTGTCCGGAACTATTTCATCACCTTTCCCCTTACATACCTGACCTTTCACCCAATGACTTCCACATCATCCTTCCCAAGTGAAAACGTGGTTTGTTTTCTAACGTTTCCACATCAATGTTTAAAACATTAGTGTTGCACTTCTAGGAAGCTGAATTATATGTACAAGATCTACGAAACCTTGTCCTTCTGTATCAAAAATTGTTATTGGGGAAAATTGTTAGTGAAGTTAAAAACACAAACAAGATATGGACGTATAAGGAATCCTTAATCCTTATATGGACTTTGAAAGAAAAAATTAGTGAGTTAAATTAGACAATCATCAGTCAACTATCAAGATGCCAACTCGTGGCTCAGTGACAACTTGCGCCGCTGATAAGTATTAGGGCGGAGGTTCAATCCGCTGGCGACATTGTTGTAGACACTGTTTCAAAAAATGAGTTTGGCCAAGTCGCTTTGAGAAATCACTCAAAGTGGTTTTGTTTATAGTGTGGTTTTTCTATGGCGTTTGTGATGTTCAGCATCTTGCCTCGTTAGTCAGACTACCTGGTGGGAGTTTTTAAGGCTTTTCTCATATGATACGCACATGCGGGGTAGTTCACCCTACAAGTCATTTCCCTCCTTCTTCAGTGACACGGAGCCAAGTCAGACTTCTAACTACGAGTGCTCCATCACGATAGAAGCTGCCCCTATCCCCCATCCATGAGTAGATTGCTCATTACTCAGATCCCGCACTGCAGGACACTGAGGATTACACACACACATTTACGCGCCAAATTAATTAACACTATTTTAAGGGCCAAATGCCATTGGTTTATTATAACAATATAACTGTATCTCCTAAATAAAACATTCAATGCTCGACTCGTGGCTCAGGAACAAAGAGTGATGCTGGTGAGCATTATGGCGGATGTTCAGTCCGCTGGCGGTTTTGTTGTAGACACTTTCAAAAATCGACGTGACTCGTTGGCGTTTGTGATGTTCAGCATCTTCCCTTTGTGAGTCGGATTACCTGGTGGGAGTTTTCCAGTGTTTACTCCCATACGATACGCACATGCGGGTTAGTTCCCCCTACAAGTTCTCCCTGAAGGCACATCCCTCCTTCTTCACCGACACGGAGCCAAGTCAGACTTCTACCTTCGTGTGCTGCATCATAACAGAAGCTGCTCCCTTCCCCTCCTCTATACGCGGTCTGATGGTCAATTGGCTAGCGCTCTGGCCTATGGTATCACGGCCTTCAGGTTCGAATCCTGGCGGTGGCATGATTCTTTGTGAGTGGTTCGGAATGCACTTTAAACTGTAGGTCCCGGTCTATTTAGTCTAAATTGTGCACAAGATGACCGTAGAGTGACAAACCAAACCATGGGATGTCCGTCCCGCGCTGCAGGGCACTGAGGATTAGACGCAACAACTAACAAAAAAATTTTCGGCAGAAACATATAAATTTTATATTTCAAGCATTCTAACTATCCATAAATAATTCTGCATGAATGAAAAAGCCGAACTTTCTGTCATGCAGTGGAAGTGAAAATCACGTTTTAGAAATATATTCTCAAAACTATTGTTAAAGGTATAAGCTACAGACGAAATGTTCTTCAACTTGAATAGTGTATTTCTAAACAATATAAGCACTTCTATTCTACCATTGTTCTTCTTTCTAATTAAACAAAAAAAATCTATCTTGCTCTCTCTCTATATATAAAAAAAGATTGTAGGGGTGTATGTTTCAGAATAATTTAAGAGCTATACCACTTTCTGGTTCATTTTTTTTCACTGAATTTATTATTCCGTTCCAAAAATTCGTCACAAAAAAAAAAAAAAAAAAAAAAAAAATTAAAAAATTTTTTTAATTAAATAAAAGTCCCTTTTTTTTATTATGGGTTTTTTAGATGGTGTCAGTTTTAAAAAATTGTGTGGCGCCGTTAGTTCAGTTATTGTAAAAAAAAAAATTAAATAGAAAATTTACGATATAAGTTTTTAATTTATTTTCCAAATTAAAACAATTAAATAATTAAAAAAAATGCTACCAGGTTAGATGTTTACATGTTGTGTTGTGATTAATCCTCAGTGTCCTGCAGTGATGGAGGGACACCTCATGAGTAATCTATTCATGGATGGAGGGGAAGAAGGCAGCTTCTGTTGTGATGGAGCACCCGCAGGTAGAAGTCCGACTTGGCTCCCAACCGCTGAAAAAGGAAGACAGTGCCTTCCGAGAGGAGTTTCAGCCGGGAACTACCCTGCATTTGCGTATAGTATGAGAGAAAACCCGGAAAATTCTTTCCAGGTTGTCTGACTAAGGAGACAGGATGCTGGTATATATATATATATATATATATATATACCAGCAGACAAGAACAAACAGAACAGAGCATGCATACAGAACAAATATATATATATATATATATAGTTGTTCAAAGATTACACATATTAACAAAACTTTTTTTACAAGTTTTAAAATTTCTTTGATTTCTATTTAAAACTAATTAATTTTTAAAAAAAATTTTCTTGTTTTAAAATTTATCTTTATTCTCAATTTAAAATTTTCATTGTCATTACTAGATACAATAAATTTTAATAGAAAAACATACAAAACAAATTGCCTTTCTATTTCAATCTTTCTATTAAAACAGTTTCTAAAATGAATGGAGACTTTCATCGTGACCTAATTTTCCAAGAGTACCAAAACTATCAACAACAGCAAAATTGATCAACAATTGTGATAACAGTCCGCAGCATAGAGAAAGTGTTCTTTTTCAGTATTCTACGTTTACGTTACAAAAAATAATTACTCCACGTGAGTAGAATATAAAATAAGGCAAACCTAATACCAGGTGTTTTCTTTAAATCATATTCGACCTGTTGCATTGGACCTTCACTTACATTGATTTTACAATGAATTCTATCTGTTATTTAACATAAAAGATATAGATAAAAAATATGTAAAAAGAAGTTTATAAAGATTTTATCTGGAATAAAAACAAATACACGCATTGATAGACAGTTAGAAAAAATGTCTAGATTTTGTATATTTGCTTTTTTAGTTTTCAACCGTATCAACAGTGAAGGATTTAGGCTTAATTTAAAGCTTATTTCTTTAATTAAGCTTAAAGATTTTCTTAATTAAAAGCAATTTATTCTAAATTGTATGTTTAGTTGTTATACCAATATATATTTATATATATATATTTAATTCATACTACATTCATTCATATTTAATTCATAATTCATTCATACATATATTAAATTCAATACCTAAATTTAATTCGAATCCATTATTACTATTCGTATTATTATTATATATATAAGGGTGTCAATTTAACTTGGGCCTAGGGCGCCATCGAACCTAAATTCGTCACTGCTGATCAATCACCTAAAAGGAAAGGTATTCAAACCCGAGTCCTATACGCTTTACAACACTTCACGGTTAGCTGCCAAATTAAATCTATATTTAGTATTTTGGTCTCATTATCTAACAAGATTTTTTATATTAAATCAACATGAAAAACTTCCACGTTACAGACGGGTTGAAAATTATATGACAGTGATTTTAAAGTCACTGACTAGTCGTGACAGTCAAAGGAATACTACATAATCCATTTATTGCTTATTGTATTTCTTATTTGAAACTTATTTCTTATTTAAATTTAAAAACAATTGATTGAAAAAAAAATCATGAATCGAATATTAATTAAACATTAAATAAATAAATAAATACGACCATTGAAGCTAACAAAATCAAAATAAATAAATAAATACAATTAAAAAAAAATTAAATAACTGAAAAACCTTAAACCTTTCTCGAATTTCAACTTCTCATGTGTGACCATACTTTACTGGCCGAATACACATAAGAGTACACAAATATTTAATAAAGTACTAACTTAAAAAGTATTAAAGTAAAGTACTAATCCTAAAGTACTAAAGTACTTGTATTTGATTTTACAATGAATTTCTATCCGAAAATAAACAAAAAATAAAGAAAATAAAAAAGAAATACACCAAAAATTAGTAAAATAAATTTATCTGTAATCTGTATAAAAATAAAAACACGGTTTGGTAAACTGATACACAGTTAGAAAAAATGATAAGAATTTTGTATATTTGCTTTTTTTAAAGTGTTCAGGCTTATCAATAACCCAATAGATAATTTATATAAACAAACTCAGATGACGAGATAGCATCATCAGCAATTTTAAAAACACGCTGAAGCTTTTATTTTATTTTTTTATTCTAATTATAGCATTATACAAACAGATTGTTACTGAAATAACACAGAATGATCAACCTTGATCTATTCTTTCTAGAAAAACTTGTTTCTTTTTATGTGCAACTGTTTCTTCGTGACCTTGAAAACTAAATTTTATTAAGCATTTTTATCCAACCGTTTATCACACTTTATTTTTCCACTTAACTTTATAACAATAGAACGATTTATTCGGTACAGCTGAATAAATTCATTAGAAATTACGTAATCTTAAATTCGTTGCCCATACTCATCCCAAATTGTATTTTGAGCCTTTGAGTTATTAATATTATAAGATGGTTTTATTCTTAAATTACACTAACTCCAAATTTTTAAAATTAAACACATAAAAATTACAAATATTAGTATCTTTTATAAAAAAAAAAAAACATCACAAATTTTTTCAATGTGCAGGGTGATTTTAATTAAAGTCCCTCTTTCAAAATGCTGTAAAGAAAGAACCACTCGTCACATTGAGTTCAAATTTGAACGAAGTATCACAGGTTTCGAGTTCGAATCCAGGCGGTGCCATAGATGTTTGTAATTGATCGGAATCCACTTTAAACCGTAGGTCCCGGTCCCATATGACCGTAGAGCGTCACGGAGCCCATTTATATTTCTCATCCACATCCTTCCCAAACTGTAAAGGGGCAACTCAGCTCTAGGCATAATGATGTGGTGTGGCATAGTAGTAGTCCGACTAACGAGGCAAGATGCTGGATATCGCAAACGCCATCGAGTCATCTAAATTTTTGAAACAGTGTCTACAACAAAGCCACCAGCTGATAGAACCACTGCCCTAATGACCAGCAGCCGCAAGCGTTGCCACCGAACCAGGAGTCGAGCCACTTAACATCATATATGTGAATGAATATGATCGCATTATTTAACTGTTTTTAATTGTACTACATGCCGATAAATGGAATGTATGAGATTTGTTTTATATTTATTATTTTACTGGTACTTACTTTTATATGATGTTTTTATTTCTTATTCTAAAGAACTTTAATTCTTTTTCAACGAATTTTTGTACTTAATAGTTATTTCATAAATATTTATAAAAAAAATTAACTCAGACAAAAGATAATTCTTCTTCAATGGCACAACAGCCCTATGGTGGGCAAGGCCGTTCTACCTACTGACAGATTCCGAAACATGAGATGTTTTCTTTTAATGCGGGGTAGGGTTATCAGCCCTACGCCCAACAGTCATATTAGACAGGGACCTGCGTTTTAAAATGGATTCTGATCAATTACAAACATCTATGGCATCACCGGGACTCGAATGCGAAACCTGTGGCATCGAACGTCAGACACTCGGCCATCAGGTTCCTCATAGATAATTAGTTTTCTTTAATAAAAGAGCGGTCTGGTAGTCAATTGGCAAGCGCTCTCGCTTCTGGTATCACTGACTTCAGGTTCGAATCCTGGCAGTGGCATGGATGCTTGTTAGCTGTGAGGAATGCACTTCAAACTATAGGTCCCGGTCTGTTTAACCCTCGTGTGCACAAGATGACCGTGGAGCGACAAACCAATCAAATAAATTATTTCTTTGTGTATTTTGAAGAATAATATCTTTACTTCTGTGGTAAAAATTTATATAATCTTCATTTTCTTTTTTTTTTTCTATCTTTATTATTATTTAAATAAATAAATATATTTAATTTGACAAAATTCGCTTTGTTTTGAAAATATTAAGAATTTAGATTAATTTTTAATTCAAGAATTTAAAAAAAAATACTGTTTTATTTTAACACAATTTTATGGTAACATAATACACACAGGAAGCTACATTTTTACCCAAAACAGACGAATATCTTAACTATTTTACATTAATTGCTAAATATAGATGAGCAATTTTTGTATTTTGAACTTATTGCAATGTACGAGCTTTATTTTGACTTTTAAATCATTTTTCCAACAAAATTTTTTTGCATTAAAAAAAGAAAGAATGTAAATTGCTCACGTAGGAAAAAGAGAGAGAAGCTCTTCGAAGTTTTCTGAATGCAGATTTAATCTCGAGTAGGAAAAATTTCCGAAAGTCGGCTTACAATTTTAACGTAGAATACTATTAAAGCGCTAAAAATATCTACTAGCTAGACATGTAAATCTGAAATAAATACATTAGGATTATTTCAACTGCGTCAAGTAAAGTAACTAAATGGTGCACAAGTGGATTACTCACGACACATTAACTGAACATAAATTAGTATATAAGTCAAGCCATAAATCGGAAAAAAACATCAATAAAAATACGTACTATTCTGAACGACGTTGAAAAGATTAGTTTTTTCTCTCTCTCTCTATTTATTTATCGATTCTTACTTTTCAGAAGAGATTAAAAGAAAAAAGAATCATCGATTCCTTAAAGGTATACGCATTTTCTTATTAATTTAATTTTGAAACAACTTATTCAATGAATTCATATGAAAACATGTTAATACGTATAGGCAATTTTAAAATAACAAAAATTAAAAAATTTTTTTTGCTTAATAACTGGATGGAATAAGATTTTATAATTGGCCGGTGTTTTTATAAAATTGATGCTGTCCCGTACACTTGAATCAGGAACCGAATTCACCCTGGTAGAAAGGATGCCATTGCCTCAATAAGTTTAAAAACGTTTTGCTAAACATAAATATTAGTACAAAATCTAAATAAAGATAGGCCTATCGTTATATGGAGATAAAATAATATACACATCACATTTTGGCTCAAATTACAACTGACGTTTCGTAAACATCTTCAGGAGACTAGGGAAATTCGAATTCTCTACTCACTCTTCGAATTGGATAGAGAAATTTATCTTGCCCATCCCTGGTGTTGAAACTCAATTTTTCGGTTAGATTCTTGATTTCGAATGAAGCTCCTTTTATTCTTATAATTAAAATCAATTACCATTATAAACAGAGAAATAAAAGGTTTATTTTTAAATTGAACTTTTCTGTTTATGGAACACCGGTTGTAATTATGCACCAAATCACAAACTGTGGTAATTATAATACTGTGATTACTTCTTTCATATAAGTGGCAACAGCTCTTTGAGCACATCAGCAGCGCCCTCTGAACAAGGAATGAACTTTGTCAGTAGTGACAAAGTACCAAGAACTATTGCGAAGAGATTGAATGTGACTCTATCCTTTTAATTAACTTTTTGATGTTTGTCCTTATGTAACTTACAATTCAATAAATAATTGTTATATAACTTGGGCCCATCATAATTATTTTTATTTCCCCATTTCACAATACTCTAAACCAGGGTTGGCCAACTTGCGGCCCGCCTTGAATATTTTTCCGGCCCGTGAGATTTATCAAACTTTTACAAAATATACTTATTTTATAATGACCAAGTAGTGAAAACCAATGTATTAAAAAATACATTATATGTGCACCAATCTATTCAAAACTGAACTGTCGAAATGATGAGAAAAAATGAACTTTTATTTTGAATTAATGTTCTTTCGAATATAGGACAGATAGGGCCTGTTTTATTTATGGGTTTACAGTTATGAGTTCTCATAATAATTAAATTAAATTCTGCGAACTAATGATGGGTATAGAAACAAATATCACACTAATAAAATAAATATTTTTTAATGATTTCATTTTTTATATCATTTATATTTATGTATTTTTTATATTTTATTTTTAGTGTTATATATTTCGTTACAATGGGCATTTAGTATCACTATTATTGTCTATGTTTACGTGTAAGAATAATAGTAAGCACAAAAAATAACTCATTATGTTTCAATTTTTCACTCCAAAAAATGTCTCTAGTGGGTCTCAATCTAGTATGGGGATATATGCTATATATGCGGCCAGCGGAGTTAGGATGCATTTCCAAAGTGGTACGCGAGATCATTTGGGTTGGCCACCCCTGTTCTAAATAATGCCATTTCTATCTTTATTTAGATTTTGCGCCTATATTTATACTTGGCAACAAGTAACGTCCGGTAGATTAAAAAAATATGGCATAGATTCTTAGTCAATAGATAATAATTACATATGTCAGAAAGGATTTGCTTTTATAAGAAGTATTGAAATGGATGGGACTTAAATAGGATTGCAATCAGATTATAGTTGTGGTTCGCCGATATATTCTAATTGAACTAAAGTGCTTTGTAAACATTAACAATAAATCTTTAAAGATCTTATTTCAGAGAGATAATTTTTTATTAAAAATAGTGAAATTAATAGTTTTTTTAATCAAATTAGTTAACTTTTTATATATAATTAAATTGGCATTATTATCAAGTCTTTTTAAACTACATCAAAATTAAAGTATTTATTTAAATAAAAAATTGTGATAAATTTATAAAATTATTTAAAGTGCGTCTTCTCGACATTAAATCTAATTAACTGAATTATAAAAATATTAACCTTCCTTTCTTAAATAGTTGTTGTTATATAAAATTGAATTAACACTGAATAAAACCTGTAAAACAAGTTTTAAATAGCTTTACAATAACGTAACAGTTGAAAAAATAGATTTTTCAATTTCTTTTCGTTTGTATGTAACACAATACGCACGAATTTATCAGATCAAAAAAACATGTTATATAAAATACAATATGATGTAAATCAACTTAGAAAATTAAAAATTCTTATAAAAATATATATATTTATGCAGGAGAATTTTTTTTCGTCATTTCTTAAAAACAGTTGTAGAATAAATACATAACCTGCAAAATGATGCAAAAATCTTTAAATCACTATTGTCATAAAACAGGGGTGCCAACCCAAAATATCTTACGGGCCACTTTGGAAATGTATCATAACACCACGGACAGCATATAAAATTGTATACCCCCATATTAGATTTAGACCTACTGTAGACATTTTTTTAGAATGAAAAATTGAAACAGAATGAGTTATTATTTTTGTGTTTACTATTATTCTTACATATAATAGATAATATAATAATAATGATACTAAACCCACATTGTAAAAAAATATATAACACTCAAAATGAAACAGAAAAAAATATATAAAAATAAACGAAATTAAAAAAAAAGAAAACCATTAAAAAATATTTATTTCTCTAGTGCGATATGTGTTTCTCCACTCTTTCACTTAGCTTTCGCAAATCGACCTCCATTTGGGTATTTGTACATCGTAATGGGTGCTGCATCCGTCAT
Source organism: Caerostris darwini (assembly GCA_021605075.1). Taxonomy (NCBI): domain Eukaryota; kingdom Metazoa; phylum Arthropoda; class Arachnida; order Araneae; family Araneidae; genus Caerostris; species Caerostris darwini. The sequence goes on along the minus strand of BPLQ01012170.1, from coordinate 1,518,363 downwards.
GTTTGAGAGTGTTTTGTGTTTGGCCAATTTCATTTTCGAAAAAACCGATTCGCAGGTGTAAGTTGATCCAAACGCAAACGTAAGTTGAACGCAAACAATTTGAACTAGGAGTCTGGTTTGCTATCAACAATCAACTATACGTATCTAGAGATGGTCACTGAGGTCACTTAAAGTAAAAGATAGAACCTGTTATATTAAATGTTCCAAGATGCTCGCGCCTCATGAGTTCGCAGAATATAATTTAATTATTCTGCGAACTCAAAAATAAAACAGGCAATATCTGTCCTATATTCGCAAGAATATTATTTTAAAATCAAACTTAATGTTTTCCTCATAATTTCGACAGTTCATTTTTGAATATAGGGATGCGCACATAATGCATTTTTTAATACATTAGTTTTCACTACTTAGGCTATTAAAAAATAAATATAGTTTGTAAAAGTGTGATAAATCTTAAGGCCGGAAAAATATTCAAGGCGGGCCGCTTGTTGGCCACTCCTGTTATATAAAATACAATGTGGTGTAAATTCAACTTAGAAAATTAAAAATTCTTACTAAAAATGTATATATTTCTGCATGAGAATTTTTTTGTCATCACTTATTAAAGACATTTATAAAATAAGTACATAATATGTAAAATGATGTAAAATTCTTTAAATCACTATTGTCATAAACACAAACATATTTTGTATAGTTTTGAAGACGTCATATTCTCTTATACATTTCAAAACTCACAATAAGCGCGTTGAAAATAACCTAACACTTTCATCCGCTTTCGCAATCACTTGTAATCTATTTTTTCGCGGCAGATGTTTTGTTTTGCCAGATCCGAGTGCAATGTATTTGGAGCAGTGATAGTAACTCATTTTTTTTTTTCACTATTGTTTTTCTGATATCGAACACAATCGAAATACAGTGATAAATAGATTCTATTCCGTTATTTCTCTCTTCATTCTTTACTGTAGATGAATATCGTCTTCGAATTTGAAATTTATAATATTACAAAGATTCTGAAGTTAGAAAAAAAAATGGAATGAAATTTTGGAATGTTGTATTGAAACACAGTGATAAATTGGTTACAGTTACTAATATATATTTTTAATTTATAAAATTGTATATAATGAATATTGCTTTTGGTTAAAGTGCATGGTGATTATAATTAAAGTCCCACTTTCAAAATGCTGCAAAAGAAAAAAAAAAAAAAAAATAGAAAAGAACCACTCGTCACAATGAGTTCAAATTTGAACTGTAGATACTTATAGAGGGGGAAAACGGTATGCATAAAAAAAAGTTCCAAAGTGTATTAATAGATGGCGCTTTAAGCGGCATAAAGAAAGTGAATATTCTTCCAGTGATATTTTGAAAGTGAACTTTCTTCCAGTCATATTCTAAGAAAGTGAATACGGCTTCCAGTGATATTTTGAATCGAAATGACAACGTATTTGTCATGAGTTGCCCATTAAACCTACTGTAGTGTTCAATGTGTTTGATTGTTTCGGTTTTTTAACGGAAAAAATGACTTCATAGTCATTCAACAGTTGTGACACTGTTAGTGGAAAGCCCATCCAACACGGCAAGGTCATATCAAATTGGATGGGAAAATTCCGTGGAATTTTTTTTTTTGCCGTTACCGTTAAAATACCGTTTTTCCCTTCTTCAAGTATCTTCAGTTCAAAGTTAAATTCATTGTGATGAGCGGTTATTTTGTTTGCAACATTTTGAATATGGGACTTTAATTATAATCACCCTGTATTTTCAATTTTAAAAGTATTAAAAGAATTCTGAAAAAAAAATTTTTTTTTTCTTAATAGAAAAAATACCCAGTGCATAACTGAAATAGTAATAAATTTATCATACTCAAATTTCGTTTCTATTTTTCTTCATTTATTGACAAAAAATAATGAGTATTTTATTTTAAAAATTTAAGCTTTATAGTACTCTTTATTTCTCTTACTTTATTAATTGTAGGTAATGAATATTTTAATTTGGTTCAATTATTTTCAGTTTTAGAGATAACAATACCAAAAATATTATAAAATTTTTTTTTTGTCATTTTTCTTTAATGAATTTTGAGAGAATAAAAAGTATTTATATAAAAAAACACCTCAGTTTTAATTAAGTTTACTATTTATAATTTTTGAATATAATTTAACAATTTCGAACAAATGAAAATAGATGGATATACGCCAATGCATTTTTTTTTCTTCATAAAGTACTTGAATTTTTCTTATTTGGAAAAGTTCCAAAATACCAAAAAGACATGTTTTCAAAAGTTCGTTAATCAAACTCTAATGTTCATAAAATTGTTTTAAAGGTTTTTATCATTTTGAAAAAAAATATTATCATTAAAATTAGATTTAAAATTCGGAAGAGCGTCTTCTTGCTCGAAAAATCGAAAGATATTTTTTAAAATTTACTTTTAAACTACTCAATTTAATAAAACAAAATTTTCGTGTTAATATTTAGAGATTATTGATAAGTATAGAGCAGAGTAGTATATGATTGATAAGACTGAAAGGCTGTTGAGCTGTAGTTTGACCATGAACCACATACATCAACAGAAAAAAAAAAGCTTCAAGTTATCTATCAAATATTTACTTTATTTATACAATGTACATAGAAAATCCAATGAAAATAAATAATATAAAAATAGAAAGTAAATAAATAATTCGATGTTTGGCATTACAGTGAAATAATAAGTGTTTTAGTGATTGTTTGGTTTTTGTTCGACCAAGCAAAGTGTAAAATCAAATAGTTTCTATGATATATATATATATATATATATATATACTTTAAAATACAACACGTCTCGTCCATTCCAAAACCAAACGCACACTGCTGGTATTTCATTTCTTTCTCCTTCCAGCCAGCTCATCCCACACAGACAGGAGGTTTACATTATCGAGCGCTGGCTTCAACTTAGATTTTTTTTTTTGACAATGCTCGTGCAACTATTTATCTATGAGGCCCATAAAATATATAAATTCTTGAAACATACAATTGCCGAGGGTAAATAACTTGATTGGTGCCTGATGGCAAGTGACTAGCGTTCTGGTACTCGGAGCCAGGGATGTGTGTACTGGTTTGGAATCCACTTTAAACAGTAGGCCCCGATCAAATACGATTGCAGAGCATTGAGCTGACACACCCTACCCCGCAAAAACAAACCATCTCCTTTCTCGAAATGTGCCAGTTGGCAGACGGCCTTGGCCCACAATGAGGCTGCTGCGCCAATAAAGAAAGAGAAAGAAAATATCTTGATAACCAGGAAAGAATAATGACTCATGTATAATTAATAATAAAATAAACGTAATAATAACAATTTAGAGACCCTTCAGTCGGTCTGGCGCGTTATTGACAAAAAGTTCAATTTTCCTAGTTTGTAATATTTAAAAAAAAACATTGAATATTTTTTTCTATAAATAAAGTTTATTGTTTGCTATTAAAATACAGCTGGATCAGAATAAAACTGACATATGATGAAGGACTATCAACTATGATGAAGGCTGACATATCATGAAGTGCCATAAATGAACGGAGGCGCACGATGTATGGTAGACTGGCACTTAATAAGGAGTGAAAATTACCTCTTGGAAGAAATTTCACGAGTAATTGTTTTGCATTTGCATTTTGTATTGGAGAAATTCCCGAAACTTTCTACCAGTTAGTCTGATAATTGATGTGAAAGCTCCCAAAGCTGTCCAAATAATCACTTAATCTTCTTGTTTTTAAAAACAATGACTGCAACAATTGCAATATGAAATTGAATCCTCAGTTAATTAATAATAGTCAATAGCACATGACATAACAATATATAATATTGAATAAATATGCAGCCACTAGGCAAATAGTTGTATGAATTAGATAAAAAATATGTCAAAAAATACAAAAGTTCAATTAAACAAATTAAAATTGATCAATCAATTAAAAGTTAAGTTCAATTAAATACTTTTAATTAATAAATTTGGATAAACTAAAATAAAACCAATTTAAAGAGTACTTACTTATAAAATTTCATTACTTGTTAAAAGTTAAATACTTACGATGAAAATTTTCAATTTTTAAAATAATTTTTAAATTTAATGAAATATATAATCTACATCAAAGAATTGGAGCATAAAAATATTGGTAAAAAAATGTCCTCCTCACAAGAGAAGTAGCTCATTCATGTTAGCAGTAAATATATTTTATTGAAATTACAATTACAATTATTTCACTATTTTTTGTTTTTATTTCAAATAATTCATAAGTTTGTGTATTCAAAATGCAACACGTATTTTGTAAAAATAATGCATTTTGAAGAATAATATTACATTTAATATATTAGGAATATAAAATGCAGTTTAAATTGTTTTAATATTTTTTTGAAACTATATTAAGTTTTAAATTTGGTATACTATTAATTTTTAAGCAATTTGTAAAATTTTATAGAAATTTACCCCAAAATTTGATTTATTATGAATTTTTAAAATTTTTTAACATATAAAATTGGGAGAAAAGTTTGAAAAGCAAAATATTGAAACCAGTAATGGTTTTGAAAATACCTTTGTTTTTAATTCTATTATTAATGCTATTAAAGTAAACCATTAATAAATGTTATAGCATTTTTTTCTGTATTTCGTTAGATATATAGGAATTTCTGTTTAAAAAATAATAAAAGTCAGTGTAAAATATCAAATTTATTTCAGGTGTTACTACTCAATCAATTTATTAAAGCCAATGTTTAACTCTCTCAAAGGCCGTGCATATTCGGAAAAATAAAATAAAGCAAAGTATATTTTTTTCAATTATAACAATTACATTCATAAATTTGAATAATTTAAATTTTGATTTTTTAGATTTTAATTTAAAAAGAAAACATACAAATGTCAAATTACATGCCATTTGAAGACCAATAGACAAAAAATATAAAATGGAAATGTTTACAAATTTGCCATTTGAAGGTCAATAGATGTCATGAATGCATAATATTGGTAATTTTGTTATCAAATTGCAATTTATAGCAATTTTTTTACAAATTTTCATCAATGTAAAAATTTAAAAGTGATTACAATCACAGAGACAAGTTTTCTATAGTTTTTTTTTTTTTTTAAATTTAGAAACTAACAAACTTAGTAACGAATCTGGCATCTTCCGCTATATTTGACTTACCTTACAACTTCGAAACAAAAAACAAAAATCGATTTTTCTGATAGAGATTTTAAGCGGGAAACATATTACTAAATAAAAACACTTAGAGTGAAAAGGTTTACATATTATCGATTTTCTCTATAAAGTTATTTTTAGTTGTCGCCCGCTACCGAGTACGTAAGGTCATTGCCAAAACGTGGTTCTCCTTCCTGCGTCCTATTTCACGCGAATGTAGCTGTGGACATTTCCCCTCTACGTAATCATTCCGTTTGTGTATGTTATGGTTTATGACATTCGTGTAGGACATGCAAATTAAATTATGTGCTATTATTGATCATTCTTAGTTTTGGTCTGAAAAAATAACAATTATTGTATTGAATTATCCGTTGTAAAAGAAAGCTACAAGCTGGCACGTTTTAAAGTATATTTTAGACGATTAAGGACTAGTATATGATTGTCTAAAATTGATTTTTCTATATAGTAAATATATTTTGCTTTCTTATTTACAATGGCTACTGTATTGAAAATTGGAACGTTTAGTGCTTTGATATGCAGAAAATCTTACTCTCACCTACGGGTGAGTTCCATCATGGGTGGACACACATACAGGACATATTTAAAAACTTCTAAAGAACCTTTCCTAAATGGAAGTTCTTCAACTTATGTTGAAGAAATGTATAAAGCATGGCTGAAAAATCCAGAAAGTGTTCATAAAGTAAGTTTTGATCATGTTTAAATAATTACATAGCTAATATTCATCCCATCATGTAGATGGATGAAAATTTAGTTTGCTTAGTAAAACATTTATGCTAAAATTTATAGATTTTTAGCGATTTTCAATTTGAGTAAAGGGCTTGACTTCTAATGTTAAGAAAGTTTAATATTTTGGGTGTTAAAAAAGTTTCTTTAAACTACATTTTCTACAATATTAATTATTTGTCTGTGTTATGCAGTAATTCATTTATTTAGTTAATATAAGATTCTCATGTTTACTTCAACTAATCTAATTTGAAGTAAAATATGATTTTCCAGTTAGTGTAAACTTATAGGCAATTGATTTATTATAATGCATTAATAGCTACTATATGTAAAATAAAACTTTAAAATCATATTTTAAAATTAATCATATTATTACTGGAAAATCATATTTTATTTCAAATTGGATTTCTTATAGAATATATGTGTATATTTTAAATAATATATAGATATTTTGCACTGTCTACAATGTATCAGTTCAAAATTAATGATAAACATCTAATATTGAAGATATTTCATTTGCAATTTCATATCAATACTGCTCATAGTTATAAAGCGAGAAATAGCTTATATTAATTTCCAGTTATCAAAATTAAAGTTTAGTTATTATATTTGTTCTTCTAAAAATAAAATATGGGTAATCTTTTAGTTTCAATATATTTTTCATTTTTTTTTACTATCAAAACTATTCCAAATAAATTTATAATGAAGACAACATGCAACTTATAATAGATCAGATATTTAAAGTTATAATTTTATCATATACTTTTACCAATTTTATTATATTTATTAATTGAAGTTTATATGGAAACATATTACTTATAACATACTAAAAGCATAATGAAAAAATTTCGTTTGGTGCTTTAACATAATACTTTTAATAGTCTTTAATGCAATATGTAAAATTTGTTATTATAAAAACTTTATTTGTTATAAATTCTTTCTGAGTGCGATATTAAAATATATTGAGGAATGAAAACAAATGGCCTAGTTATCAAAAATATTGTTTATAATGATGTTTTAATATTTGTATAAACATACAAGAAAATATTTTTTAATTTTTTTTTATGTTAACATTTTAAAATAAAATAAGGCACTTTGAGAAACTGTGATAGTATTGAATGAATTTTATTGAAATGATCAGCACTTCACTGTATGTTATATAATCAATTATAATATCCTAATATTCATAAATTATTATTTTGACAATCTTTGAAAATAATTTAATTAAGAAACAAGGAATTATTTCAGAACATTTTTGTTATACAGATTCATATCAGTCTTGTTTGAAAAAATTTCAATAATTAAAAAAAAATTAAGATTCAAAGCACTGAAAAATATCGTCACAACTTGATATTTACATTTTCACATATGAAACAATTATTTTAATGCTAATATTAAATAAATTAAATTGTGAATTAATCTATTAAACAAAAGTTTTCTAAATTTACTTAATCAACTTTTACTAATTTTAGCAATATACTATTTTTATATTGTAAATGGAAGATTATTTGATTATGTATATAAGAAATACCTATCTTTAAAGATTTGATAACTTGGGGATTAGCTTAGATAACTTAATATATCTGGGAGATTAGCTATTGTAATAAAGTAATTACTTTGAATAGTATTATTATTATTATTATATATTTATGTTTTAAAAGATGAACATTATCTACTTTAATGGCAAATTAAAAAAATGATGTAAAAATTGCTTTAAGATGCTGTTGATTTCAATATGAAAAATTTCTGCTTATTTTAAATTAGAAATAAGATTCTATTTATTTATCTAAAAAGAAAACAGAATGTCAATCAAAAAATTTTTTTATTCTTTAGACAACTTTATTATGAAGACCTGTATTAAATATAAATAAAGCTTTTAAGTATTTTTATGTGCTGAAGATGTATAATTATTATATTTATTATATTGTTATTGTTAAAAAAAATATTTTCATTACACATTGAATTTGCTGTCAATATTGTTAATTTGAACAGCACTCAAAATGTATAAATTATCCCTTGCTTTCTTTTCTGATAGGATATTTATATTTCATTTAAAATTAGATTGTAAAATATAGTTGATATCAATTTAAATGTGATGTCAAATTACTTCCATACTGCTGTCAATACTAAATGTCTATCAAAAAATTATGATATAATTTTTTAATTTCTTCTAAAAATTCTATTTAGACAACTAACTTTTCATATTAGAAAAACAAAAATAATAATAATATCCATCTTTAATTCATGCGTAACTTGAAAATCAAATAAAAATGTGACGGCTTTTTACAGATAAATTTGTATTGATTATCTTTATATGCATTTTTTCTTGTTCTCATGATAAATTCTATTTAGTAATGCTCAAAAGTTAGATGTAGAAAAATGTTTTATTATTATTATTTATTTTCATTTAATTTTTGTATTTTATTAAATTTTTTTTAATTCTGAATTGTTAAGCATGCAATATAAATACAATTTCACTATTATACAATACAATTTCACTATTTAATGATTTTCCAAATTCTATAACCATATAAATATTTCAAATTTCTATTTAAAGGAGAATTTAAATGAATAATACTTTACTTGTAACCTTAAAATTCATAGTAAATGTTATAGTTTTTATTATTTAATCAGTCTTTATACTTGTTCTATCTAATAGAATGTCAGTATGACAGTTCAATTTATATAAATTGTAGGATATTCTATTCAATAGAAAGAAAGTTTTATAATGTGTTCTTTTCTTCCAAGATATTTCTTTTCTGTTGTATGTAATATCTCTAATAAAACACTCCTAAAAGAAATTAGTTGAAATGATATTGGAATGGAAAAATGGCAATACTGTTAAATTTTCCATCCAATTAAATATCATGAAATGCTCCATAAATTTATATATATTTAAACCTAATGGGAAGATGTTTATTAATATAAAAATGTGTTTCATAATACAGAAAAATTATACCTATAATATATGAAGTGAGAAATTACTCTTGATATTTACAGATTATTTAACATTTATAACTGAATTTATTCATTTAAAAAGAAAATGTTATTATGTTTCACTACCCAGTGATTCACAAATTGTGTGGCACAACCATCTAAGGGGTAGATGGCCATAATATATTCCAGATAAAAGTTGAAACACCTTAATTGAATCAAAAAACAAATAGCTAGAATTTTAGGTAAACCTAAACTTTAATTATCCTTGTCTTTAAGCTATCCATATTTCCTACTGATAATCTATGGACTATATATTAAAATTTCTCGGTGTGGATTTTAAGCTGCTACTTAAGATCTGCAACATTTTTTCTACTGGAAGTTTTAATAAAAATGAATTTTTTGAAAAAAAAAGAAAGAAAGAATGCATTAATTTCACAATTAATATAATTGGTAAAACTTATTAAAAAAAAAAAGGATAAGCAATTCTTTTAAAAGTAAAATGGGGAACATGGTAATTATGAATGATGAAAATATCCATATTTTTAACATAGTAGGCAAAAGATGAGAATCATATATGCAATTTACTGAATTATATTTCCATTGAATATGTCCACTAAATATTTCTTTTTAGTTTTTGTCATAGTTCTTTTATGTATCTTTTTTCTCTTTTACATATACATTTTTTAGTCATTTGTTAATTTTTATTATTTTGAGACGAGAAAGGTTGTACTAATTGAGAATCACAATCAAAGATACAAAATAAAATGTACAGAAATACGAAATACTTAATACAAAATGGAATGCTTCTGAGCTATATTTTCATCCCCTTAATTGATAAAAGTAATAAAATAACGTTCTTAATTAGTTCATGAAATAGAAATTTTTATTTAATGAATTGTAGCCTAGTAGAAGGTGTTTATTTTTGTGTAATCAATCTATATTATTATTATGTATTCCATATAGTCGCAAATCTTAAAGTAGAATTTTTTTTAAAACTTATATTTGTATAACAAATAAAATATAACTATATTGTTCAATTAAGTAGAAAATATTAATTGCATTGATGTAAACAAATTACACATGAAATATTTTGAACTAATTTTTTTTATTTATTTTAATGTTGTTGAAAAACAAACAATTTCAGCAAAATTTATCCTTTGATTTAATTTTTCATTAAAGAAACAGCAACATTCTATGTTTGATGATCATAGTAATACAATTGTCCTACAGATTTTCTCTTTCATGAAATTTATGACATACAGCTATATGTCTATTGAATGAATGTTCTTGCATTTGTCATTTGAATTTTCTTTTGTTGCATGCATCAAACAGTATTATTCTTGAATAATATATATATATATATATATATATTATTTTGCAATTAACTGCTAGGAAGGGATTTTATCATTGCAGTCTTTATTTATTAATTATATTGCACGAATTTCAGTTCATTAAATTTTTTAATTTAAAAAAAAAGTATTTTATGACTTGACTTGGTGCTTTGAGAGTATTTTACCCAGATGTTTATAAATGTTTTTCTTATCAAAACATTTTTCTAAGTACAAATTGTAAGAGCAACTAATCTTGTGATAAATTTCCATCAAGTTGTTTTTAGACCAACAGTTTTCACACCTACCCAGTTTTTAGAACTCATTTGTATGTTTATTTAATCTGAATTATTTAAACATTTCTATGACTGTGAAATGCAATATTAATAATTTCCATTAAATTACTTTTTAAAGTAAAATATTTCTGGTCTGCTCAATTAACATTTTTAACTCGTACTTATATTTATAAAATAAAAAGATTATCCAAAATAAATTTTTTTTTAAATTCCTATTGACATTCATTTTACTTAGGACAAATAAATGTGCAGTAACAGTTTTTTATTGTAAAACTGTTTGCAATAAACAGTTTCTTAATAAAATAATTTTACCCTGATGGATAATTTTTAATTCAATTTTTCTTGGTTAATATAAATTACACTCTGCGTAAATTCAATTTATGCAGATTGACTTTCAATTAGGAAATCAAAATAATAATTGATAACCCTTTCATCTATATGTAAAAATGTTTTTGTCAATGGCTTTAAAAAAATTATTTATGATTAAATACTTTGTTAAATTGTTTTTCAATGAATTTAAGAAATATGAAATTGTATTTAAATTAATCATTTGCCTTTTTATTTTCTTCAGTCCTGGGATGCTTTCTTCCGAAGCACATCGGCAGGAGCTGAACCAGGTGATGCATACCAGAGTCCACCCCTTGCTCCTGTCCAATATGTCGAAGTTCCTCTACAAGCTCTACCAGGAATGCCCAGTCTTGCTCCTACCAGTACTCCACAGTACATTGAACCTAGAGGCATTGAAGACCATTTGTCCGTTCAAGAAATCATTAGATCTTATCAAGTAAGGATTTCACCACTCAATTTTAAATGGCAGAACTATTTTAAATAATAAGAATGTAGTGTTCCATTGTACATCTTTCTAATGAAAGAAATTTTTTCATAATTATCAATTATTAAAACATTTTTATAATTTTAATTCAATTTTTTCATAATTTTTCTTAAAAAATATATAGATATTTTGAACTAAATGTTTATTTATTTGAAAGTTGTTTTACCAAATGAAATTTATCCTAACATTCCACAATCATTCTCTTTTTGTATTTGGAACATACAAAAATTTTTTTATAATATTTTAATGAATAAAAAGTACTTTTTTTTTATTGTTGAATGTTTCTAAATATATTGTTTTATATGTATATTAAAAATAAATAATAGAGTACATAATTTCTACAAATTTAGGATTTATTTCCTGACTTATAAAATAGATTGTATCAGTTAAAGAAATTTAAAATTCCTGTCATAAATTATTATTTTAGATTGGATGTGCATAGACTATGGGAAAATGCAGATTGAAAAAAAAAAATCTTAACAATTGTGATAAAATTTTCTTTATGCAATTTTTATCTATAAAAAAAGAGAGATAGAGACAATATAATGAAAAATAATATATCTTTAAAAGTAAATAAAGAATTTGATACATGATGTTACATTCCTTTAATAAAAATAAGTATATATGCATATTAGAATTTGAACCATTAAAAACGACAAAAACATTTAATCAGATGATCAGATTTTGTTCTATTTATCCACTTTTTGTTTTCATATGTATAGTAGACTGATATTAAACACATTATCCAAAAATTATCATAACTACATTGTTATGCACTTTCAAAGTAGATTTTTTTTACTCTATAAAATACATAAATTCTTGAAAAATACATTCATTATTGAAAATCTTTAGTGACAATCTTATTAGAGTAAAAGAGAAACAAAGAATAATGTTGTTGGGAACCTTGTATCTAGGTTAGTGAATGATTGGAAAAAGGTATTATTTTCTTGTTTGTAATAAATTAGGAAAAACAAATAAAATATTTATTTTCTTACTAAGCTGAAGTAGGATCATGTCTCATTTCCAATTATTTATCAAAATCTGAAAAATCCTTCTGAAAATATTTATTATATGCCTTTTTAAATTAATAAATGATGATAATGTGAGATGTGAGAAAAGCAACTTTGAGCAGTGATTTGTGCATCACTCTGTATATATCCAAAAGCTTTAAAATATAGTAATATGTCTATAGTCTATTTCTCTTTCCAGTTTATTAAGTAATCATATATTTGATGAGGCAACAAATGGAATTTTCTGTTACTACTTGTTATCAGAGAGGCAGTAAGATTACTAGTAGTGAAGGTGAAATAGTTGAAACTATAGTGAAATTTGAATTCCATATTGTGATGCAACTAATACTATAAAGTTTCTTAATATTAATTTAAATTTCTTTATATCAGTACTTAATATAAAAAAATGAAATGTTGTTGTAGTTGAAATATTTAAATTGAAAAGACAGACAATTTATTTGATTACAACACTTTGATTTTTGGGGATTTCTACAATTGATAATATTAAAAAATCAAATGATTTATTTCAATTTGATCAGACTAATCATAATGCAGAGTTATAAGTATGAAGGCAACCTCAATTCCTATAAAGAGTTTTCTGATGACAAAAATATATTCCATGTTTTTCATGCATGGAAAAAATATATTTAAATTATACACATTTACCCAGAAAGTTTTCAGATTTGTGGACAAATTTTAAAAAATCAAGAGAAATTTTGAAATATCTTATTATAAATTACTATTATTTATATAATGAGTGGTCTTGTCTAAATGTTCAGCTGTATTATTGTTCTGTTAATATATATATTTTTAATATAAAGTAATATAATCTGCTGGGTTGATATATAGTATAGGTTACCCATTAAATTATTTAACACTAATGACCTGCTTAAAAATTTCATCTTCCTTTTTGTGCAATACTGATTTGTAGTTACTTTTTTGAGGGAGAAAACTATAAATAAAATTTTGTATAAAAAAAGCTTGTGAAAGAAATTAAAAAAAAAAATATTTTCAAAATTGAAAGTTGCAAGCACACTACAGATCCACTCTCCCCAATAATAATTTATTTTTGGCAAATAATTATTTTTAAGGTTTATATTACTCTTTATAATTTACTTATAATATTAATAATTTATCATAATAGTGTAGGCAAATTATTTTCAATCAATTTTTATTTTTTGTTGTATTTTTTCTTCTGTTTTCAATATTTCTTTTTTAAATTAAATTTCACTGTGCATCTCACATTGGGTATACAGTTTCCGAGGTTCATAAATTGACACCTATTTCTTAATGATTTCCATGTCTTTATTATTATTGTTTAACCAGCACAAAAATAAAGGACAAAAAAAAGTCTAAGCTAATGAGATTTGTAGAAATTGTAGGTGCCTAAAGTTCAATAAGTTCATGCTTTATGACTCAGTAGTGTAATAAGTGCAGTTGGATGTTATATCTTAAGAGGAGAAAACTGCAACAGTGTAATTATTTATTATAATATCATAAGGTTTTGAATATAATTTCATGATATAATATTATTAAATATTGGTTATAATCTTGTTTTATGGACTTATAATTAATTAATGCTTTTGTTAATACTTTTTACAATTTTCAATATTATGCATGCAATTTAGCCTTATATTACATAACAGTCTCAAATATTTATTACAGTTTCTAATATTTATTACTTGTTTTTGAAAAATAAAATAAAAGAAATTAGATTGTAACATAAATTTTAAAATGATTTAATTAATATCAAATAAGTAGGATATTTACTTTGTACAATATCATGTAAAGATTTCTTGATTGATTTGCTTACTTGATGTTAATATACAAATCATTGGTTCAAGTGATCAATTTATAAAAACTTTTATCACTTCTTTTTCAGAATATTTCTAAAGTTTAATACATTTATTACAATTTCAAACAAAAGTGTTTAATTTTTTCTTCATAATTAATAAGAAAATAAGCTTATATTTTCTGTTCTCAATCAGTACATAATTTAGTACTATGAAGACAGAAGGTTTTGCTGCTTTTCCCCCCATTATATATCATTTTCTAATTTTTCTCAAATGTGAACACAATAATTCATTGTTTCATAAATTCTGTAATTGCTCTTGCCTGTACCTACCTCATACCAAGGAAAATTAAATTATAAATATTTCCTTAATTCTTGGTAATAACGATACTTATATTAGAATTAATATTAAAAAAAAAAAAAGATTTTTGCCACAATTTAAATTTTTTTATTATTGTAATCTTTTGTTATAATAAGTAGTTTGATAAAGATTTTGTAACTTTTTTTGCTGAAAATTTACCTTGAAATGTCCAATGCCCAAATATAACTGCCCTTGAGTATCAAAGTGTTGTTGCTTAATTTATTATTATTATTATAAATTTTTAAAACATACTCAAAATAATTTCTTTTGAATAATAAATTTAGATAGCTATTTTAAAAGTACATTTTTTGTGGGGAGAGGGGCCTTTATATATATATATATATTCTCCTTTTTTTTAAAGTAACAAAATTACTTTTTTTAGAAAGAGAGAAGATGCATTATATTAATTTCTTAAATGGAAGGATATTTTTTATTTACTCAAATTATGTTATTCAAATTAATAATTAATGATATCATTTTTTTTTTTTAAATACTTAGGTACGGGGGCATCTAGTTTCAAAATTGGATCCTTTGAATATTACAGCTGCCAATATTCAATCTGCATTCTCTGAGGGATCTCCAAGCTCCCCACAAGTTGTTTTAAGAAGCTACCAGTTGGGTAAAAAAAGTCAACTTACGTTTCGGTATTAAAAAAACATTGCTTTTTATGTATTTGAGAAACTTTCCTGGATTTGAGGTTAAGCTATTTTGAATTTCTCAGTTTTGAAAAATAGCATTATAGCTTACAATGCATGTGTATGAATTCACATGTTTATGTTTCCTGTGTGTTATAGAAAAATGTTTGATTTTTTTCCCCCTCAATATTTAGCTGTTTGTAAATATTTAAAAGATATTAAACATTTAAAAATTTACTGTAGCATTTAGGTACTTGATGCACAAAGTAATTATTATTTAAAATTCTAAATGAAAATTTTCATATGCACATATAAGAAATTTAAACAACTTGCTATATATAAATACATAAAGCAAACAGAAAATATATAATGATTATAACATAAGTATTATAAGTTCCTTTTTTTATTTCATTATTAGAATGTATTGTGAAACATTACAATTAAACAATTTTTTAAGTATATTTTAAAATATATTTAAAAATTGTTTTTCTTTTTTAATAGTAAATGTAAAAATTGGTGCTTTTAAAATATAAAATTCATTTAAAATATTAATTTCTTTTATTCAACATTCCTTGTATTTTTTTTAATTCCATTACTGTTTTTGTCTCATATAGAGGAAAAAGACATGGACCGTCTTTTCAAGCTTCCTGGAAGTACTTTTATTGGGGGCAATGAAAAAGTTTTATCTCTTCGAGAAATACTTAAACGATTGGAGGTTAGAGTATTTGAATAATTTTATTTTTTTTAAATATGTATCATAATTCATTAAGGTGAATATGTGTATAACACATTTTTTTTTGCAATTATTACATTTTAATGGGTATATCAGAATTTTAGTGTAAGACATTGAAATTGTGTTAAAATCAAATTCTTAAGGCAGAATTTCGTTAACAAATAATAAAATTGAATATGTAATTTTAGATTTAAATCGTATATATATATATAAATAGTAATTTTTCACCTAGGCCTAGTTTCAACAATTAACAAAATTTAAATATTCTTTTGTATGTTATTATTGAAAGTGTTTAACTACCAATAATAAATTTTAAAAATCAGGTAATATGTTTTGAAATTCCACATTTTTCAAATTGTTTGTAGAAACTAAACCTTTATTATGAATCTCATAAAGAAATTGGTAATAATTGATATAATATCTACTATATATAATTCCCGTGTCACGATGTTTGTTCGGGATGAACTCTGAAACTAACAATCCGATTTTAACTTTTTTTCTTTCTTAAATGTGTGTTTTGTTCCAACTTGAGAGATAGGATAGTTTTTATACAGATTTTTTTTCATTTAAATGCAAAATCGACGATTTTCATATTTCGTCATCTGGCGCAACTAAAATTTGCAATTTCTCATCCGATGGACGTAATTTTGAAAGTACATTCAAAATACAAGGTCAAGTGTACCATAAGATCGAGTCGTTGATGCCAATACCTAACGAAGAGCCAAAATTTTTTCAAATTTATTTTATGGGCAGTTCTGAGGAACGTCTGACAACTCGATGTCAGTATAATTGCATCGAACAAGCAAGTACAAAGAGCTATTGCAGAATTGTTGTAAAATCTTTTAGAAAAGCACAACCAACTTATTAAATTATTTAACGAATTTTTTTATTTAGACGAAAGTCAGATTAACAAGAAATAGTGTTCATCGATTAGTTCTTAGATAAATGAAAGTAACGCTTATTAAAAATTAAATTAGGCAAAATAATCATAAAACAGTGTTAAAAATCAACATTATCTACCTCATTCATTAAATTAATCAAAATTAAACATTTTCTATTCGTTGAAGCTTACTTTGAACTTTTCATCATTCTTTACCAATCACTTTCTTAACAATACCAATTATAGTATCTAATAATTGAATGAAATACAAGAAAGCCACAGCAACGTGTGGCCGGGTCTGCTAGTGTAATATAAAATTGACCCAATTCTTTTGAAATAATTATAAGGAAACCAGCAATTTTAGAATTGATATTTTTTAATTTAATAATTTTTTATTTTGAAAATACTAAATTTATCTTTAATTTATTTTTCATTAATCTATAATTAAATATTCAGGAAAATAAAAGGAAATTTCAATTTGATTTTGTATTATCATTAAATTTTAAACTACATGGTGTTGAAAAAATTAAATTATTAAAAATATTGTAGTCTACTGCTTAAAACTATTTTTTATACCATTAAATAGTTCTTTGCTATGTATTTTATTTAAAGAATTCTGAAATTCTATTAAAAAAATGTGCAAAATTAAAATTATCTATTTTTTTTTATTTTAATATTTTTTCCTTACAGGATGTATATTGTGGACACATTGGCATTGAGTATATGTTTATAAATAATAAAGAGCAATGTACCTGGATCCGAAAGAAATTTGAAACTCCTGGAATAATGAATTTTACTAAAGAACAGAAACGTTTATTAATGGCTCGTCTTATTAGATCTACTAAGTAATATCTATAAAAATAAGTTCATTTTATTTTATCATCTTTGATTTAATATAGTTATATATAATAATAAAATGAAAGTTCTTTCATTTGATAGGAAAAATTCACATAAAAATCAGTTGTGTCTGAAAAGTTAATTTTATGTCTATAATTTCCTTCCTGTAATCTACACCAGTGCATAACACACAATCATAATTTTTGGTACTATAAAAATAAAACTATCCTATATGTATAATATGCAGATGATGTTTACTTTTTTAAAGATGTATTCTACCTGTGGTTGATATCTTAAATTAGTATAATATTTTTCTTAATCTTCAAGTAATACCAGAATTATTGATGTCATTCACTTGATATCATAATTATTTAACTTAAAAGTTTGAAAACTGGAATGAAGGAATCTGCATTTGCAAATCAAGGTAAAAAGTTATTTATTGGGTGAAAAAATATGAAAATAAAACAAGTTTTATATAAAAAAACTTATTTCTTGAACCATTTCAATAATATAAAAAAGAATATTGGAAAATTTCGAGTTATCCAGTTGAAAACTAAAGAATTTATACGTAAATTTCGCCACTTTGTTACACTTGCTTTATAAATCATGATCGATACAAGCCATTTATTAATTTGAACTATCTCAAAAGTAATTTTAATTATTTTTTTTCTTTCTTAGCAGTCTTGATCAATTCACATGGTTGCTTCTAATCAGCCACAAAAGCAGAGTTAAAAAAAAAAAAAAAAAAATAAAAAAAAATCTTTTAAAATTATTTTGAATAATAAAAAAACCCAAAAAAAAAAAATTAAAAAAAAAAAAAAAAAATATACAAGCACAACCTGAAACTATTTGCTAACTCATAATAACCTGTAATAACATAACTTAGAATCTACAAATATCAAATATTTTTAATTTTCGATGCATTTCACACATAATGTATGTAGTTTTATAAATATCAATAGCCCTGATTTGCAACTTAATTTTAAAATAATATTCTTTGCTTCTGATTATGAATCTGTGAAAGAAAGGTGTAAACCAAAAAGCTATGCACATAATCAATATTTGCTCAACCTGCAGATGCATTGTAATTTTTTAAATATTTTATTTCGAAATACATAAAACTTTTAAAATATTTTAATTCGAAAAAATTATTTATATTCGATATTATATAAAAATATTTTATTTGTATTATTTGAAAATTTTGTTTTAATTTTAATTATCGAAAAATACTTTCATAGATTTGAAGACTTTCTTGCAAGAAAGTGGCCATCAGAGAAACGGTTTGGTTTAGAAGGATGTGAAGTACTTATCCCGTCTATGAAAACTGTTATTGACCGTGCGAGTGAGCTTGGTATTGAAAGTATTGTGATAGGAATGCCCCATAGGTAAAAATTACAAAATGTTTGCTTTTTCATGGTTTTTTTTAAATATGCGTGCTTTATTTCAGAATATTTTAACAATTATGCTATTTTATAAAAATGTCTCCGATTTATTATCTTTTATTATTTTTCTATTTATAGGGGGCGATTAAATGTTCTTGCAAATGTATGTAGGAAACCTTTGGAGCAAATATTTGCCCAGTTTAGTGGTTTAGAACCTGCTGATGAAGTAAGATATGTGCTGTTTATTGCTTAAATAACGAATTAAAAGCTTTTATCTTTCTAATTTAATTTTGATTTTTAGGGTTCTGGTGATGTAAAATACCATCTAGGAATGTGTCATGAACGCTTAAACCGCGTTACAAACAAAAATATCAAATTAGCTGTGGTTGCCAATCCTTCTCATTTAGAAGGTGGGTAGTTCAGTATTACTTGTCCAAAGTTTCATATATTAGTTTTTATTATGTCTACGATAATGTCTTGAAAAGAAGAAAACTATTACATAAATATCTAATTTTTGTTAACTTTCAAAAGCTCCTGAATTAATTTCCCCCCCCCCCCCCCACTCCATTCTTTTTCTCTCTTTATTTCATGTTTTTAAGATAGCAGTAATTTATGTTCAAAAAAATTAGGGGCCCCCCCCCCCTTCCTTTACTAAATAAATTGATGATACAATAGAAAAAGTATGTATTTCTTATGTCAGAATTAAAAAAGTTAAACTAATAAAGCATTTCAGTTCATTTTATTCGCATAGTCAACATTAATGCATATAAAATTAAAAAAATGGTAAAGTCAATGTTTGCTAAACTATTATTATTATTCTTCCCCTTAGCCGTGAATCCTATAGTACAAGGTAAAACCAGAGCAGAACAATTTTATGCTGGAGATACTCAAGGCAAAAAAGTAAGACCTGAATCTTTCTAAGGATTTAAGCTATTTAGGATTGATTTGTGTTCATAATTTCTTCTCATTCTATTACTGTAAGAGAGAGTACCTGTTTAAGATGCAAATTTTATTTTAAAAATGAATATTTATTATAACATTGAAGAAAAGTTTTTTTGTTCAAAATTTGTGAATAATATTTTAATTTTAAATATTTTCAGGTAATGAGTATCCTACTTCATGGTGATGCTGCATTTTCAGGGCAAGGTGTTGTGTATGAAACTTTTCATCTAAGTGATTTGCCTGATTATTCAACTCATGGCACAATTCATATTGTTGTGAATAATCAAGTAATAATATTCTCTATCACATCTTTTTTGATTGTGCATAAAATTTAACACTTAAATTTGTAAATAAAGATTTAAAATTTAAAATTGCATTGTATATATATATATATAACAGGTTTCATCTAGCATTTTTCTATTTTGAAAAGTAGTTTTCTAGAGATATTTCTAAGATTATTTGAATTGGAAATATTGCATTTAAACAAAATTTAAAATAATATTATTTATTGTATTGTATTGTTTGCTGGAATAGAATTTTGTGTCAATAATATAAATTGGATGAATAGTTAATTACTTTAAAAATTTTATACATAAAGTTTGAAAACTGTTATTTTGAAACATTTTAATCACGTCAAGGTATTGAGTACAGATTTTTTGTAATTTCTTGATTTCCACTATAGAAGCTATTATGCTTTTGTGAATCTGCTTCTATTGATCAGAGTTAATCAAAACTTAAATATAAGAATTAAAATTGCATAATTCAGGCAATACTTAATTTTTCTCCCTGAGATCTATCTTCTCTATGCACTTATTAAATTTATAATAACTAAAGCGATTCTTGTTTGATGTACAATTTTATCAATTAACTGTGCCACTTAAAACAATGTTAAATATAAAGTTCACTTATGTTAAAGTACTTTACTTTATTTAAAAATTTCTTTTTTAGATTGGATTTACTACCGATCCTAGAAGATCTCGTTCTTCGCCATATTGTACAGATGTAGCAAGAGTTGTAAATGCTCCTATTTTCCATGTAAATGCTGATGATCCTGAAGCTGTGGTTCATGTCTCAAATGTTGCTGCCGAATATCGTGCAAAGTTTGGAAAAGATGTTGTTGTTGACTTGGTATGTTAACTTGCATTTCAAAAATTTATTTAATCTCAATCATATTTGAAATGATTTTTTTTGTACATGTTTTGAGTATTAATTTTTAATTTATATCGCATTAAAATTTTTTTATAAATATGAAAATTTATATAAAAAAATTTTATAATTATGAAAATTTATATAAAATTTTTTAATTAATATTAATGAGAAAACAATGAATGTTAAAAAGAAATTATTATACAAAAATATAGAGTAAATTTAGGAAACTTCAAAGTCACTGTTTTAATATGCGAGAAGTTTTAAAAATAGCATAAGTAATTAAAAAACAAAACAAAGAAAGATGAAGAAAAGGAAGGAACATGATGACAAAAACTTGGTTATTTTGAAATTGTCATAAAAATTAATGTAGTAACGATATTAGCCTTTTCCTGTATAAAATGTTATATAAATTAGAGATTAGATTTTTAATCTATTTTTTTAAATCCACATACATCTTTTTCTTATATCAGGTATGTTATCGACGAAGAGGTCATAATGAAATTGATGAGCCTATGTTCACACAACCACTTATGTATACAAAAATTAGGAAAATACTTCCAGTTCTTGAGCTGTATAAGAGACATCTTGTTGAAGAAGGAATGGTTACTGAAAAGGAAATTGAAGTAAGAATTTTGTTTTCTACTTCTTTCTTTTTTTTGCTTAAATTTATGTGTGGAAAGTTCAATAATAGCAATTCTGATTTAAAAGAAATTGTGACAAGGGTAGGATTTCAATGCCTATATTTATAGTAATTTTCTTCAAATGACAAGTAATTGATTGCTTAGGTTCCTTGTAGAAGTAAACTATGATGCTGTTGATTATTGAATTGATAGAACTGTTATATCTTAAGTGATCTGCTTTAAAATAACAGAGAAGGAAGAGAAATTTAAAAAGAAAAAAAAAAAACTTAATACTTATACCATTGCAGTTAGTAAATATCGTATGACAAACAAATTGAAATATTTATTGATATAAGAAAATTTTGACAATACAATATTTTTTTAATTGTGCCATTTTTTTAAATATTTTGAATGCAAATGAAATGAATTAGGAAATTGCTATTTTGTTTATTTTTCTTTTATCAATTCCATTTTACTTTCCTTTTTAAATATCATTTATTTATAGCATATAATTAAACTACAACTTGACATAGAGATTTTTAAAAAAATAGATTTATTTTTAGCGGCCTTATGTTAATGAATTTCGATTTATCACGCATTCATTTTGTTCTGTCTTTTGTTAATGTTGCAATTCATTTCTTATTACATTGCACGTGTCTAATAATTTTTAAATGCTGTGTTCATCAGTTTGTTGATTTGTTATAGCTGTTGTATTTAAAAACTATTTCTTATAACTGCTGTCTAAAAGCATTTATTTTTCTAAAAATTACATGCACTATAATAATGTTACTTTTATTAATTTTATGCTTGCTTGTTCATGTATTACCTGCCAGACATTAATTAAGGTATGTAAAGTGCATCATTTGCTTTTTGTGGCAAACCTTTTTATTCTGAGTTTTTTTCTAAACTTGCTGAAGATTGAACTTCAGTTATTAAGAAGAAAATATGGATATTCAACCAGCTTTTATTAGGATTTTTTCTCTTAGTGTGTAAATAAGTTATTTGCATATATTTAGTTTTATTACTATCATTGCACTTTAAGAAATGTTTTTATATACTGATGTTTAAGTATCTTTGGAATTTTCCCTTGGATTACTGAAATATTCTTTTCTTAAAAATGATACTATGGGGAATTAAATATCAAATAGCCCCTTGATAATGTTTTGACAAAGAGAAAAAAGACACTATTTATTAAATCATCATGAAGATTTATATTTCTTAAAATTATATTAAAAGAAATTACCATGATGTACCAAAAATTATTTAAAAATTTTCTCGAATGTGAGAAATAATTTTAGGATTGAGAAAATAGTTTAATGAAATATCTTGTAGTTTTGTGAATTTGAAATTTAAGTGTCTCAATGCCTTATAAAATTACTTATCAATACATATTTTTTAATATATCTTGTTTTAATTCTATTTTATTTATAAATGAAAGAAATGAAAATGTTAAATTTAAAATTATTTATATAGAATATTATGTTTAAAAAATAATCTTGTTTCTTGCTTATGATCCACTGTGTTGTATAACTATATAGACATAATTTTCAGCTATAAAAAATAAGTCTTGTATAATTTGCAGTTTATATGATCTGTTGGTTTCTTTTCTGTAAGATATACCTATGAAGCTTGTTTTTACATTCATTGCACAAAATTAATAAAATGCTTTTCCGTGTTAAAGAGCATTTTTAATTCCACAATCAGAGAAAAAATTATTATAAATTTAAGATGTGGAGCCAAAAAAAGAAAATTTAGATTTAAATTCCGTGCTGGGAACACAAGAAGCATTTTTATTTTCCTGACTATTTGTAAAGGTCATATATGTTAGAGCGGAAAATTTTGAATCAGCAACATAGTTAATTATTAATTTGACTTTATGTAAAGATTTTTAATTTTTATCTATGGGATTTGGGCCATTAATGGCACACTGATTCTATAATTTTATGTTTAAAAGAATGCTTATTTTTCTTTCGCACAAAGTTTTTTCCTTATTTTTTTGGCAAAAAGCATTTTTATGTGATTGATCTTTATGAATCTGGAAAAAAAATTTCCACAAATTACGTGTAATGGTCTGTAATTTTATAATGCAAAATTCTACAGTTTATTTTAATGTATAATTCATGGATTATGGGCAGGAAATACCTTTATGTCATAATAAACTGTTATACTATATTTAATTTTCTAAGGTAGTAAATTTTAATATCCATGTTGAATTGTTAAATATTTATTACTTTATAGGAAGAAGAGGCTAGATATGAAGCTATCTTACAACAGGCCTTCAGTAATGCGGAAAAAAATATAAGAATGTTGTATAACACTGATTGGCTA
This sequence comes from Caerostris darwini, assembly GCA_021605075.1. Lineage (NCBI taxonomy): Eukaryota > Metazoa > Arthropoda > Arachnida > Araneae > Araneidae > Caerostris > Caerostris darwini. Next base: position 1,494,412 of record BPLQ01012170.1, on the reverse strand, counting down.
GATTCACCATGGAAAGGCAAGTGATATTTGTAATACATACATAGTTTTAAAAACTACCTATAAATTTAAATTTACAAGTACTCAAAAATTTATATTCTACATACAATGTTGCTGTTTAATCAAGAACTATTATATCTTTAATACAGGTTTCTTTGGCACGAAGGATCCTAATAAGTGTGAGCCAACTGGTGTGAGTGAAGATATCTTGCTCCATATTGGTGAAGCCTTCAGTACACCCCCTAAAGGAAGTTTTAAGATACATCCTGGTATTAACAGAATTCTTACATCTCGTAAGGAAATGGTTAAAAACCGAGTTGTTGATTGGGCTCTAGCTGAAGCAATGGCTTTTGGGTCACTATTGAAAGAGGATTACCATGTGAGGCTAAGTGGTCAAGATGTTGAACGAGGCACTTTTAGGTGAAAAATCAATTAAAAAAATTAATGCCTTAATAAAATTAATTAATTTTTTTATACTAAATGAATGTTTTGCTAGTGTAAAAAAATGTAAAAGTATTTAATAGAACATTATACAATAACGTCTCTTTAATCCAGCCTTCAGGTTGGATTTCTGGTGGTGGCATGCATGTTTGTTGGTGATTCGGGATCTACTTTAAACTGTAGGCCCGGTCTGTTTAGCCCTCGTGTGCACAAGATAACCGTAGAGTGACGAACTAAACCAAATCTCTTTAATCCAACATTTGATAGTTCAGCACATTCTATAATCTGGCAACAATCAAGCCTTGACTTTCGAATTATTTTGTATGGATTTGGGCATTTGTTGACATTCATTGCCAGATGACGACACAGTGCTTTTCGAATTTTGTAGTTGCTAGAATGGTAACCTATTTTGTTAGATATTTATATTGTTTGCAAGGGTTCAGAATGTTTATAAACATATATATGTTGTATTTGGTTGAATTTTAATTAGAGTGTTTTATCCGAAATCCCCCCCCTTCCTTAAAACTATATTGAGGCTTGATAATTCAGCAGGGCCCTGGTACTAAGATGTACCATATAAAAAGAGAAGTTACTGTAATAATTTGTATAATATAAAAATTAAGTTATAATAAAAGATAGATTATTTTCATCTTTGTTTAATGAAATTTTCTGTATATATTTTTTTCATTGTAAATTAATATTTATTTCATTTATATACAACTTTATTAAATGCATTTTGACTTCCTCTAGCCATCGTCATCATGTTTTGCACCATCAAACTATTGATAAAAACACATTTAGACCTTTATGTCATTTGTGGCCTAAACAAGCACCCTACACAGTTTGTAATAGTTCCCTTTCTGAGTATGCTGTTTTAGGTAATTTTATTTTCATATCACTCTGGAAAATTAATATTTAAATAGCCATTATGTAATTATTTAAAAGGATAATTGATTTTAATAATTGTTTATATATTGAGACAAACAATTTGTACATGAATAATTTATTCATAGGTTTTGAACTTGGTTTCTCTATGACAAATCCCATGGCTCTTGTTATGTGGGAAGCTCAATTTGGTGACTTTATGAATACTGCTCAATGCATCATTGATCAGTTTATTAGTTGTGGACAGCAAAAATGGGTTAGACAAAGTGGAATTGTTCTTTTATTACCTCATGGAATGGAAGGAATGGTGGGTAGAATATTGTAAATGCATGCCTATTATATTAATAAGACCATTGTGTAATTGTAAATATATATTAATTTTTACTTTCATTTCATTCATGTCTTTTCACTTATTGCAATGAGAAATTTGAAAATGTTTTGCCCCATCAAATTATTGATAAAAACACATTTAGACCTTTATGTTTAATTATTTAAGTTAAAGCTTTTTTTAAAAATCATTACCATGTGGGCAACTTTTTTGTACAGCGAATATTCATTATGAGTATGACGTTCTTTGAAAAGTCGTATTTATTGAATGCTATGCAGTCTTAACTAGAAAGCAGAGACATTTGAGTAATGAAAAATAAAGATTTAGCATATAATATATATTTTTTTTCTGGCAATGCTCATTTGCTGCATAAACAAGTGATGGGAAAAATCAATCTATGAGCTTAATGACTGCAATAGAATCTTGTGCGTATTAATTAATTGACTACAAAATAAAAATAGTAAACAAAGATAAAATAATTGCTTAAAAACATTTTATCTTTAATTTTAATTCCATCTTATTGCAACATTGGATTTTTTTTCATCAGTGTAATAAATGAGTAATTTGATGTCTTACTTAAGTCACATATGCAATCTAATTAATTTTAAAATAACAATTTTTTCTCGTTAGTCTTAATTTATTTATGTAAAGAGTTTCATTGATTGACTTTATAAAATTATATCTTTTCTTTTAGGGTCCAGAACATTCTAGTGCTCGACCTGAACGTTTTCTTCAACTATGTAGTCAAGAATTTGAAGTATTACCTGTAAGAATATTTCTCTCTGAAAATATGAGATATCTTTTTAATAATCCAATTTAAAATCTCTCGATTTTTTTGTGATTATTGATATTATTTTCAGTTCTTATTTGTTTATTTTATTTATTTTTTGTTAGGAAATAGATGAAGATTTTGCAGTTAAGCAATTGCATGATTGTAATATGATTGTTGTAAATTGTACCACTCCTGCTAATTACTTCCATGCCTTAAGAAGACAAATGCTTTTACCATTCAGAAAGCCTGTAAGTTACTTTCTAAATAATATTTCCTATAAATGTATATTTATTTATATACATATTTTACAAATAAATTTAAAAAATAGTTTGTTTTGTTCCACTTAGTTTAATCTTGAATCATAAGATACTTAAAAAATTAATATAAAAGTCACAATTAGTGATTTATGTATATTTTTTTTACATTTAATCCAAAATAAGTTTATTTTAAGTATATACAGTAGAACCTCGATAAGTCGAAAATCTCCACAATTCGAAAAATCTTTTTGTTCCCTTCCCTTTAAACCTCCATTACTCGAAATTTCAACCCTCTATAAGGCGAAATAATTAGTTAATACGCGCAAGCTATTTTTATATATTTTCTCTCCATAATTTGAAAAAAAAAAAAAAAAAAAAATTGGACCTCTGTATCTCAAACATTAGCAATGTTTGATTTTACAACCTTTACAACTAGATCATTTGAAACTAATTACCTCTATAACTCGAAGAAAACTAAGTTACCAACTTTAAGGATTGAACGACAATACACGTCATTGTTTCTTAGAAAACAATTTATGAGTATATAGTAAATAGAATAACCAATTCTATGAAATAGCAACTCGGAAGAAAAAGAATTTTCTTCTGTTTATAGCTTAGATACTGCTATAGATAAAGATTGATCGAATTGTCTAAAACAACAAAAAAAAAAAAATAATAATAATAATAATCTACTTTTTTAATACATATTTTTAATTTTTAAGTTGCAAATAAACATGTTTATTACCTCTGTAACTTGAATTTTTATTTATTTTAACTCTCTAACTGAAAATAAGTTAGAATGAGTCTAAACCTCTAATAGTCGAATATTTCCTTATAAAATCCGAGTAAGTCGAAAACTATAGCTTGAATTATTTGGCGTCTCCCTTGAAGTTCAACTTACAGAGGTTCTACTGTATTATAATTTTGCAGTGCATTTGTATATACTGATGTAATAATTGATATCTTAAAAATATATTTATTAGATAATCCATTGGCTTGAATTGCATTTTGATTTCCTATTATTTAAAGATATTTCTCCTAGTAATATTTTTTTTAATCTTGCATCTCCATTCTGTAGTAGAAAAATGGAAGACAAGATAATGATGGACTGGTAACTGATAAAAGTTTTTCATTTTTTACAAGACTAGTTTTAATATTAATGATTAAGGCATGATAGTTCATTAAAACTATTTATTTAAAATAGTAAAAACTGAATGTTTTCTTTCAGATAAATTATTATCTTTTTGTAATATTAAAAGATTTAAGGTTGAAAATTTTTTATCTTAATGTTTGTGCTATATTGTTTATGCCATTTTTATTTATTAACATTAATAGTGTTGAGAGAAACTATAACGAATAATGAAATTTTAACAAATTTGTAATCCTAATGCATATTTTTATCTTATTTTAGTTTTCTGTTCATTGAAATTTGATTGCATTTTATTTAAATTATTTTGTAAAATTTAAAAGATTTTTTTATTTTGCTTTACAATTTTTTTTTCTTAAAAATCATTCCAGCTTATTGTTTTTACACCAAAATCACTTCTTCGACACCCTGATGCACGATCTTCATTTGATGTCATGACTGAAGGTATGTATGATGTCACCATAATATTTATTAAATAAACATATTTAAAAAAAAAAAAATTTAATGTATTTTTTAGTGTCCTTTATGTTCTCATTTGTATTTTATGAACAGTTAAGTAATATTTTACTTAATTACTTAGATTTCTGAAAAAAAAAAGACATTTATAAATGTCATGAAAATCTAAATAATAAAATGAACCAGCATATTCTAAATCTTACTACAGAAGAACTTCAGGCACTAAGTTAGCTGTTTGGGATCAAATGAAAATTTCTTAAGAGTTTGCAATAGTAGTAATTTTTTGATTCTTTTTTCACCAAATATTTAAATAATGTTTTTCCCCATTCTCTCTTGAATGTGTTTTTGTAATTATATTATTGTTTTATTTTCAAACTCGTTTATTTAAGAAACAGTGGTTTAGGAATTAGTGGGGCGTCAATTTACACTGAACATAATTAATGATGAAAAAATCTAGCCACAAATAGGAAGTAAATGAAAGGCACGGATTTGGCAAGTTTTTTAGAAGGTGCAGTTGTTAACTTGGAGGAAAAGAAATATAGTGAAATAGAAAGTACCAAAGAATTAAAAGAAAAAGTTTATAATCTGTTTGTTTCTTACTATATGCTGAATGAAGAATAGCATGTTTAATAAATAAATCAGTGTTTATTATCAATTTTAGTATATCATATTTTCCATAATCATTGAGATTTTGATTTCATTTATATTCAAACCATTAAATGATATTAAATTTCACGATTAATAGTCAGCATCTATACAAGATTTCTTTCAGCCATATATGATAAAATCACAGCTCAGAAACTTCAGTGGAAGTATGAAAAAATAATGTTTTTTTTTTTGCATTTAAATTTTCAAAAAATTATTAATTCTACTGCTTAATTATTAAAGTTCTCTCCTATTCCTGCAACTTGTATATTTTAGTAATTTCAAATCATTTAGAAAAGTGCGAAATTTAAAAATATAGTTTCATTTCAAATAAGAATTCAGTGTAACAAAAATAATTACATAGAAGTAAAGAAAAATTGCTGTATTAAAACTAATTTTAGTTTCAAATAAAAATTAATTTGTGAAAAATTTAAATTCCTGTCACTGGCTCAATGAAAAATTTTTTTTTGACAATTCTATGAAAAATGAGCTCATTTTATTAATGCACTGATAAAAGAGATGGAAAAGATAAGAATAAATTTTCCATTATATATTGCAGACCCTATATGCATTCATAATCATTATAGAGGCTAAAAATATAATACATTATTTAAAACATAAATAGTAAATGTATATAGCAATGAAAGTCTTGTAAATAAATAAATAAATAAATTTTTGCTGTGCAAATTTGATATTTTCCAATGAAAAAAATTTCAAAAATTTTATTGAATATGATCTATAATCAGAATCAAAATATGTGGTGTTCATGCATATGTAGAAATACAGTGGATAAAACTGCAAACTGAAAGGTACAGTTTCTTCTTTTATTTAACTGACTTTTTATTTATGAATTCTTTATCAATATTTGTTACACTTTATTGTGTATTCATTGCAACTGACGGAATTTTTTTTTTTTCATTTTTAGAAGTATGTTTTTAAATTTTGAAAAGAAAATAGTTTTTTAATACAACGTGATTATAATTAAAGCCCCACTTTCAGAATACTGTAAAAAAAAAAGAAAAAAGAACCACTCATTCAAATTTGAAGGTACTTGAAGCGGGAAACGGTATGGCATCAAAAAAAAGTTCCATAGATTTTTTCCATCCATTTTGGTATGACTATGCCATGTAGTTGGGCTTTCCACTAACTGTGTCGTTCAATGACTTGGAAGTCATTTTTTCCATCAAAAAAACAAAACAATCAAGTACATTGAACACTATAGTTGGTTTAATGTGCAACTCATGCCAAATACGTTATCATTTGGATTAAAAATATCACTGGCAGCCGAATTCTCTTTCTTTATGCAGCTTACAGCACCATCTGTTAATACACTTTGGAATTTTTTTGTTGCCTTACCATTTCTCCCTTCTTCAAGTATCTTCAGTTCAAATTTGCACTCATTGTGACAAGTGTTTCTTTTTGTACAGCATTTTAAAAGTGGGAATTTTAATTATAATCACCCTGTATATGAATGTTTCACTTTATTTCATAAAATGATTTTTTTATTCTTTACCTTAAAATTTTCTTATCTGCTTCAAGGAAATTTACAAGATTAAAATTCACTGCATAGTATTTAGTGTTTCTGTGTTCTATTATTTTTTATTTATTTGCAAGGAACGACATTTGAACGATTGATCCCCGATGAGGGCCCTGCGGGTCAAAACCCACAAAGCGTGGAACGAGTTGTTTTCTGCACAGGAAAAGTGTTTTATGACCTTATTAAGAAGAGGGCTGAAAGCAAACGGGACTCTTCAGTAGCAATTGTAAGAATAGAGCAGGTAAGATTATCTTTCATTGATATTTGGATTTGTTTAACAAATAAAATATGTGAAAAGAAAATTTTCTTTCAATTATAGTAGTTTACGAGGGTAAGGTAAAAAGTTCTCGGCCTGACACAGAAATGGCATTCCAATCAGCAGAAATTTGTTTCCTGGCTGGGTGCATTAGTTCGTATGACAAGTTTTAACTTGCTCTCTCAATTAGTTTGTGTACACGAATTTTTGCATTGGATGTCTTGCGTGTTTTTCGTTAAAATGGAAAAACTTGAGTATCGTTCGGGCATAAAATTCTTCGTTTTGGATGGATTAACCCCTAAGGAAATGCATCCGAAGTTGACAAAAGTTTTCGGAAACTCTGCTCCTTCCATGTCAACCGTTAAAAAGTGGGCAGCTGAATTTAAACGTGGTCGCGCATCCCTCGAAGATGACCCACGTGAAGGGCGGCCAAAACCCGCAACCACACCGGAAACCATGGAAAAAGTGCATGATATCGTGCTGGACGATAGGAGAGTGAGATAGCTGAGGCTGCGGGGTTTATCGGAAGGAAGGGTGCGAAACATCTTGCAAGAAGAATTAGGGATGCGAAAGCTCTGCGCAAGATGGATGCCGCATTTGCTGAAAGCCAGATCAACAGCAATTTTCAACAATAATTTTTACGGCAATCTGTGGACCAATTCAATAGGGATCCGACCGATTTTGTGCGGCGATTTGTCACCATGGATGAGACATGGCCAGTGTGTTTTGAGATGCGAAAGGGATCCTGTTAATTGATTACATTGCAAAAGGCAAAACAATTACAGGCGGATATTACTCCAACCTTCTTGACCAGCTGGATGCCAAAATTTGCGAGAATAGACCTGGATAGAAGGATTCATTGTCAGGTTGAGAACTTTTCACCTTACCCTCGTATGGTCTTGCTGTGTAGTTGTAGTTCTGTAAAATTGTCTATGAATATCATTTAGCCACAGAAGATCTACAAATGACACTAGCGTGATTATTTATATAAACTGCCCTCCACAAAGGGCATCGAAGAATATATATCAAAGGATTTATTGCTATGCTCTATGAATAAACTAAATTCAATACTTTAAATATTCAGTTGTTAAGTTTACATTTATCATTATTTTATGCAAATAAGCTTAATTCAATGTAAGATGTTGAGAGTGATTAAATTAGCACCATTTTTAATGATGAATTTTTATGAAAACACATCTGAATCTACGAAATTAATTAATTAAATTAAGCAATAGATGAAAGAACAATAAAATGAAATAAATATTGCAAAAATTTATTTTAAGATATTTATAATAGTCACATTTTTAAATATGTTTGTTGAAAAATAATTTCAAAACCAAAAAACGATTATAAATTGATTAAACTATAATGTTTTTTTTTTTATTATATATATTTTTTTGAGCTTTCATTTTATTTAAATCCAGTTACTGGTACAAATGTAAGATAGAGGGATTATTGTACTCATTTTTTTTTTATTTCTGCTAAATTAAGTTTGTTTTAAAGATTCATTTATGTATTGTATTGTAAAATTATATGTATGTTTTTTCTTTAAATTTTGAAAACAGCTTTGCCCATTCCCATTCGACCTTGTTAAACAAGAAGTTGAGAAATATCCAAGTGCTAAGTTGATATGGAGTCAAGAAGAGCACAAAAATCAAGGATATTGGCGTGACATTCAAACTCATTTTGAAACTGTTACTAATCATGAACGTCATATTTGGTAAGTGTTGTCTAAGATAACTTTCTCTTAAAGCTGATTTTTCAATTTACCCATTTAACTTCTTTTGGCCTTATGCAGTTGAACCTCTGTAAGTCAAATTTCAAGGGAGATGTCAAATAATTCGAGTTATAGAGTTTTCAACTTATGCGGATTTTGTAAGGAAATTTTCGACTTGTAGAGGTTTAGATTCTTTCTAACTTATTTTCAGTTAGAGAGTTAAAATAAATAAAAATTCAAGTTACAGAGGTAATAAACATGTTTATTTGTTAGAGTTCAAATGAAATCAATAGCAATAATAAAAATTATAATAAGAATATTTCATAAAGTTGATTATTCTATTCACTGTATACTCATACATTGTTTTCTATATACTCATGCATTTTTCTTCGAGCTATAGAGGTAATTAGTTCCAAATGATCGAGTTGTAAAGGTTGTAAAATCAAACATTGCTAATGTTCGAGGTACAGAGGTTTAATTTTTTTTTCTTCGAGTTACAGAGGAAAAATATATACCAAAATGGCTTGTGGGGATTGACTCATTATTTCGACCTATAGAGGGTTAAGCTCCAGTCAACGGCGTTTTGCAGGTTGAATTGATTGAGTCGCAATCTAGCAATCATCTCAAGCAGTTGTTTCCAAATATGGCAGAAGTTAGAGTTTTATAAATCATTTGTTTTTAACAGTTTTACAGTACGTTCCCTAATTTAATATCTCACGGCCAGAAAATTAGTCCTATGTTTGCTTCATCTTATATATGTGAAAAAGCGTTTTCATTTTAGAAAAAGTTTGCCCATCCCTGCCTTAAGGCAAGCGCTGCACAGACGTTACTCACTTTGCATTACCCAGAGGGCGCGTGTCACTTGAAGATAAGCCTCGAACGCGGAGTAACATCCTATCCTACGATCCTATTAGACAGGGACCTACGGTTTAAAGTGGATTCCGAATCACTACAAACATCCATGGCACCGCCGGGACTTGAACCCGAAACCTGTGGTACCAAGCTAGCCACTCAGCCATTCAGGCCCCCCGCTCATATTTTACTTACCGTATTTACTTTTAACATAAAATATTTAATAAAATTGATGTCTTGCGTTAGACTGCAGATTTTTAGTTTGAACATTGGCACAAATGAGGTTATTGATGGTAAGTCTTTTAAGATTTTTTTTTTTTTTTTTTTTTGTCAACACTATTAATGGTTTTGTTTGCATATTTTCCAGCTACACTGGGCGTCCAAAGTCTGCATCAACCGCCACTGGAAGCAAAGAAGCTCACAAGAAGGAGCAGGAGAAAGTGCTGGTTGATGCGTTGGGACTATGAAATGAAATTTGTTCTGTGATATGAGACTGATGTTAATAAAATAATGCACCACAGATTATGATGATCTTTGTAAACAAAATTACGCAAAATTAGTGCTGAATGGACAATTTTTAATAATTTAAGCCTGAATTTTATTTTAATAAAGTATTTTCCTTTCTCTCCTCATTTTCTTTTAAAACCTATATTGTAATATAAGGTTGAAAATATTTTATTGCTTAGCATGCTGAATTTACTTTGATTTTATAGTAATTAAAAAAAAAAATCTTTAGAAATAAGAACAAAATCCTTGTAACCATACTTGTAGTTATTTAAAATTATTAATCCTGCACCATCTATTAGCATTTTTGAAAGAAGATACAAGATTTCAAATAAAATCTATTTTGGAAGTTATATTGTCTCTTGTTTTCTTATTGAAACTCACAAATTAATGAGTTTATATTGGCTAAATAAAACAAAAAAAGGAGGGGGAGTCCCATGATTTATACCTATAAATTTAATTTGATAGAAACGAAAAAAAATTTCTTCTAAAAGAGGTAAAAGTATATACAGTAGAACCTCTTTAAGTCGAAAACCTCCACAACTCTGTAAGTCGAAGTAATTAGTCAATCCCCACAAGCCATATTTGTATATATTTTCCCTCCGTAACTCGAAAAAAAAATTGAACCTCTGTATCTCAAACATTAGCAATGTTTGATTTTACAACTCGATCATTTGAAATTAATTACCTCTATAGCTTGAAGAAAAATAAGTTACCGACTTCAAGGATTTGCCAACAATGCATGTCATTGTTTCCTAGAAAACAATGTATGAGTATACAGTAAATAGAATAACCGATTCTATGAAATAGCAACTCGGAAGAAAAAGAATTTTCTTCTCTTTATAGCTTAGATAATGCTATAGATAGAGAAAGATGGAATTGTCTAAAGCAAAAATAAATAATAACTGACTTTTTTAATACATAATATTTTTAATTTTAAGGTTTTGGAATTATTTTGATTTTTTATTGTAGTACATAATATGACTTTTAAGTTGTAAATAAACATGTTTATTACCTCTGTAACTTGCATTTTTATTTATTTTACCTCTCTAACTCAAAATAAGTTAGAAAGAATCTAAACAAGTCGAATATTTCCTTACAAAATCCGCGTCAGTCGAAATCCTCCATAAGTCGAAAACTCTATAATTCGAATTATTTGGCGTCTCCCCTGAAGTTCGACTTACAGAGGTACTGTATACACATTTTGAAAAAGTTGGAACAATTCTTTTTAAATTGAAAATTTTTTATAATTATTATTTTTTTAAATGAAAAAGCAGTTTTCTTGCCCAGTAATCAAGAAAAACAGTTAAGAATTTTAGGTTCTGTTGGTTATGAGATTTCTTAAAACACGATTTCATCCAGAAGCATATTTTTTTTTCGTCGAATTCCTTTGACAATCTGACGAAAGGGCAAAGTGTTAGAATTTTCATTTGCGAAATTTTCATTTTGTAAATATAATATGCTTTTTTTTTTGTTTGTTTATTTTAAGACAGAAAGAGTGCATTTAAATATATTAAAAGGGTCAGAGGGTAAGGTAAGGGGTCAGAATTAATCAGTTCTAGACTTAAGAGAATTTGCTAGCAACAGCTGGAAGAAAGTAGGGTTTTTTTAAGTTTGATTAGAAAAGTAATTTTTGTTTTTCCAGAAAATTAATTTTCAGGATCGTGAAGGAAATGGCCGAGACATAGTGGCATTATAGCGTAGAGGATTTTGGGATTACACATAGTATAAGTCATTTTGCGAAGAATTTTTATTCGGATTTAATAGTTCGTCCTGGTGGTGCTGTGGATATTGTAGTGGTTCGGAATCCACTTTAAGCCGTAGGTTCTGGTTTAATATGACCATAGAGCGTCACAGAGCCCAATCAGACTTCTTACCTACATCATTCTCAAGCTGTAAAGGGGCAACTCAACTAGGCAGAGTTATGTGTGGTGTAGTAGTAGATTTAATAGTTCGAGCGGGGGGGGGGGGGGCTGAAAGCCTAGTGGCTAGCGTTCGGTACCACAAGTTTCGGGTTTGAATCTCGGCGGTGCCGTGGATGTTTGTAGTGGTTCTGGATTCACTTTAAACCGTAGGTCTCGGTCTCATGCGACCGTAGAGCATCACAGAGCCCAATCAGACTTGTCACCCACATCATTCCTAAACTGTAAAGAGGCAACTTAGCTCTAGACACAGTGATGCGGTGTAGTAGTAGATTCAATAGTTCGTGACATCAGTTGTCTCCGAGTGGTTACCAGAGCATTTGAGATATTATTGGGGTAAATGGCAGGATTCACTATTGTGGTAGAAACTAGAGACTTGCAAGAGTAAATAAAATTATAATCAGTTAGAAATACCAAATTACTTTTATGGAACGATGCGATTCTTTATGAGTAATTAAAAATAATAAAAATTGGTACTTTCTAAAGCAGCTATTAACCCATTTGAAAATGGGAAGCGATGAAATCTGACTAAGTTTTAGGGAAAAAGGGTTTGGTTTGTTTTGTCGCTCTACGGTCATCTTGAGCACGCGAGGGCTAAACAGACCGGGATTTACAATTTAAAGTTAATTCCGAACCACTCACAAACATCCATGCCACCGCCAGGATTCGAACCTGGATTAGGAAAAAAAGGAGAGGGTAGAATGAAAGGTTGGAGGTCTGATGGCCGAGTGACAGGCTCTCGGGGCTGCAGGTTTCGGATTCGAGTCCTGGTTGTGCCATGAATGTTTGTTGTGGTTCGGAATCCACTTTAAAATGTATGTGCCAGTCTGATGGGATTTTAGAGCATTGGGAGTAGGGATGACATTATCTATTATGCATTATATAATATACTTAAATAATAATATAATATGATAAAAAGTAAAAGTGTTCGATGTGTGATATCAGGATGCCGAAATTCATAAATAGTAAACTTAAATATGTTTTTCTGTTTACTTGTTACCTAAAGGTATTTAAATTTTTTTTTTTTTTTTTAACAGAATTCTTTAAATAATGTGAATTTTAAAATTGAAAATTAATTTAATCAAACAAAATATTCATTATCTACGACTAACAAATTAAGAATAAAAAAGCACTAAAAAAATTTCATTTATTAAAAATGTTTTTCAAAATCTTTGAAATATTACGAAACGAAATTGAAATACTATAGAATAAAGCTGGAACAGACTTAAAACAAATGAAATATTCCTTATTTATGATTACTAAATTAAGGAGGAAAAAAAACAGAATTTTTAGAACAGAATGTGACATTTTTTTGTTTTTTTTTTCAATTCCTACTATTAGTTCACACTCTCCCTATATATATCTTGTTCCAATTTTCAATCGTTCATAAAATACTTTTTATTCATCCACTCACGTTCAAATACATTTATTTTGAACTTGTAGTGGATGACATTTGATGTTAATACAGTTTTTTCAAATATTAATTCATTAATTAAATTAAATTAATTAATTTTAGATTTAAGTTGCATGTATCTACCAATAGATGGCGCCAGATGTGAGAAGAAAATTTCAACTTTATTTATAAAGGGCTTTTTGCAATATAGTAAAAAAAAAAGTAGGAATTGACTCAAAAAATTTTTTTTTATAAATTACTTGTTTATCGTGCTTTCAGCTACCAACTCAACGATTCTTTTATTAAAGGATCTTCTCTTTAATTTCAGAATCTTTTTAATATGATTAACTTTAAAAGTGAATAAAAAAATTCTAACCAAATAAAATTTTTATTTATAATTAGTTAATAAAAACAAGGGCGAGTGAAGCTAACGCATGTGATCTATTATCACAGTTTTTGAGTTGAATTCATTCAATATCAGAAAAAAAAAATGATCCAATGAATTACTATCATCGTGCTACGAAACCCTTTGCTCTCGTATCCGGGAAAACAAAACATCTGCTGCGAGAAAATAGATAACAAAAGATTACGAAAGCAAACTGAAGTGTTATAGGATATTTTCGAACCATTTGCGGTACGTTTTTTTTTTTTTTTATGCATAAAAAGATTTAAAAATGGAAATATAAAAAAAATATATATATATATATATATATATATATTACTAGCAGTGCCCGGTATATGTTTTTTTTACAAAAAAAAAAATCAGTATGTACATGTATTGTAGAAAATTAAATATCGCGAATATATTCTCCATGCTCCAATACATGTACATACTGATTTTCATGGATATCGTTTGAACGGTATAAGATGTAATGTTGCAGCACCATCTGGTAGCAATTAACAATAAAGTGGAAATTGCGAGCATATTTTCCATACTCAAATTTATATCATTACCAATTTTCTTAACAATTGGTTAAATGGTATAAAAGTTTATATACTGCAGCACCATCTGGTGGTGACTTACAACAAAGGGGATGATAGCATAAAAACATTCTCCATGTTTTGTCAAACACACGCAAATTTTTTTATCAAAATCGGTCCAGCAGCTTAGGAGGAGTTCAGTGGCAAACACATGTATAGAACAGGGCCGGATTTTCCTATAGGCTGACTAGGCTTCAGCCTAGGGCCTCAAGATCAAGAGGGGCCTATATCCAAATTGTTAGCATAATTAGAATGACGCTATTCTAAAAACAGTAAACATAAAACACTGAATCGAAAATAAGGATAAATTCTACACATACGACTCATAAACAAACATAAAAATGCATTGGTTAAGATCAACGCGTTCGGCTCCTTGGGTCTGTTCGTTTGTATATACTAGATTGAACCAAAGTATAGTTCATACGTTCACTGATTACTATGGCAAATATTGATGTGCCTTACGCTACTAAGCTTTAATTTGATAGAAAATAGGATAATTTTTAATGCATATTTAATTTTCGTAGTCAAAAATTTTCTATTATTTGAATTTTGTTTCTTTGTAAATGTTGTGTGTTATGTTTGATTAGTTATTGCTACAAGTACTATATAGTGTGCTGAGAATAAATGTCTAAATAAGTGTTCTCGACTTTTTTTTTCCATTTATTATCCGTGCCACATTTTTTATAAAGATTAGTACCCATCGCAACATGTTTCATTTAACATATCGATATAGATCACAGTAATGATGTATTTTATTATTATCTCTCATGTAATTTACAAACTTAAAAATGGGAGGTGAAGAGGCCTCATAAGTGAAATAGTACAGGGCCTCTTTTCATCTAAATCCGGCCCTGTATAGAACAATTATATAAATAAAGATATATCGATTGTAGCACCACCTACCGGGCCAAATTGTGAATCGAAACAGTCCAGATACCGACTCAAACACACAGAAAAAAATTTCATAAAAATCGGTCAAATCGCTTAGGAGTTCAGCGACAAACACACGTACAGAAGAATGATATCTATTGCAACGCCACCTACCTGTTCCAATTGTGAATCTAAACCATCCAGAGATCCACTCAAACTCACACACAAAATTTCATCAAAATCGGTCCAGCCGTTTAGGAGGAGTTCAATGACAAACACACAGAAGAAATATATATATATATATTTATATATATATATTTATATATATATATATATATTTATTTATTATTATACGACGAGAGTGTTTTAAGATGTTTTATTTCATTTTATGTATTATGTACTCATTGTACAATTCTCTTTAACGACAAAATGACAGCAAAAAATTTACTTATAAAAATATTTGTTTTTTATAAATTTTGATTTAATACGACGCTTTTAAATCACATTATGTTTTATAGAATATCTGAAAAATCAGTGCGAATTGTACTACTTATAAGAGGAAATGAAATTGAAAATGCACCTTTTCCTATAATGGTACGCCAATTTGGAAACTTGCTTTTATCGATCTCGTTTATAATTAATTTAGTTTTATGTAACAAAATTATCCAGTTATATATAGCAATCTATTTAAAAAGAAAAAAAAAGAATATTTCTAGAATCAATAATCTCATTTAATATCGAGATAATGCATTTTAAATATTTTTATAAATTTATTATGTGTGAACATGATGTTGTCCTAGGTATGGGTCCATGACGAAAAAGAGTGCCAAGCAAATACTACTGTGTCCAAAAACTAAGACCAGTTTTCAATTTAAATTTCCAGGGCATGTGGTATTTCAACTTTTTTTTATTTTTTAGATTGTTGGTACTGTTCTTCACATCTGTGTGACATTTGACGTCAAAATATTCATTAGTGTTTGAGTTACGCCTGGCTTTGTGAGACGCTCAAACTGATTCCGGCTATTTTTGAAATGTGTGAATTCATTGAACAAAGAACTTGCATTCAATTTTGTTTTCGGAAACGTATAGAATGCTGCGGAAGTCCTTCGGCGAGCATTCCTATATCGGAAAGAAATGTTTACATGGAGTATAAACATTTCAAAGAAGGCAGAGAACGCGTTGAAGACGAAGAGCCCTCTTGTCGACCAATTGTCGACTCTCATGCCAAGGACAGTGCCAACAACCTAAAAAAGAAAAAAAAAAAATTGAAATTCCATATAAATTGAAAACTGGTCTTACTTTTTGGACACAGTAGTAAAACTCCATTGCAAATTTTGGCGGAAAATGGTACTTTGGGTCTCTTAACTCTTGAAATGCTTCATAAATAACGTTAGTCTTAAGGAATTTTCTCGAGAATTTGGCTTTTGTTTGAAGTGTTTTGTAGTAAGGTTTTGAATCAATTTTCATGTCTTGGCTTTCGATTTTAAACATTTGTGCTTCCAATGGCTATAATACTTGTAGTGCGTTGATCAATTCCTCCTTCTTGAAGTTTCATATTTATCCCTTTTGGCATTATCCCGTGCTTATCGACCTGTATAGTGCTTCTAATTGTGTTTGGAATACTTCATTCTTCCTTTATGCCTAGAATTTTCAAACTTTGATATATTCTTTTGGCTATTGAATATGATAACGTTTCTTGTAGAATTGGGAATACTTCATTTTAGGACTACATTTATCTTATTTTTGTATATTCTTTTAGAGATTCTTCAAAAATTCATTCTTCATAAATTTCTTGATCTATTCAACATTGCTATATTCATGTGGCTATTGAATTTGGCCATTTTTATAGTATTCCTATCAATTGCTTCATATATATTTCGCATTATTAAACATTGGCATATTCTTGAGTTTATTCATCCGTTCTCGAATGTTCACACATAATAAGTTGAAATTTGCCGAGCAGGTTTCAGCATTTTTTTTATTTATTTTATATTTTTTCCACAAATTTATTTATATCCCTTAATTGTGAGATTGGTTAAATCAATTTTGGTAATGAATGTTTTATATTTGAAGATGGATTAACTGAAACTCTGGAAAAAGTCTTGAAAGTAAGCAGTGATTTTTATTTCAAAATTTTTATTATTTATTTCAAATTAGGAGATTTCGAAAATGGAGGTTCTAGGGAAACGCTCTGCTAATGCCAAATCACTACGGACTTTGCCATTTTGGGTTGTGCACTTTATAATGATGTTTGAGGATGATTCTGTTGCTGATATATCCTATTCTAATGAACTTATAAATCTCCCGCCGTAGTAGATATGTTTAAATTACTGAAGCCATAGACTTACGTGGATCATATATTTTAAAACAGCTAATACTAATCTATTAATGATTTAGACGAATCAGAATATACTAGCAAAAGAACCGGAACTTCTACTGGAAGTATGTACTGTACCAAATTGCAAAATTCACTTTTCTGCAGATCCAGTTTCTCAAAGTTTTTCTTCCTTTTGTGTTCCTCCACGTGGGTAAGCACTCGAAAAAAGATATCACCTGCTAAACAATTACCTATTGTTTACAGAAAAGTTTTTCGTTCAACTTCAAGAAGAAGAACTAATGATACCGGAAAAGTCCTCTTCAAGTCAGATTGTCTTCAGTTCTGGTAAGTGTTGATGTTGAAGTTATAGAAATCACCCAACTTATTGAGAGCGATTCAATGACCAGATTTGCAATTAAGCTCTCTGGTAACTATCCAAAATGCTTTGTTCCCCCTTTGATGGAGCAATAAGTCTTATTATCTTATCTTCCTTACCATAAGGGAAATAAATCACTTCAAGCTGAATCCTAAATCTTGAAGGCTTCTTAAGACATTCATTGAAGGCCTTTCGGTTACTATACCTGCAGGCGAAATTGAAGAAGCCTTCAAAGAAAGATTTTCTCCTATCAAGGTGACCCAGCTAAAGAATAGGGTCAAAAAGCTGTTTTTATTTGGCAGCTCCTATTTCCCAGAAATGAAACCAACTTGAAAATTTCGAAATCAAGAAACTACCCTACTTTTCGAAGACCTGGGATAACCCAGTGTTTTACATGCAACTACTTCCACCATAGAAATAATTGTGGATCTTGCAAAAGATGACTTAAGTGCGAGGGGGGCGGAGGTTACACTTCTTTAAGGAATGCCCTACAGTTGAGTTGATTGACAATTCAATTTGAATCAACTGTGGACAAATGGGTCCTATTGCCTTATGGAAAGGTTGTAGGAACTTTCTGAAGCCCCCCTTAAAGCCTCTGCCATCTAAGTCTGTACCAATAAAACAAGTACCTGAAAGAAGATTCTACACATAAAGGTTTGTGGACGCGCAGATTTCTTTTGCAGCGGTATTGAAATCCCAGTTATTTCAATTTAAAACCTCCGACCCTGAAAAGACACTCTTCATTTTAAAGTAATTTGTCGGCATGGTCACCTTGTTGGGAAGCATAGAAAATGTCTACAATCAGTTATTGCTGTGCAATAACCCTGTTGAAAAACTTCAAATCTTTTCTGGACTACTCGAAAAGTCTGATTAGTTCTACTAGATCCGTATGCTTCACAATGATTAATTGGCACCTTCCTCTACTGATGCTTTGTTCCTGACACTCTAGTTGCTTTTTTTTTTAAATTTTCAACTGTTTCCTCACTCCATGGGCATCGAGCCAACATTATTTTTTCTTTGATTCTAGATAAAAAGGTTTGTAACTACTTCGCAGCCAAGACACGTCGTTCACCAGATCAAATAAAGTTTTTTAAAAAACTTGGTAATGCCAAATAAATTATATGAAAAAGAGGTATATTTACTATAATATGTGTTAAAAGTTTTATACCTGAAACCCTATAAACAAGAAAATCTGAAATGATAATTAAAGATTTGCTTTTAATATTTATAAAATGATTCAGTTTAATTAGAAATTAACCATGAATCACAAAATAATTATAAATGATCCATGATCTGATTATAGATCTAAATATGATCTAACAAAATTAATATTTCTGACCAAGGCGAATCTCTTCTAAATGAATTTAATTAATGTTAGGAAACCTTACACGCCCTTTTTTTTTCATGCTCATCTATTGACCAGGAATTTGTATTATACATTTCAACTAAAGGGATGCTACTTGTAGCCAAACATAAACGTTAACGTTAGTGCAAAATCTAATTAAAGGTAGGAATGACATTATTTAGAGCAACATAATTGAAGAAATAAACAGATTACCATATTTAGTGGTTTGGTACTTGATTACGATTTGCGTCTGGTAAACTGAAATCGTTAAGGGAAAACATTTTAGTCCTCTGGTTTCCTGCTAATTGATTTTAACTAAATATTAAGTCTAGAGGAGCTTCATTTGAAACTTGTGTATAATTGCAATGTCCATACAGTGGATGGAAACGAAAAATCTATCCATTACAAACATAAATATTAGCGTAAAATATATATAATAGTAGAGTCATTTGTAGAGCTCCTTAGCCTATGGACAAGACAGGCGTGTTAACTAAAAGCTAAGGAAGTTGTAAGCTAAAAGCTTTTTAGTTTAGCCCTGAAATTAATACATATGGACAGGAAATGGATACAAAAATGGACATAAAAAATCAACAAGGAATTAGTGGAGGAAAAGTAAGGGTTCAAAGAAGAATTTTTTTGTTCTCTTGGTATTAATGGCTAGATTATATATTATTATTAGAGAGTTCTTGCATAACGTTTTTTTATCGTCCGATATTTTTTTCTCCCTAGCGCGCAAACTCATAGGAAACATTGTACCTATTGCGCATGCGTATCTGTACTATTGAGATATTCCTATGGGCATGCGCGCTAGGAAGAAAAATATCGAACGATAAAAAAACGTTATGCAAAAACTCTCTATTATTACTTCAATTTCCTGAATAACTGGGCTCTGATAGTAGGAAAGTTTTTCGAAGCAATAGAATGAAAAAATTTTCCGAGGAAAGTAAAGTAGTTGAGCACCATATTGCTCATGAACCAGCTAACTTTAAATTATTTGTTGGATGATCATATTTTGCCGTGTTATATTTGCCATACTTTTTTAATGTGGTAGACAGCGGTGTATCCCCAAACTGCTAAAAATTTAGTTATCTTTAAAACTTCGTTAAAGTTAGGTTATATCACGCTTTTTATTTCCTTTTATTCAGTATAAAACAAAGTTTGTATAGTATTTTTTCTACATCACATGACATATGCGATATAAATAGGGGCTATTGTATGACAACTTGCCATTTTAAATTCAATGCCTTTAAATCCTTTTATAATCATTGTAGAAATAGATATGTAAATTTATCGTTAAGATAATACCATTCTCCTTTTTAACAATATGAATCATAAAGATAAATATTAATCGTTGTGATAGTGTTGATTACAAACAAAACTGTTTTATACATTCACTTTCGATATTCACTTCTTTAAATAATTAACAATTTCACGATTTTATCTTCAAACAGTCACAATTGTTTTCAGTCGATGACAACCTCGTTGATAACACCTTGATCACAATTGTTTTCAAATTGATTACGCCTTTTTTGAAACACCTTTTTGGTACGTGAGATTTTCTCACAATCGCGAATGCTACAGGTTATCTAACAAATATTGTTGAGAAAAAAACGTTACATTTATTTTGCTCTTTTCACTCTGAATTGAAATCAAACAGATTGTAAACATTGTTTCTAAATATATATATGTATGTATCTTTAACGCTTCTTGTACGCTACAAACGTTATCACATAAATTCAATGATCTTGATATTCGAATATCATTGAAATTATCAGGCTTAAGACTGGTGTCATCCAATCGTCTTTCACAGGGATGTTTTCAGATCTATTTCTAAATGAGATACCCAAGAGTTATCTAACCACCCAAAGGAAGGATTGTTCTACAAGAGCACCTGTTGGATTTTTCAGGAGAGGAAGAAAGATAAATTCCAGAAAAGAACTTGACACAAATAATTTTTATCATCAGTGTCTTCGTGTCATTTGAGCTAATAGCAAACGTATAAGTGAAAAGAAAGGATGTTAATTGCTTTTTTTGCAGGTAATTAAATATTTTTGTCAAAAATTTAATAAAGTTGCTTATAACAATCGTAATTTTAAGCCAGTTCAACCACATTGCAATTTTTTAAGAAGTTAACTGTGAAACTATCCTTTTTTTTTAGAATGCTTGCATTACACTGGTATAATTAATTAAAGTTTAAAAAGCTTAAATGAAGAATTAGTTCTAGTTAATGCAATAAATAATTAACCGCTTTGTTAGAAGATTTTTCGTTTATTTTAATGCCAGTTAGAAGTTGTTTAATGTTTAAAATTGAAGATGAATAATTATTTATTTATAAAAATTCTGTGTTTCAACTTTATGTAATTAATTAAGGAGGTGTTCAATATTTTTTTCCCTTCTACTGCTTAAACTTAAATAAATGTTTCTCATATGTCTAAATGTTGACGAGATTATTTGTCTTCAGTTTTTTATGAACTTTAAAACAAAGCTTTTTAAAACGGCTTTTTAACCGTAATTAACACTCCGCCATATTAACTACTAACTACTTAGTTAATAAAAGATAAGGAGGTGTTCAATATTTTTTCCTTCTATTGCTTAAACTTAAATAAATGTTTCAAGTGTGTTTAAATCTTCACGAAATTGTTTTCTCCAGTTTTTAATAAACTTTAAACCAAGGCTTTTTTAAAATGGATTTTTAACCGTAATTAGCATTTAACCGTATTAACTAACAACTACTACTACTACCTACTTAATTATCAAATTACTTAATTACTAAGAATTACGTAATTACTACGTCATTTTACTATCGTAATTAGTAAGTAATTATACTACCGTAATTACTAGTACTTTACTTAATTAACTAATTAGTACTTAATTACTGTAATTATATAATTACTATTAACCGCAATTGCTAGTAATTACTAATAATCGCTTAAACTCAATTAAATTTGGAAGACGTGCAACATCCCAAAATGATCAAAAAACACATTTTACAATTTTATGTGTATAATATATCTGGGAGTTTATATAATGGAGAAAAAGTGCAGAGTGCTTGCACCAATTTGGCAACTGCGACTAGTCCCACGTCTCTGACTCTGCGATCCATGTACCCTATTGCATGGATCGAATTGGCAGCCTTAATTTCAACTCAACTATTGTGCGTATTGAATTATAACGTTTTATTATAAAAATTTTCTATTGTTATTCCTTAACCAAATAAGGATAAAATTAATTTATTAATTAATAAAATTAAATTTCCATCTATATGGTGTTTGTCATGCAGTAAAAACAAGCAATAATAAAAACAGGTTTAAAAACAATTCTTTTCAAATAAATTATTAATTATTATATTATTTCAAATAACCTATTCCAAGAAATTTTTTTTTACATAAATATGGTTGGCAAATTATTAAAGAGGAATTTCAGTGGCATTGTGCCTTTTGTACATCTACGATACTGGCAATGTCCACGTATCGTATTTTAAAAGATAACTGTCTGCTACCAGTCTTACTATTCATAATTCGCAAATAATATACCTTTATTTTCTTGAAATGTAACTCATAGTAACAGCAATAAATTTATTAAATTAAACCATACAAGCAAAACATCTCCTGTCTCAAAACTTGACAGTAGGCAGACGGCCTTGCCTACCTTGGGGCTATTGCACCAATGAAGAAGAAACCACGTAAGAGCGCATTGCATTAAATATAGTGGAAAATATCAAGATACTTGAAGTGGTTAAGACCCATAATAGATATAAGGAATCAAGGCTTTACTGATTCTTTGCAATATTAATTTTACTTTAAGCATCTTTGGAAACATCGATGTACTTGATTCTGAAAAACTGTGTGATTGATTTGGAACGATTAACGATAAAATATTTTCTTAAGTTTCATATTAATTATTGAGAAGTAATTTAATGAATTACTCGCGAATATATACATTTTTTTTATTACTTTTATGCCAGAGTTAAGATTCATAATTGCAGGTTCTCTTAAGTCATTAAATGCATAAAACGAAAGAAAACGTTGTTAAAAAAAACCCGAAATTTTGTATACGTTTTGTACTTTTAACTTATTTTGTAAAATTATGCTTCTGTATTCTTTCTTGGGCAGAAAAGTGCATAAAAAGGAGAAAGCTATCTGTTAAATTTAATTATATCCTTTATTCGACAATTTATTTTCCAAATTTGAGCATATTATTAAAAGTATTACCAATTCTTCTTGCAAGAGTTTTAGAAATTAAAAATTCTGAAATAAATTTAAGTTCATCAATATCAGAAGTGCGACTGGTAAATTTTGCAGCGATGGCTAAAGAAAGCTGCATATAGTAAGATACTTTAAACGTGGATGTTGTTGTATGATTGTTTCCAGCAATCGCTAAATATAACTGTATATAAGGTACTTTAAACGTGGATGATGTTGTATGATTATTTCCTGATGGCTAAAGAGAACTGTATATAATCATCCTTTAAATTGTGATGTTGTATGGTTAGTTCCAGCGATGGCTAAAGATAACTGCATATAAGATACTTTAAATGTGAATGACGTTGTATGGTTATTTCTGCGATAGCTAAAGAGAACTGTACATAAAGTATTTTGATTGTGGATGATGTTGTATGATTGTTTCTAGCGATGGCTGAAGAGAACTGCATATAAGATACTTTAAATTTACTTTAAATGTGTCTTTAAAGTATCTTTAAATACTTTAATGATACTTTAAAATTTAAATGTGGATGATGTTGTATCCACGTTTTATCTGTATAATATTGGTGAATAAATTTATAATAATGTAAATGCAATTTTTTTATTGATATCTTTAATAAAATGTATGCAGATAATTTTTCTTTGTGGGAGGAAGTCATCAATAAAATGTTGACAACCCTTCCACAGAAAAACCGTAACTTCTAGGGGACTATAAATTTTCCTCAGGACTCCATTACAGGTCACGACATAATCAATATTTAAAATATAATATTCTGACAGCCATTTTTTTCACTCTCTCTTTTAGTTCTCTTGGTGGTGAGTCCATGTTTCTCCATCGAAGCAGATCTTCATGGCGACGCAAACATCTACGACTCAGTCATAAGTTCCCTCCAAGAATTGAAAGCAGTACAGCTGGCAGATAGAATAGGCCTCCAAACTCCAGAAATCATCCAAAGAGCCGAAAGTGTGTGCTACGATGAACTCGGCTGTTTCGACAAAGCGGGCACCTTCAAGCACCTGAAGCAGCTTCCGGAACCCCCAGAGACCGTGAACACTCAGTTCTTGCTGTACACCAGAAAGAACCCGCACGATCCTCAGATCATAGATTACAAGAAACCCGAGACTGTTCTCGAGAGCAACATCGACCCGAAATTACCCCTCAAGTTCATCACTCACGGATTCGGAGGGAGGAACAACTTAACATGGATATGGGAGATGAAGAATGCTCTTCTGAAAATGGTAACCTGATTATTCATTTTTTTTTTTTTTACGATGCAAAACATTTACTTATAAATTGTATTCGATGATATTCTCAAGTATTTTTAAGTAAGGGAATTATTTATATATATATATATATATATGGGGTCTGATGGCTGAATGACTAGCACTCTGGCGCTCAATGCCGTAGATGTCGGGCTGGAGTTCCGCCTGTGCTATGGATGCTTGTAGTGGTTCGGAATCCCTTTTAAACAGTACGTCCCGGTCTAATATGTCCATAGAGCGTACGGCTTACGACCCTACCTCGTAAAAAGAAAACATCTTATGCTTCGGAATCTTCTAGTAGGCAGGCAGCCTTGGAACACCATGGTCCTGTTGAGCCAATGAAGAAGTGTATACCATGGAGGGCCAGCTACATTGAATCTCAATGGAGCTGTCGTTTCCATTCAAACTGTTTCTATTTTAAAACCCAATCCACCATCCACTAGGCCATTTCTGCCCTAATGCATTTATTGCACGCTTACTACTTGAATGTTGATCCATATAATCTATATAAGTGTTTCCATATACATCTGTACATAATTCCTACATTGTTAGAAATACGAGCCCACACTATTATATCGCCTCCGCCACTATCACTGCTGTTTAATTTTGTGAACAAATACAGTATTATTCCGAGTGCTACTTTTACTCCAGATTATATACCGCTTGCTGTGAGATTGTACTGCAAGGCTTGATTCTGTGCGATGGATATATTTTGCTGGTTAGCTCATTAGATTTCCGAATCAACGGAACTTAGTATGAAACACAAGCGAGTCGAACGGAAAATTTCCACATCTACAATCTAGAAAAAAATCCCCTGTGTTTGAGTAGAATGGTATCAACCCCCTAAATGATGATCTTGAAAAAAGTTATTTCAAAGTTGCGGTAAGATCAGGCGTCCTACAAAGAGTATGGGATGATCGGATTTATCATATGTATAACATGCACTCTGAGATATTTGAATATTTGTTTTTAGTTATTATTATTTCAAATTGATTTATCTATATCTACTATAGGAAAAATTCTAATTTGTTTCCTTACTATATCATTAAATGATTAATTTAATTATTCATGCACATACTACTAAAAATAATAAATATGAACCATTTAATATTCTTAATGATTTTATGAAGTAGCTATATTATTTGACTGCAAGCTTCTATCCTATTGACACTCAAAAGAATTACAATAAAATGTTTGTTCAGCTTGAAGAAAAAATCATATAATCGAATACATATATGTCAAACTGGGCCTGAATGGCCGCTCTGGCTCTCGGTACCCCAGGTTTCGGGTTCGAGTACCGGTGGGACAATGAATGTTTGTAGTGGTTCAGAATCCCCTTTAAACCGTAGGTTCCGGTCTAACAGGATCGTAGAGCGTTGCGGGTGATACTGTTACTACGCGTCCGTAGCTTATCTTCAAGCTACACGCACCTCCTGGGTAGTACTACGCGAGTAACGTCGGTGCAGCGTTGCCTTAAGGCATCCAAGACAACTGTCTAAATGTTTGCCAGCTGCATTAGAACAAAGAAAATATATATCAAATTTAACAAAAAAGAGGTTTAAAAGGGAAAATTAATAAAATTTAAATATTTGAGAAGAAGCAAATTTTATCTGGGGCCTAAAAAATTACATGTTTTATAAGAATGACTTGCAGTATTCCTTATGTAGAAGGAAAATTAAAACAAGTTGAATTCTTTAACTTAACGAATACGATGTTCTAACAATATGTCTTAGCTGAATTGATCATTTACAGGCTAGCCAAATACAATGCTTAATAGCAGAAGCTTTCAGAATGTTCTAAAGCGTCATTTTCAGGTATTTGCATCAATATTTGTAAATGTTAGCCGAATCGCAAGACAAGACAAAACGAAATGAATATAGTTATTTAACACCAGCATCATTTTCAGAGAGCTATCTGAATAAGAGTTACGACACAAACTACTTGAAACAGACTCTTTTATGTCAGACTGTAAGCTCATGGGCCAAGGGTTTGTATTTCGTTCGTAGAAGGCCATGACAAAAAAAAAAAGCAAGTCTAATAAGATTTCACTTATATTTTCAGCATGATGTGAATATCATCGTCATTGATTGGAGTTTGGGTGCAAGAGTTCCTTACTATGTGGCCGCTGCAGTGAATTCAGAGCTGGTAGGAGCACAGGCTGCAGTCCTCTATTACTTCATTAAGGATAAACTTGGCATCATGGAAAAGGACTTGCACCTCATTGGCTTCAGTTTGGGTGCGCACGTTGTCGGATTTATTGGTAAAAGAATGCAAGAATTACGTGGGACGAAACCTGGTAGAATAACAGGTAATTATCATTTAAAATAATTTACCACGTAATTATTATCATAGATCCAAGTATGACTTACTAGGCTGGTAAGTTACGAAACTTATCAGATGGAAAGGGATCGTGGGTATTTGAAGAAGTGAGGTTATGGTCACAGACATCTCTTGAGTAGGGTCATTTAAAAATTGCACTACTCGATGAGTATTTTTCATTATACTATGTTATCTTTGGGCTGACTGCGTGTTGTATTGGGTCTTTACTAATTCTTTATTAATTTACAACATGAATGTGATTCACTTAAACCATAAAGATGGGGGGTAATTCACATAATGAATGTGGGATGATTCATCTACAACACAAATGTGGGACGATTGATTTACAACATGAATGTGGCATGATTCATCTGCAACACGAATGGGACGATTGATTTACAACATGAATAAAGAATGTTAGCAAATTAATAAAAATAAAATTACATTAATATTGTATTTGTTAGGTTGAAAATAGAGCGAAATAGAATATTGAAATAGAAAATAGAAATTGAATATTGAAATAGAATATAGAAATTGAATATTGATATACAGAATATTGAAATAGAGTGTAGAAATTGAATATTGAAATAGAATGTAGAAATTGAATATTGAAATATAGAATATTGAAATAGAATATTGAAAATAGAGCGTTAGAAATTCAAATATTCTTACATAGGATGAATTTGATTGGATTCAAAATTATAGAATAAGTCAGTGGATTATTCAGTAAACAATCCGCTGCTAATAAAGAAATGCAATGCTACTTGTTTTTATTCCTTCTACATACTTTTTAATTTATTCGAATTTCTCTCTGAAATTCACTTTTAAATATCTGAGAAAGAAAAAAATGCTAACCGATTTAAATTTTACTTCTGATTTTTTTTTTTTTTTTCTGTAAAATCTCTGTATCAAATTATAACGTGCATAGAAAATATGAAAAGTTTTTCAAAGAAATTCAGAAAAAAAAAAGAATATTTTTAAATCATAAGTAGATTTGATAAATCAAATAAGGAATTTTTTTTATACTTGACAAATGGGAAGTTTTAAAACTCAATAACGAGGGTTTTACAGGATTTATCTGTAATTAAATTAAAATTTAAATATAAATTTACTATGATTTCATATGCGAAAACAATAACTGGTTGGCTTTTTTTTAATAAAAGCTTCCAAAACTCTGCTGCAAATTTAAAATGTTAAATTCTTTAAATATTCATCCACTTTTATTTTAAAGAAAAATGTACAAATAGTTTTTAAAATTATTCTTTTTTTTCAGACCTTTTCGGTGAAAGAATAATTTAAAAAATAATTGTTTAAAAAAATAATAATAAAACTATTGTTTTATAAAGAATGAAATATAAAGAAAATCAAATACGCGAGAGAAATAACTTTAACATAAAAAAATGGTGATTTATTTTTCAAAGAAGAAATTTTTATTCAATGTATTTTGCGTGTATTCTTAAATGAATTTCATTAAGCTGATAGTCGTTATTCAAGCTTATGTAATCAGTAGGATTTATTTAATACGTTGCAAGTAACACGTTATATAACTCATTATCCAGAGTATCACCTGTTGATTCCTTGTGTACTTAGGAGAAAAATTACAAAACAACAACAAATACTACATAATATGATATCAATAAAAGAGATATTGAATCTTTTTTATCATAATTCATATCACTTTTTTTTTTCATAATAGACAAACGTAATTAAATACACTTTTTCAAAACATTCGTTTAAGAATATAATATGTTTTTCTTACAAGCTCTGTACTTTTTTTTTAGTTAAAAGCTACCAGAATATTGAGTTTATCTAGTTTTTCATATAAGTTATATATTTATTTATGTTATTTCCATCAATTAAATAGTGTGGTCTTGAATTAACCAATCTTACAATCTGAAGATTAATTCGAAACATTGTGTTATTCAAGATTTACCAAAGAACTTCCATTTATACTGAAAATATTTATTGTTTACTTCTTTCTTGGCATCCTTTGGCAGCTTTTTTAGGGTAAGTACGCCAAATTTGCGGATTAATGGGAAAAGAGTATAGAACTATCAATACGCAATAAAGTGGCCGATTTTGAGTTGTTAATATACAATGATGGGGCCTGATACCTGAATGGTTAGTGACTTGGTGCTCGGTGACACAGGCTTCAGTTTCGAGTCCCGGCGGTGCCATGGATGTTTGTTGTGGTCCACTTTAAACCATAGGTCCCGATCAAATATGACTGTAGGGTGTAGGACTGACAACCCAATCCCGCAAAAAGGAAACGTCTCCTGTCTCGAAATCTGCATTCGGCCTCGGCCCACCATGGGGCTGTTGCGCCAATGAAGAAGAATATACAACGCCACATCGAATTTCTTCTTTTAAAAAAAAAGTAACAACAATGTACTTTTGTGCCATCTTTGCCTACTTATGCGCTAAAAGGGGCCACCCATGAATGCAGTTGTGGTTAAAATGGCGTTGCTATTTACATGGCAATTTGCTTCAGTAAATAAAGAAGTAAATGTATATCCATCATAACTGCACTAATAATAATATAAAATGCTCGGTATGGCTTAAAAACGACGTCTATTAATTTAGTCCTAAATTTTTTCTTTGAAATAATGAAACAATCAGCATGCTTTTAGAAAATTTTAAAAAAATTTCGTATACTTTCAGTGCAAGATATTAAATCGAGTTTTCAATAAAAGATCAAAAGTTCTCTGTGTTTAATCCTCAGTGTCCTGCAGTGCGGGACGGACATCCCATTAGTTGTCTAATCGTGGAAGGATGAAAAAGGGGTAGCTTCTGTTGTGATGGAGCACTCACTCATAGGTAGAAGTCTAACTTGGCTCCGTGACGCTGAAAAAGGAGGACAGTACTTGCCGAGAGGACTTTTAGGGGGAACTACCCCTTCATTTGCATATCATATGGAAGAAACCCCAGAAAACTCCACCAGGTAATCCGACTCACGAGCCTCCTCGTTTTTTGAAACAGTGTCAACAACAATGACTTCAGTCCTATGCTCACTAGCGGCGCACGTTGCCACGATTCTGGCTCTCTAAAAATCAAATCGTTTGAATGCTAAGGCAAACAGTTTCATTTAATTTTTTGAATATACTATTTTTTTTTATTCAATTACCCTATAGAATAATATCTTTCCTTTCACCAATGTTTTATTTTTTTATTATTTTTTTTAAGGTTTGGATCCTGCTAGTCCTCTGTTTGAAGACTACGGTGGTAACGTTCACATATACAAAGATGATGGAGAATTCGTGGATATTTTGCATACAAATGCAGATCTTCTAATCTACGGTGGCGTAGGCATATTAGAAATTATTGGCCACGTGGACTACTTCCCCAACGGCGGGAAAAGGCAGCCCGGATGTGGTAGCACTTTGAAAGGAGCTCTGTTGGACATATTCAGTAAGTGGGCTTAAATAAAATCAATTTATTCACATAAAAATATATGGATTAAATTGTATAATGATTGGTTGAATAATTTAACTTAACTACTTTGTAATTTCTGAATAGCATATTAATTTTCTGCACAGAAAAATACATTCGACCAATTAAAATCTGAGGATTTGTTTCATATTACTTTTAACCCTTTAGCATATAGTTTTTTTTAAATAGGAAAAAGTAAGGTGTGCACTCAAAGTGCCTTTCAGAGATCCAATATATATATATATATATATATATTAAAAACTGTAATTGCTCTTCCTCCTACACACTAGCAAGAGCGCTCCCTGTGGCGTTCAGAAGTAATGGTCAGTCGGCCTCGAGATTCTCACCCGAGAGGAAGTACAGCACAATCTGCGCTCCCGCTGAGAAACGTTTAGTTTATAGTCTCTCATCATGAGAAGAAATATATTTAGAGATCTCGGCATATTAGTGGTTCTACAGTCTCTCACCCGGAGAGGAAATATGTTTCGCGTATCCTGTTCTTAGCTGAGTATCGGGTATTCGGCTTAGAAGCGGACTCCTTCCTCGAATCTATAATTATATGTCTTTAAATCTTTTAAATATTGTATGTCTCTAATTGTACGTGTGGGGGTTTTGTGCGCTGGTCAATAAAGCGGCGAGTTCTTCAACCCTGTGTCTCAAGTATCTCCAGCCAACCACACCCAATTACAATCTGGTTGTCCAACCTGCGTACTACAAAACTAAATATTCTTCAACGAAATTGTCCATGCGACTCCCCAAAAGAAATCAACGTCTCCGGAATCAAATTATGAAATAAAGGATGGAATGAAATAAAATCACTTTCAAGAATAAAATTATTGTTGTGTGGAGTGAGTATTTTTAGTAAGAATTTCGAACTCAATGACTTTATTTGATAAAGTTTAAAAAGTTAAGTAGCATAATCTGTTCCATCAGGCTTGAAAAACTATATGCTTTCTTTCTTGACACGTTCTGTAAATATTACATGTTCTTGCAACCGAAAAGCTAACTAAGAGTGATCTAGAAATTGGAAACTAGAAGGAACACCATATGGCTTTTTTAATCATCCTTAGATGGCTTTTCCTTGTCTTCTGAGATCCGCCATGCTTAAAGCAGGGGATTTTCCTGCCCGTGAGATTTATCCCACTTTTACAAAATATATTTATTTTATAATGACCAAATTAGTGAAAGACAATGTATTAAAAAAAAAACCATTATGTGTGCATCCATATGTTCAAAAATTAACTCTCGAAATTATGAGAAAAATTAACTTTGATTTTAAAATAATATTCTTGAGAATATATGACAGTATTGATAATATAAGACAATATATGACAGATATTGCCAGATATGGAAAATATAAGACATAATATATGACAGATATACATAGAAATTTTCCAATTTGTGAAATCTGGTACAAAAAGTTGTTGGCGCTTTTGGTTCAACTTAGACCTGCGAATCGTTTTTTTTTTTTTTTTTTTTTTTTTTTTTTTTTTTCGAAAATGAAACTGATCAAACACAAAACACTCTCAAACATAACGGACACTAACCTGCAACACCAATTACGATATGGATAAAATTGAGATCGATTTGCAAAAGCTAACTGAAAGAGTGGATAAACAAATATCGCACTGGAAAAAATAAATATTTTTTAATGATTTCATTTTTTTTTATTTCATTTATATTTATATATATTTTCTATTTCATTTTGAGTGTTATATATTTCTCTACAATGTGCTTTTAGTATCATTATTATCATATTATCTATGTTTACGTGTAAGAATAATAGTAAACATAATAATAATAACTCATTGTGTTTCAATTTTCCACTCCAAAAAAATGTCTATAGTGGGTCTAAATCTAATATGGGGATATATAATTTTATGTGCGGCCCGCAGAGTTATGATGCCTTTCCAAAGTGGCCCGCAAGATCATTTGGATTGGCCACTCCTGCTTTATAGAGTTACTTTTCTGTAAAATGGGCGCGTATTGCCTCATCATCTGATTCTTTTAATTTACCACTCGGCAGAACTTAAATTATTATTTTACACAACATCATAAATAACTTCTGTCTGCAGAGGGCGAACGAGAACGAACTTGCAACCACGAGCGTGCTGTTCATCTTTTCACCGATTCCATTCTCAACCCGAGTCCTTGCAAGTACATCGGCTACTCCTGCAGCAACTACTCTGATTTCCAGTTGGGCAGGTGCATGAGCTGTGAGGAGAGCAACTGCGCGCAAATGGGCTACCACACATCAAAGGAAACTGGCGTGTACTATCTGCTGACCAAGGAGAAGAAACCTTTCTGTGGTATGTATGATTTTAAGACTTTTTCATAAAACGAAAAACATCCCATCAAGAAGGTACAAAAACAACTCATGGACAAAAAAAGAAAAATAATTTTATAAAATTTATGGATGAAAATGAATTATTAATTATTACTGCTGTGGCCAAAAAGTAAGACCAAATATTTTTTTTTGCAAAAACTCTTTATTTATTCTTCCAAATTTAATTCATCGTCTTCAAAGTAATCACCTCCGGACACAATGCACTTATGCCAACTTTGTTTCCAATCCTCAATGCATGTTAAAATTATGGCTGAAAATTAATTATTAATTTTTAAGAAATACCAAAGGTGTTAATACGTTTTTGAACGATGACTTTTCAATTAATGTTTAAAATATGAACATCATCATCATCATCATCAATAGCACGACAGCCCAGAGTAGGCCAAGCTTTCCTTTGAAGAGATTTCCATGAATTCCTCTGGATGACAATGGTCGTCCAATTCTTAACCCCTGGTACAGCACAATCCTTCTCAACTGCGTCTATCCATCGCAACCCTCTTTGTCCCTGTGGCATTGCCAAAACGAGCCTTTTTACAGGGTTTAATCATTCATTCTAAATATACGAGCAACCCAGTTTAATATATTGATCTTAATAAATTTTATAATATGTGGGTCTTTATAGTATATATATATTTCTGCGTTGTACCGTCTTCTCCCACAATCACTTTCCTTAACACCTCCAAGAATAGACCTTAAAATATAAACACTCATTTAAATGTTTGATCAGGTAGATTTTCTTCGGCATCATGCTTTTCCATACAGAAGAACTTTTTATAAAATTTCTATAGTTGTTGTTCTTTTTGACTACTTTTTAGAGTACACCAATAGTGGTTGGTTTGGACTTCGAAAGAACTCTTTTCTGCTGGCCAAAGATACAATAGCCCACAGGTGAAATGTCAGAGTAATAATTTAAAAAAGAAATACGTGCAATAAATATATCATTCCTAATTTTTTTTCTTCTTTTGCAAGGAATGCTGCAGTAGGTTCAAAATATAATAGGGAATTGTTGCAGTTTATGGTGCTTTTTTTATATTCTTTGTAATGCTGTTGCTCTAATGCAGCTGGCAATACAGAGACAGTTAATGTTTATACACTAAGCAAGCGCTGCGCCGCTGTTACTCATTTAGCACTACCCAGCTGATACGTGTAGCTTGAAGACATGCTACGGATGCGAGTAACACTAACCCCACAAAGTTCTCCTATCCTATTAGATCGGGGCCTACGGTTTAAAGTGGATTACGTACCACTACAGATATCCATGACACCGCCGGGACTCGAACCTTGTGGTACCGAGCGCCAGAGCACTAGCCACTCGGCTATCAGGCGCCCATATTCTTTCTAATAAAGAAATTGAATTCTTCTGTAAATACATGACTTAAAACATTCCCTATCGCTTTTTCCATTTTTCCAACTGAAGATGTCCGCCTATAAATAATTACCACTTGTAACTTACTTTGTATAGTACAAACCATTTTGTGAACATATTTTTCTCCCTGTTTTTGATAATAAGTAAAATGCTTAAGTCTAGTTTTTACAAATTTAGCAAAATCCTGCTTCATCAAATTCACGATGAATTTCCATTTATTTCTCACTAAATGGTTTTTTTTCCTTTACAATATTTTCTGGTTTCAGGCCACATACCTCATGTAAAAGAGAGTGAAGTTTGTATAGAGCGATATTTATATTTTTTAATCATTTATTGAAATCTTTTTAAAAAAACTTCTTTATATTTTCTGAATTAAAAATCTTTGTTTATAATTATTTTTTACTTCTTACCACGGATGTATTTTAAGACTTTACTTTTCCTTTTTACATCTATGGATTTTGTGCTGTTAACAGAGGTCCGTTGGTCTTTACTCGTTGCACAATGGTAATGCATGCAGCTAGTGTGCAAGAGATCTTACCTGCCCTTGGATTTATTTTGTCTATTCCTCTCTTAGATCTAAGAATTTTTTTATTTGCTTTTGTTTGTTAGATCTCAAACGAAGCTTTCGTATTTCGAAACTCTAAAACGCTATCTACTAGTCTTTTAACTTTAAAATTGATTTATTTGAAAATCCAATCAATATTTTCAAACTTTCAGAAATTTAAGAACAATTATCAATTAAAAATTTAATCAATAAAAAATTTTTCCTTCTCTGAAATAATTTAGTTTAAATACAACACATTTTAATTTTACATTTTTTTAAAACTTTGAGTGAATAAATCATTATATATACTCATATTTTATTCTTATGGAAAACGGAACAATATCTCTATCAGATTGTAGAAAATTATCATATAAATCTAAAGATAAGTTCCTAACCTTTCTGAAAATTAGAAACCTTTGGTGACATTTCTTCTAGATAAATAGTAATAAGCAAATTACTTTTAGTTCAAATCTTTTATTTTGATCAAAAGCAATTTTTTTTGCATTTTTTAAGATTTATTTAAATATTTTTATTAATTTTCTAAACTCTCAAAATAATATTCTTGTGCAAAATGCTGTTTATTCTATGAAAAAAACTGTAATTGTACTCAAGAATACACTTTCTTCCCGAAAACGTTTTGCTTTTGGATTCAATATTATTTTTTTTCATTAAGTATTATCTTCAAAACCACCCATTTTTTTTTTTAACAAAGATTAAAAAATTGGCGTAAAATTTAAATGCCAATTTTTCTTACTCAGAATTATTTAATAAAATTCAGAAAGAACTATTGTAACGTTTACCATACAATACGTCTACTTATACCAACACAACTGCGTCTAAAAAATTTGAATATTCACTTTACGTTGTCTAATTCTAGATAAATAATAATAACAAAATTATTTGTTATTATTATTAATCAAATAAAAACTATAATAAATCAAATAAAACTATTTACCTTAAATATAAACATTTTTGCTGGAAAACATCAGCTTGCTATAATCTTCGAAAATTCTAAAAGAATATTTTTTTTCAGCCGATGTTGCCAAATTAACAGTTCGTTTCCCCGAAAATATCAAGAAATCGTTTGGTTCGATTATTCTTACATTCATTGGTCAAAGTGGAGTCAAAGAAAACGTCACTCTCACTCAGTAAGTTTACACATATTTATTTTACAATTAAAAATAAACTAAAATAATAAAGATTAAACGAATAACTGGAATTTTTCTTTAGAAGGTTGCATATTATTTTCATTCCTGGTGTAATGCTAGAACGTGGCGTTGCCAGATTAAGAAATTAAGTCAGTTAAAATATAAAAACGATTAAAGTCAAATTCGCTAAAGCATTCGAACATTGATAAGCAAATTGTTTTTTCTTATTAGAATAAAAAGTATCTATCTACTATTGAATTAAGTCTAAACTTAAAAATAAAAAACTGAAATCTTCTCAACTTATAATGTGTGAACATTCGAGAACGAATGAATAATCTCAAGAATATAACAATGTTTAATAATGCAAGAGATATATGAAGCAATTGATTGGAATACTACAAGAATAGCCAAATTCAATAGCCACATGAATATAGGAATTTGAATAGATCAAGAACTTCTTAAAGAATTAATTATATATGCAAAAGAACTCTAAAAAATATATACAAAAGTAAGATAAATATAGTAGTAAATGAAGAATGAAATATTCCAAATTCTACAAGATACACTATAGCATTCAATAGCCAAAATAATACATCAAAGTTAGAAAATTCTAGGCATAAATGAAGTATTCCAAATGCTATACGAAGCAATATACAGCTCAATAGGTACAGGTAAATGCCGAAAGAGATAAATATGAAACTTCAAGAAGAAGAAATTGATCAAAGCACAACTAGTACTTATAGCCATTGGAAATAGCCATAAAAATGTTTAAAATCCCAACCCAAAACATGAAAAGTGATTCAAAACCATACTACAAAACAATTCAAGCAAAAGTCAAATTCTCCAGAAAATTCCTTATGAATAACGTTATTCATGAATCATTTCAAGAATTAAGGGGCTCAAAGTACCATTTTCCGCCAATGGAGTTTTATTTGCTTGGCCCTCTTTTTCGGATAACGTCAATGACCCGTAACCAGGACAGCATCATGTTCACACAGGATAATAAAACCGATTGAAGTCAAATTCGCTAATTCATCCGAACATTGATAAGTAAATTGTTTTTTTTTTCTTATTAGAATAAAGATGTCTACCTACTATTGAATTAAGTCAAAACTTAAAAATAAAATAAAATACTTTTTAAAAAGTGATAATTTACAACAGTATTTATTTATCTTTTTTTTTCCATTTTTCATATTGCTTAAAATCTGACTGGGTTGCTTTTCGAGGTAAAATTGCATCGTCTGCGAACAAACGATGGTTCTTAAATCTGTACCTAATTTTTAAATCAATATAATTGACGTCAAATCCTACATAACTATTTTCGCGATTTTCACCAACTAAGTGATACTATATTCTATTGCAATTTATGTTCCTGTTGCAATTATGCCTATTTCCACCATTATTATCTTGTCACTGCTTATATCAGAATTGCATAAGATACCGAGTATAAAAAGGTAACAGTTTTTCTTGCTTGGGAGTACATCTAAATCAAGGCCAATCCAAATGATCTTGCGGGCCACTTTGGAAATGCATCCTAACTCCTGCGGGCCCGCATATAAAATTATACATCCCCATATTAGATTTAGACCCACTACAGACATTTGTTTGGAGTAAAAATTGAAGCATAATGAATTATTATTTTTGTGTTTGCTATTATTCTTACATTCAGACATAGATAATATAATAATAATGATACTAAAGAAATATACAGCACTAAAAGTGAAATATAAAAAATATATAAATATAAATGAAATAAAAAAAATGGGAATTAAATTAAATCTAGGGATGGTCATTGAGGCCACTTAAAGTGAAACATAGAACCTGTTATATTAGATGTTCCAAGACGAGCGCGCATCATGAGTATAATTTAATTAATGTTATTTAATTATTCTGCGAACTCATAACTGTAAATTCATCAATAAAACAGGCATTATCTGTCATATATTCGCAAGAATATTATTTTAAAATCAAAGTTCATTTTTTCTCATCATTTCGACAGTTAATTTTTCAATATAGGGATGCACAGATAATGTATTTTTTTAATGCATTGGTTTTCACTCCTTTGGCCATTATAAAATAAATATATTTTGTAAAAGCGTGATACATTTCACGGGCCGGCAAAATGTTCAAGGTGGGCCGCATGTTGGCCACCCCTGATCTAAATGATCAGCCACCCTACTATGACCGCATTTCTCCGACATAGAATAGAAAATCCAATTTAATATATAGTATTAGTTACAAATAAGTCTCATGAAGCTTTATGGCCAATTGGCTAGTGCTCTTGCCTTTGATACTTCAGGTGCGAGTCCTGGCGGGGGCATGGATGTTTGTTGGTGGCTCGGAATCCACGTTAAACTGTAAATCCCAGTCTAATTAACCTGAAATGTGCAAAAACATGATAGTAGAGCTTTATAATATCCAAATGCTGTGTTAATAAGTTGTTTTAACCATTAAAAAATTTTCTTTTCTTTTTTTCGGGAATGATGAGAAATTGTAAAAGGGGTTATTTTTAATTTTTTTATAAGAAAATAATGATTTTTCTTGCTTGGGAGTACTTCTAAATGATCAGCCACTCTAGTTTGGCCACATTTTCTCAGTCATACTATACACTCAAGAGCCAAAACATTATGACCACTCCTACATTTTGCAATGAACTCGCCTGGATGACGTGGAAGGTACGTGATCAGGTGGAAGTGGTATTTAACTGGTATTAAGTGGTGGTATTAATCCATGCCAAGACGGGCTGAAGCTGTGTTGCACGCCAAAAGTGGACCAACTCGTTATTGACAGGTGGTCATAATGTTTTGACTCTTGAGTGTAGAATAGAAAATCGAGTTACAAATAAGTCCCATATGACCTGATGGCCAATTGGCTAGTGTTCTTGCTTTTGGTATCACAGGCTTCAAGTTCCAGTCCTGGCGGTGTTGGTGGTTCGGAATTCACATTAAACTCTAAATCCCGATCTAATTAACCTGAAGTGTGCAAAAACATGACCGTAGAGCGGTATAATATCCAAATGCTGTGTTAATCAGTTGCTTTAACTATTAAAACCCTTTTATTTTTTCAGGAAAGATGAGAAATTGTCTCCTGGTGCAGTGAAAGAAGTCGCCTTGCCTGTCAACGAAGCGCTGAAGCCTCTGAGCACGGTTACGGCGCTGTACTTGAGGTACAACGGCTGGTTCACCAAGGGCGCCGAAACATTCGGTCTCGCATCTGTCTCCGTCAAGGACAGCCAAGGCAACGTCATGTAAGATTTTTCAAAGAAGTTATTGGCATAATTTTTTGTTTGTTGTAGGTGGCTGCATTGTAGGTAGCGTTTCAAAAATCAAAGAGACTCGATGGCCTTTGGGAGGTTCAGTATCTTACCTCATTAGTCAGACTACCTGACGGGAGTTTTTAAGGTTTTCTCCCATAAGATACTCAAAGTGCTAGATGTTTCCCTTTAAAAAGGCCTCTGGGAAGGCTCTTTGGTCCTTCTTCAGCGACACTTAGCCAAGTCAGATTTCTACCTACGGGTGCACCATCACAACAGAAGCTGCCCTCCTTCCCGCCATCTTTGAGTAGACTTCTCATAGGATGTCCGTCCCACTGAGGATCAGACACAGCAATAACAACAGAAATTTTACTTCAGCATCAGGAAGGAAATCATTGTATTTTGGAAAATTTATACCAGAAAAAAAATATGGAAGAATAATTTATTCAAATTTTTGTTTCAAATTAAATATTTTAAATAAATATGGTTAAAAAACATTATTGCTGATTCAAGAAGCTTTGTTTAAAATTATTTATTCTTATCATTACTTTTATATGAATTTTTAAACATGCTTGAATTTTTTCATTCTTTAAAATGATGTAAGATGCGTTTACAAAATATATTTGTAACACCACTTTCTATAAACTTTATAATGGATCAGGACATGATATTAATGCTATGTGTAAGATTCTAATGAAAGAGTTTAATTTTCAATAATATAATATATTGAATGAAATTTCTTCCGTAGTAAAAAAGTAATTCCTATAAATTAAAAGAAGCTATCTTAAGCAAAATAAATTACCTTCGGTTAAAAAATTCACCACAATTTAGATAACGTTCTTCTTCATTGGTGGCGTCCTGATAGCCAATTGGCTAGCGCTCTGGCTTTGGGTGCTTCAGGTTCGAATCCTGGCGGTGACATGGATATTTGTTAGTGGTTCGGAATCCACGTTAAATTGTAGGTACCGGTCTAATTAACCTAAAGTGTGCAAAAAATGACCGTAGGGCGACAAATCAAACCAACCTTCATTGGTGCAACAGCCCCATTATGGGCCAAGGCCGTCTGTCTACTGGCAGATTTCGAGACAGGAGATATCTTCTTTTCATGGAGTAGGGTTGTCAGCCCTACGCCCAACTCTCTACAGTCATATTAAACCACCACCTACGGTTTAAAGTGGATTCCGAACCACTACGAACATCCATGGCACCACAGGACTTGAACCCGAAACCTGTGGCCCCGAGGGCCAGTCACTTGGCCATCACTCCTCCAACCTTTCAATCTACCCTCTTGGTAGACAGCATCACCCAGACCAAGTCTAAAACCCCGTGTGGTCTCATGGAAGAAAGGAAATGAGGGCAGCTTCTGTTGTGATGGAGCACCCGTAGGTAGAAGTCTGACTTGGATCCGGGGCACTGAAGGTCTTACTGGATAGGGTGATCAGCCTTATGCCCAACGCTCTTCAGTCATATTTGACCGGGGCATATGGTTTAAAGTGGATTCCGAACTACTGCAAATATCTATGACACCACCGTGACGCGTACCCGAAACCTGTGGTACCGAGCTCTAGTCACTCTGCCATCGGGTCCCAGTCTAAATAATCTAGTCAAAATTACGAATTGAAAAGATTTTTTTGAATGCTAAGAATGAAGCTCATCTTGTGTCAAATAATTATACTTCTTCTTGCATATTTCGCAATTGTTTTTCACTTTTTTTCTTTCAGATTCAACAGCTGTGGAGACGAAACTCTAAAAGATAATGAGTATAAAGTTCTGACACAAACTTCTGCTACTTGCTGAATTTCTTGTATTGAAACTTTGCATTATCTTAATGTGTATATATGTCTAAAAAAAAAAAAGTGGTGTGGTGTCTTTTATTGCATTATGTAGATTCTTACTTTGTTAGAACTTATTGCAAGATTGATGATAATTAGAAATTTGTAAAAATGAAAAAGAAAATTATTTCTAATTTCAAAACAGAACGTACATTTGTCAAACTTTGCTTTGTTAGTATGCTCAAATATGGCTTTGTTTTTACATGGGTTTTCGATGTTTAACAATAAACCATATCACAAACAGTGAAAGTTGAAAAATTTTTATTTCAAACATTCATCAATCACCTCTAGCACCACAAAAGTAGTAACAATAAAATACAAAAATGACAGTAAGAAATGTGAAGAAAGATATAAAAAAATCTAAAAGCTTTTTTTAAAAAAAAATTATCTACATTTTAGAACAGAAAACCAGCTAAATTTAGAAAAGAAAAGAATTAAATGAAAACATATTATATAAGAATTTGATACACACATATATATATACTTTGCATGAAAAGGACATTATATTCAAGAGAATAAACTACATTACAGTGTTGACAACAACAACAAAAACATCAAAGAATAATAATTCAAATGCGACAATTAGTAGAAATAATTGTCGATTTGGTTGGTGTGACTCTACAGTTATTTTATGCACATTTTAATACACACACATTCTTTTTAACACCCCGGCTAATTAGACAGGGATCCACATTTTAAGGTGGCTTCCGAACCACTAATAAACATCCATGCCACCACCAGGATTCGAACCTGAAGCATCAAAAGCCAGAGCTTTTGGTGCTTCAGGTTCATTGGTCATCAGTCTTTGGTTCATCAGTCATCATTAGCCTATTGGCCATCAGGCTCCATGATTGTAGGAGGATGGTGGGTAATACAATGTTATATAAAATATCATTTACGTAACATCATATTGTAAGGGTGAGAGGTATACCAGCTTAACGTGTCCGGCAAATCAAATAAAATGGTATTCCAACGTAAATTGCAGGTTATCGAATTGTATGGTGGACGACATTCAAGCTAATCTATTCCTGTCCTGTGCTTCTCAAGACACGTGTTAGCTGACTGTCATTCAAACAATTGGAGATATATCTAGAGAAAACAAATAATAATAATTTAATCTAAAAGTAATTAAACAAAATTAAGAAAAAACATTTTATTCGGATGAGTCTTTGAAATAGGCACTGTAGCGTGCTGTAACTGGGTGTGATTGGATTGAGATACTTGAGTCAAAAGTTGGAGAGCTCGTTTTATTGACACAACACACCACACACTTACTATTAGAGACATACAATATGTAACACATTTAAAGACGAATAATTATAAATTCGTGGAGGAATTCCATTTCTAAGCCGAAAATCCGAAACTCGAATATTCGCAAGGTGTGTGATATATACTTCTTCTCCGGATGAGAGTCTGTAGGACAACAAATGAGCTAAATATATTTCCTCTCAGGATGAGAGACTATAAACTAAACGTTTCTCAGCAAGCGCCCAGGTTGCACAGTACTTCCTCTTGGGTGAGAGTCTCCAGGTCGATTGACCATGTCTCCTGAACGCTACGAGGGGGTGCTCTTGCTAGTATGTAGGAGGATGCCTTAAGGCAAGCACTGCACAGACGTTACCTGCTTTGCATTACTCAGGGGGCGCGTGTAACTTGAAGATAAGCCACAGACGCGGAGTAACAATGCCCCCGCAACGCTCTATGATCCTATTAGACCGGGATTACGGTTTAAAGTGGATTCCGAACCACTGCAA
Organism: Caerostris darwini; assembly: GCA_021605075.1. Lineage (NCBI taxonomy): Eukaryota > Metazoa > Arthropoda > Arachnida > Araneae > Araneidae > Caerostris > Caerostris darwini. The sequence goes on along the minus strand of BPLQ01012170.1, from coordinate 1,451,957 downwards.
ACATCCATGGCATCACCGGGACCCGAACCCGAAACCTGTGGTACCGAGCGCCAGAGAGCTAGCCACTCGACCATTCAGGCCCTACTAGAAATAAGTTGTGAGCATCAAAATAGATAAGCTCTAGAGCTAATTAATATAGCTAGTTAATAAATTATTTCTAGAGCTAATTAATATATTAGCTCTAGATAATAATTTATATTTATTGATAGTGACCATTAAATTAATGCATCAAGTTTAATAATATCAAGAATTTTTATAACACTTTGTTATTCAAGCTGAAAAACAATAATTTTGAGTATTTTTCAAAAGAGAATAAAAATACAAGTATCCTTTTCAGTTTTTGAACAAAAATTTAATATGCCTGACTCATGGGCATATTAAATTTTAAAGACAACGCTGCTAAATCTCCCGTATTATGATCCGACTACGCGCCATGCGAAAAAACGCCCGCGTTCTATTTACTTTCAAAACTTTAGTTCATTCCCCGTGACTAAAAGAATTCACTTAGACCCGGGGTGAAAAAGCTCTGCGCCAGACATTTCACTCTCTCGTTTTGATGCGAACTTCATTGTCCGATTCCAAAAAGAAGATCCATTTTTAGTTTAGAACCATTTTCCCACCACTGTAGTTTATTTTGAAAGCTTCGGAATCGCGCTTTTCTTTCAAGGTCGCTCCAACGCAGAACTTCGAAACGATATAGTTTTGGTTTGTTTATAACTCTGCCCTCCCCTTTCCTTTTCTCTTTCTCTTCAGCCAGCCAGAAGATTTCGTGGTTTCGTAACGGTTATTTTTTAACTCCTTTTAATTGAAACAGTTTTTATTTTTTAATACTTTTGTGAACTACACTGAAGAGCCAAAACATTATGACCACTCCTACATTTTGCAATGAACTCGCCTGGATGACGTGGAAGGCACGTGATCAGGTGGAAGTGATATTTAACTGCTGCTGGAGAGTCTGAAGAATCATTCTTTCACTTACTTCTGTGTGTGATGGGAAAGACTTCCGATCTAAGCGACTTTGATAGAGGGCAGATTGTAATGTCTCGAAGGCTCGGAACAAGTATTTCCGAAACTGCATGACTCGTGGGTTGTTCGCGATCTACAGTTGTTAGCACTTATGCAAAGTGGATGAATGACGGTGAAACCAGCAGTAGACGACATGGTGTTCGACGTCCACACGCTATCAAAGAAAAAGGTCGTCGGAGACTGTCTCGCATGGTGAAGCAAAACCGTATCCAGGCAGTGGCTCAGCTGACAGCCCAATACAATGCAGGGCCAAGTAGAATAGTATCGGAGCACACTGTTTAGCGGACACTGTTGGATATGGGGACACGCAGCAAACGTCCCACTCGTGTGCCTTTGCTGACCAAGCGTCATCGCCAACTGCGCCTGCGCTGGGCCCGGGAACATCGTGAATGGTCCATGGATCAGTGGGAGGGAGTTGCCTGGTCAGTTGAATCACGGTTTGTCATTCATCACGCCGATGGCCGTGTCAGAATACGCCGTCTTCCAGGCGAACAGTTGCTCCCTCAATGTACAGTAAGTCATACACAGGCCGGTGGTGGCGGTATTATGCTTTGGGGGACGTTCTCTTGGGCGTGTCTAGGACCCGTGGTTGTGGTAGAGCAGACCATGAATGCTACAGGGTATCTGAACATCATTGCGGACCAGTTGCACCCTTACATGGCCTCTGTTTTTCCAGCTGGAAATGGAATGTTCCAACAGGACAACGCCCCTTGTCACAAGGCTAAATTTGTGTTGAAGTGGTTCCAGGAACATGATGCTGAATTCCAGTTAATGTCCTGGCCGCCTAACTCACCGGATCGCAATCCGATAGAACACCTTTGGGATGTCCTGGGATGGCAGCTCAGAGTTCAAAGACCACCAATTCGCAATATCTCGGACTTGCGGGATCCTTGCTTAAACATCTGGTACAATCTGTCTCCGGCCATCTACCAAGGACTTGTGGCATTCATGCCAAGGCGGGTTGAGGCTGTGTTGCGCGCCAACGGTGGGCCAACTCGTTATTGACAGGCGCTCATAATGTTTTGGCTCTTGAGTGTATTATTTTAAATTTTGTATTTACTAACCTTTTTACTCCTGTAAATTCTCTCCGAGCATGGACTGGTTTAATATTCTTCCCTTAGCTCATCTTTTGAATTAAAAATTATGTTTTAATAATAATTATTGATACGGAGGTACGGGAAATTCCCTGGTACTCCAACTAAACACCTACTGTTACGTTACGTTACGACTCATGGCTCAGTTGTAACGTGCGCTGGTGAACATTAGGGAGGAGGTTCAATCCGCTGGCGCCATTGTTGTCGACACTGTTTCAAAATACGACGAAACTCGGTGACTTTGATCCAGAATCTTGCCTCGTTAGTCGGACTACCTGGTGGGAGTTTTTCCGGGTTCTCTTCCATACGATACGTAAATGCGTGGAGTTCCCCCTAAAAATCCTCCCGGAAGGCACTGCCCTCCTTCTTCAGTGCATAGAGCTAAGTCAGATTTCTTTCTACGGATGCTCCATCACAACAGAAACTGTTCCCACCTTTAATTGAGACAATTATAGCTTTGTGGCAGGATTCCACTTTTGAGCCTGGAAAAAATTGAAACTCGGCTGCGCGCAGGATACGCAAAGAATTGCAAGCTTACATTAAATATACTTTCTCTCGGAGTGAGAGTCTGTAGACCAACTAAACTCTTCTCAACGGGAACGCAGGGTTACGCTGTATTTACTCTCAGGTGAGAGTCTTCAGACCGACCGACACTTTCTACTGAACGCCACAGAGGGCGCACTCTGGCCAGTGTGTAGGATGAAGCATGGCTATAATCTCAATTTAATAAGATTAGCTTAATAAATAAGTGAAAGTAATGAAAATTGAGCAAAAGATAAAATTTTTCTGAAAATTGAGTTTCATTCCTTAATTCATACCTTTAAAAATTTAACAATCTATCCAATTAAAAAAAGGATTCCTAAAATTTCGTGTGTTTTTTTAATAAAAATACCATTTTTTTAAATATCGTATAAATTCATGTTAGAGTGTACAAAATTTCAGCAAACTCTCATTCGACAATCATACAATAAAAATTCTAGCTCTACATCAGGGTTTCTCAAATTTTTTTTCTCTTAGCTATTCAATGTACCTGAGCCAATATTTCATGACCCCGGATTTAGAGCTAAGCATATTAAAAAGTGGATTAAAATATTTTCTGATGACAAATCATTAATATAAATTAATGCACAACCCTTTTTATTATATAATGAATTTAATTTTGTTGGAAATTAATAATAAGGCTAAATTTTCTTTACTAAGCATCTGTGCGTGCTTGTTTAATTTGTTTCATAAAATTTTAATTTTAAATCTTGTGTGATTATTTTTTATTGCAAGACATAGAAATTCCTCAAGAATAGCCAAAGTCCCGATTTTGTGATACGTAGTACCAAATGCATAAAAGTGGAAAAAGGATAGAATGTACATTCAATAAAAAAAAAAAAAAGAAAGTTAGACATTCTTTCTTATTTTTTCCTCCCATCTTGCAACTACAAAAGGATCAAGATAATAGCAGTTCTTGCATGATTATTTTTTGTTGCAAGACATAGAAATTCTTCAAGGTTAGCCAGAGTCCTGATATTTTTTCTTAATTCAGCTGGCAATACATAGACAGTTATCTTGATGCCGTAAACAAGGGCTACACCGCTGTTTACTCATTTAGCACTACCCAGGGGGCACGTGTAGCTTGAAGAGATCCTACGGGCGTGACTATCACTATCCCCACAACTCTCTACGATCCTATTAGACCTGGACCTACGGTTTAAAGTGGATTCCGAACCACTAAAAATATCCATGGCACCACCGGGACTCGAACCCAAAACCTGTGGTACCGAGTGCCAGATCTCTAACCACTCGGCCATCAGGCCCAGTACCGGTTTTATGTTACATAGTACCAAATGCATAAATACTTAGTTGAAAAAGATAAAATATATTCAATTAAAAAAAAAGGTTGGACATTCTTATTCTTTCCTTCCATCTTTCAACTACAAAAGGATCAAAATAATAGTAATACTTGTATCTTATCAAAAAAAGCAAATCTTTCAGGGAGTTTAACTTTTACGTGCCTCCGATTAAATATTTCTAAAGCTTGCTAACTATTGTGAAACAAGACTAATAGAGATGAACAAGCAATAACATACAGACAGATCGGAGAGGAATTTTTAATAGATTTTACATAAAAGGCGATGTCTTCTTTTTTATACTGCTGAAAAGAAAAGGGTCTATTTGAAGGGAAAGTTGAAATTTATCACTTTTGTATCACATTGATTAAAAAGAAAAGTAACTGAAATAAAAACTCGGAGTTAATTTCATGACATTTGGTTCTTCGAGATGTATTAGGTGGCATACAAGCACAAATTGATTCTAAATTTTAATCATTCAAACTTTTTATGACTTTTCAAATTTTTTAATGGACACTTAAGAATAAACAAATAGATTTATCTACTCGTATATATTACGATGTGCAATGTTGTTCGAACGCAACTGACAATACAGATGCTGTTAATCTCTATGTCGTAAGGAAGGGTTGCGCCGCTATTACTCATTTAGCACTACCCGGGGGCTCGTGTAGCTTGAAAATATGTTACGGATACCACTACCCCACAACGCTCTACGATCATATTAGACCGGGACCTACTATTTAATGTGGATTTCGAACCACTAAAAATAGCCATGGTACCGCCGGGACTTGAACCTGAAACCTGTGGTACCGAGCGCCAGATCACTAGCCACTCGGCCATTCAGGCCCCAATAATTTGGATATAACTACCACTAATATTCACTTTTTCTTTAACTGAAACAATATTCCAACCAACTAATTCTAAGTATGAATATGAATTTGAAAAATCAAATTTAAATGGATGTTTACATCTTCTAAAATTACATAGAGAATTAGATAATATTTGCAAATGATTATTTGAATGAGTTATGAATTAAGAGTTGTTGATCTAATACTTCGAATTTGTTTAGCAAATACTGGAGGTAAATCATTTTAAAATGAATTATAGAAATCGAACTACGTGATTCGTACTATTTATGCGAATCATACGGATTCGACCCATCACTAGTTCCTCAAACTGGGCGATATAATGTTTCATTGGATTATGAAACAATGAATTGAACTATGGAGGAAAAAATGCTGAAGGTGCGCACAGCGATTAACCTATTACTTGAGGGGCAAAGCTGGTTTGCTCATATTAAACAAGTCCGTCGTTAACTAAACAAGTCCGTCTCATAAGACTTTAAGCAGTTTCGCTCTCAAAAAAAATTTGAATTTACTAACTCATCAACATCAACGGGTTTTGTAAGTATTTAATGTTTCTTGTATGATCATATTAATTATATTGGCATAACTTTATTAACTTACTTTATTTTGTTTTATTATAACTTATTATTAACTTAAACATAAATTTTATTTTATTTTACTGCATTGCAGACAAATGATCCAGTTAACAAATTAAATTTGGGCTGTGACTTTAAAATTGAAAATTAATATTACATAAATTCCACGATACAAATTGGCAACAATAAAATTCTCCGGTTTGTTTTGAAATATTTTGTTTCGGTATTTATTTTTACAAGTAAATTCTCTCTGTTTTTTTATATTGTATATGTTTTTTAAATGAAATATTTTTTAATAAACTCATTTCTTTTATTTGTGTAGATGGAAGAAAAATTACAGTCTGTTGAATCAGTTGCTATCGATGAAGGAACTTATAAGTATATTCTAGTCAAGGTGTATGATCCTGATAATGAAGAAAGTATCTATAAGTATATCGTGAGAGGTCTTGCTTCAGCCGAATATCACGGTAAATAAAAGTGAAAATAAAATTTTTCTAATTAGTCACAAATTTGAATACAGAAAAAAAAAAGAACTTTCATTAGTTGTTTGATGTATGAAATATCTTAATAATAAAAAAGGTATTTTTTAATTAAAGAATTATAAATCAGTTTCAAAATATGCTACATTACGCACCAATGATGATGTAGGTAACTTATAATGACTAATTTGTTCAAATTCATAATTTACTAATAAATTTTTAAAATAACACTCAATTGTAACAAATTATAGAATTTTTAGTTTATCCATATAAATTTTCATATTAATAAATTGATTAACTGAAAAAAAAAAAATCTTGTTTTGCTTAAAAATACCACTTAAATTTTTTTTTTTTTTTTTTTTTACAATCATTAAAATAAATAAACAATTTTCTTTTTCCTGTAATTGAAGTGATTTTACTATCGGTGTCACAGGTTTCGGGTTCGAATCCCGGCCGTGTCATGGTTTTTTGTAGTGGTTCGAAATCCACTTTAAGCCGTAGGTCCTAGTCTCGTATGACCGTAGAGCATCACAGAGCCCAATCAAACTTCTCACCACATCATTCCCAAACTATTAAGGGCAACTTAGTTCTAGGCACAGTGATGTGGTGTGGTATAGTAGTAGTTGAAGTGATATAAATCTAAAAATAATCATAACAAGTATGTAAAAGACAAAAAGGGAAACATGTAGTTTTTAAAGAAAATGGTAAATGTATAATTTATCAGGTATTTACATATTAACATCATGCCATTGGCAAATGCCAACCAAGATAAACAGCTCAAGAAAGAAATTTCCTAGTGTTGGTATTAATATGTGTTGAAGTTAATATAAACAATCATTTACTGGCAGGGGGTTATTATGCAGATCATTTTATCTTTATTCCTTATGCAAGGCTTGGCAACTGGCATATTATTTACAGATTCCATTGAGATAAAATGTCTTTACCTCTTCATCATAATTAATATTAAATTTACTTAATTAATGTGGTTGCATTATTAATATGAGCATGGCTTAAGAAATAAAAATTTCTTATAGTGAAAGAATTTTAAAAATAAAAATAATAAAAGAATTTTTTCATAAAAAATTAAATTAAAAACAATAAGGCACAATGTAAAATGATTTAGTGCATTTTATCATTATATGAAGCTTTTCCTAATGTTATCAATCCCGTAGAAGAAAAAAAATGTTATTCTATTTTTTTACCCTTATATATGTTCAATAGAAATCATGCACAAAAAAAAACCTCCACGAATTGAGATACTGCATTTTGTCATTTATATTAAACATATATGAAACAAGCACTTATTTATAATTTAAAAATCCCTTTAAATATTTGCTATCAAAATATTTTATAATACTATATTGTACAGAATACATTGTAAATTCTATTTACTATGTATAGTTTTTGAATTACTTTTATTTTAATTTCTTTAAGGCTAACAAATTTAAAATAAAAAGAAAGGAAGAAACATGAATTACTTGTATGATACTTATTAACTGACAAGTTTTAATAAATTTATATGCAAAGATACATTTTTGTTAAAAAATATTTAACCTTGAATTTATTATTTTAAAGCAAATCTCGAAGATTATATGAAGTTAGTTATAGAATATTGAACAAGAAACATGCACATTTATATAAAGTTCTCATCATTTCAGAATGTAACTTTCTTGTAAAAAATATTTTTTATACATTGCTATTTAAAAAATACAACTCCGTAAGGTTTTGATTTAACTTTCTGTTTTTGTTGTAGGTGATATTTATGAAGTAACTACACCAGATATTGAAAAGCTTGGTTTAGAATGTGAATGTGTTGGAGGTGGGCGCATAAAACATGATCCTGCTGAAAAAACTATTCATGTGTTTGGTTACTCGCAGGTAAATCTGAATTTATTCTTGCATTATTAATATTTCTCAGTTTATTTTAATAGTAATATTAATAACTGTTTCTAATAAAATATTTATTTTATTGGCCATTTGATTAAATCACTGTAGTTCTTGATACATATTTTTGACATTCTATTTACAGTCTTAATTGTATGTTGAGTCTGATGCAAAATCAATACCTTTTTTGTTTGATTTCCATTTACTTAATTTAAAAATTTATACATTTGCACAAACATAATAGTGTAGATTTTTGAACTGAGGTGCTCCATTTTAAAATTCAACAAATGAAGCTAGAGTTAGAGACATGCATGATAAATATGTATAGAAAATCCTTCCATTGGTCTTTGATATTACATGCTTCAGGTCCGAATCCTGGCGGTGGCATGGATGTTTGTTAGTTGTTCGGAATCCACTTTAAACTGTAGGTTCCTGTCTAATTAAAATAAAGTGTGCAAAAAATGACCATACAGCAATACACCAAACCCCCCTTTGATTGCGTCCCTTGGGGGTATTCATTCTGGCACAGTTTGGGTGCATTCTAGTGGTGAATGAGCTCAGATCAAAATGCTCAGCATTTTAAAGCAATACGTAAACATTTATCAATTGTTTATGTTTGTAAAATAATATTTAAGTTTAAAAAAATTTCTAAAAATCTTTTATTTATGTTTTTTTTTTTATGTCAGAATTTCCATTCATAATGTTATTTCTTTTAATAAATTTATGATATACAAAATTTATATTTTGATTACTGCTTAGAAAATATATCAAAATTGATTATAAATATGAAACATTTAAATTGCAGGCTAGCAGCTATTTAATAGGCTCCATGTTGCTAATTGCAATGTTACAATATATATATATAAAAAACAATGTTACCACATTGTTTTTTTTTATGCAATGTATATGCATAAATATATGCATATTATATGTTTATGTATATGCAAACTGCAAATTTAAATTTATAAATTATAAGAAGAATTTTTTTGCTGTTATATCAAGCTGTTTTAAATCAAGGATTATATGTATGGATAAACTAATTGTAAAAAAAGACCAAGTTGAAATTTTAGATGTTTAAATGAAAATTATTTAAATATGACAAAAAAAAAAAAAAAAAAAAAAAAAAAAAAATTGATTAAATAATATGAAAAGAAAAACTATTGCATTTGAATAGTTTAACTAACTGTAACAGAATTAATAATTGAGAAGTTATTTAAAGGAAAGAATATAATATTGTATTGAATTAATATTGAATATTAATTTGTCAAAAATTATAAATAAATAAAAAGAAATGATAAATTAAGGAGATCACAAGAACTTAAATATAACAAGTATATTTGTAAAGAAATTGGTTTTACTGCTTCTGAAACCAATTTAATTACAAAACATAATATGAAGACTTTAAAAAAGAAAAAAATTGTATTGAGAAATATCTATATGCACAGCAGAAATCTGAATATTTGGTAAATTTTGTCTTACTTTTTTTTCTATAGAAATTGTCCATAAGAGTATTCATAAAATTTTTTTTCATTATACTACATATAAAAACATCTTATTAAAAAAGAAAATTATAATGTTGTCTTATGCTAAAAGTTGAAAATATAATTTTTTGATCTCACTTCATCAAAGATAAATTTTATTTTAACTTCTTTCTTGCAGTGTTACTTAAATTATATTTGTAACAATTCTATATTTCCACTTTTGTTAATTATTATAAATTACAATAATATGTATACTATAGAATCATTAAAAAATTAATTTTTAAAATGTCAACAATATGAGAATTTTCTGAGATTCTTTTTTCTCCCACTAAAAGTTAAAATCATGTTTTTATTGAATTTTTTTTTATCTAATTTCTAGTTTAATTAAGCAAAAATTTACCCCTTTCTATCAAAAAAAAAAAAAAAAAAAAAAAAAAAAAAAATGTTTCAAAAAAAATTTCAATGTTTTAATTAAATAAAAACACCTCTAATATTTCACAGCAATACTATTTTTAAAAATATTTAAACTTTTTAATTTATATTATTGACTTACACTCGGAATTCTTCAATATTAACATATTTCAAATAGAAAAAAATGAAAAATAATTAAGTGCATGTATTCAATTGTCACTTATTATTATGTCACTTATATTGTCACACTCATTCTTTTTATTTTAAGCTATTTATGCCTTTACAATTTAATTTTTGTTTTTTAAAAATAAATAAATTTGTATAACAATTTTTAATTTTTGAAAAATATTAAATTATTAATCTAAATGTCATTAAATATTGAGTTACTTTTAAAAACTATATCAATCACTTTCTTTTAATTACTTTAAATTAATATAAAATTATATAAATGGTTATTAAGGTTTCCTATATTTTTAAATCTTTTCTCTTTATTACTCTATCCATGTAAAATTATACTTATATATAAAGGTTTTAAACTGTTTGTAATAAATAATATAAATGCCCCTTTATAAATTCGTAACAGAATGCTTCTTTTTGAGATACCAAATAAATAATGCTAGTTGCAAACCCTCCAGTAAAAACATTCCATATTAAATTTTTTTTAAATATTACTTCTTTCAACAAATATATATATATATTAAAATATTTCAATTTCTATTGATTGATACATTGAACAATAATAAATTTTTTTTTTCAGGGATATGGAAGAGCAGATCATTTGATAACATGTCGATTATTAAAAGAGAAGTATCCAGATTATACCAAAATTGATTTTTCAAACGATGGATATTGAATCTTATTTCCTTTTTATTTATTTCAAGCTCCACTGGGTAGTTGCATTTGCAGAGTTTATGATGTTAAAAAGTGCCAAGTTTAACTAAAAATTTTATTGAGTTAAAACAAAGCACTGCTTGATCTTAAACTTTTGGATATCTCACAAAAGCATTTATGTATAAACTATTTGGGCCTTTATGCATTTTTTTTACTTGACTATGTTGTTATATTTAAATTATGAATGTTATTATTAAAGTGTACATGGAATGGCAAACGATTTTTTTGATGTGAACTTTTCAAAACAATCACTTTAGTATTGCCCTACTACTAAAAGTTTTTTCTAAAGATGCTCTTAGTCACTTCATTTTCAAAGTGAAATGATTAACAAAACAGAAGCTTTATCTAAGAAAATTTATATGCTATCTTCCAAGGTTTTATTATTTCAGAAATTTGAAAATGTAAAAAAAAAAAATCTATATGTAAACTTGAATTCAGTTCTTTTTAATTTCATGTATATGCAATTAAACAAACAAAAAAAATAAATACAAGACTTCAGAAAAAAGTATGACAGTGAAGTTATATGATTAGATTACATACCATTATTTCGTGTATAAACTAAGTATTTATAAAGCTAAACAAGTGTTAGCGCTTATCTATGGGTTTGCTAATCTTGCCAAAAATGTTGGTATTTTTTTTTTTGTTAGTGAGTGCAAGCAATAAATTTCAAAATATAGCTTGTTTCTCTTTCTTTATGAAAAAAATTATTTCGATTCAAATTGTTTATATTGCATATTTGATGCATCATCATCCAAAGGAAAAATCGGATGTTAGCAAAATTTTTCACCTGGCTAATGAAAAAGACCAAAACATACACAAATAATAGAATTTTGTAAACAATTAATATAATAATGGAAAAGGGAAAATCACATTTCTTTACAAAATTAAAGTTATAAATCCTTCAAAATCGGTGTCGGAAGACAGTTTCTTAATAGTTTGTCAACTCTACATTCATTAGAAAATCTGGAATGCATGTTACACAGTACTAGAATTCATGTCCTCCATGCACAATTTTTTCTTTTTGCGTGGGGGGTGTTCATATATGATTCTTGAACTCTGCAAATTTTTTGAAGAGAATATGGACTTGCAGCTTATATTTGGAATTGGTTTGGTTTATTTTAAGAACTATATTGGAAACTAGTTACTTTTCATGCATATTGGAGAATAAGTTAATATTAATTTTAAAATCATGAATTCATTTCATTTGATAAAACATTACTTATAACATTTAATTGTGATATAGTATGGCTGGAGTCTAAAATAAAACTTTTTGTGTTTTGTTTTATTAATGATTCTTATCCAATTCCACTCAATCTATATACTTTTTTTTTTTATATAAATTGTTGCAGTAGCATTATATTTTAGAGTTTGAAATATGAAAAAGGATGGATGCTTTTTTTTATTTTATATAGTTGCATAAATATAAAAGAAAAATTGATTTGTTGGAAGAATTTATTGCTCTAACCACACTTTGCCCATGTACTAACAATAATGACAGCAAATACACAATGCAACAAGAAACAATTTTATACAAGGCTCAATTACTATAGAGCAATAAATTGAAACAATGGTTTTCACACAAAGAGTTTTATATATAATAAATATAGATATATATAACCATCACAGACACAATGAAATATTCATAGTTTTAAGAAAACGTGGAATAATATTCGTTGTTATTTATCACTGGAAGCAACAAACTCCTGTAGAAATTTATTTTTTCTAGGATGTTTGTGGCACTTATATATAAGCAGAGCTGGTGCCAGATATATTTTGCTTATGTATCATGAAAGCTCTCAAAAGATATCTTAATTAAAATATAGTTCAGGTGGACAATAATTACATTTTGCTTGAAAAACAATGTAATTCAAGAATTATCAATTTTTCTTTTAAGAACACAAATGTTTTTAAATTCATATTTAAGATGAGTTATAATGCTGTTCTTGTCGAAGTACAATAGTTTTGAGACATATCCAAAGCAATTATTAAATAAATAAACATGGACATTTTAAAATTTTCGTTTTTTATAAATCTATACTGATGTTAGACATTTAAATTCATTTCTCCTAAAAATTTATACCTTGAAAAATAAAAATCTACACAAATGTATATATTTTTTAAATCCATCCTAATCCATTTTTTTTATGTTATCAATACTTAAAATTAATGTAATACTTAATGCAATGATACAACATATAACGTACTTTAAAATTAATATTACTAACATACAATACAAAAATTTTATTGAGGTATTAACATCAACAAACTTTACAATTGATAAACAATTTATTGTTAACTACAAACTTCATTTCAATTCTGCAGACATACCTAATTCAAAATATTTTGTGATTATTTATAAAAAAATGGCACCAGCACTGACTTAAGGACTCCATATTTTGTGCTTCTCTAAAATTGGAAAACTAACCTGCTTATATAATTAGTACAATACATTAAATATCCAACATTTCTATAATCACATTTAAAATAGATTTTAAAAAAAGCCATAGTGAAAATTTATGCATAGTTATAAGAACGAACACTTATTGTATAACAGTGCTTCAAAACTTAAAAGATGCAAGTGAAAATATATAAATATACTAGGTCATACATTAAACATGTTTATGTCAAGATCTACTTTTAATATAAATGCATAAAGTATATAATTATAATAATTTCAAACAGAATATATAGGGTGATCTATTGAAACCCCATCATGCTATTCACTTATTTTTTTTTTAATAAACCACAGTAAATGTTGGAAATATTTTCCATTTTCTTTCCAATCCAATTGAATATGTTGCTTCATGTTTATTGATGATTTCCATAAAAGCACGACAACATTGTGAATTTAATTCCCGATTATTTTTCCACTATTCATTTAATGATGTTGGACAATCTCTTTCCCAACTCAGAATGAAAATGTTGCAGTATGTTATTCTGCCAAAAATATTGTTAAACATTTGACATTTTGATTACAACGAAATAATGGATATTTGTAATTTTTCAATGAAATCATTCTGCAAAATTGTCTGACCAAAAATATCATGGAATGATAAATGCACCATTTAAGGGCAGAAGTAGGCGAATCAATTGCTTGTTTGGGGTGCTCATCTCACAAAAGCTGCTTTGAAAGAAAAAAGTATAATAATTAACATAGAATTTTTTCGTTTGATATTGTGTCATCTAAAATTAAAATTTCATTGATGTTAAAAAATTTCTTCTAAATAACATTTCCTCCCCTATGACGTTGCTCTTTTTCAATCTATCCAATTTGGCCACTTGCCAATTTTCCACATGATCTGTAGTCAGACTATAAGTGAATAATTTAAAGCATATTTTTTGTTTCAATTTATAAAAAAAATATAACATTGCAGTAGTCTAAATGGATCACTCTGTATAACCATTTGATTTACACACGAATTAACTTAAAAGTCAGACATGTATTATGCACAAGGCTTTTAATAACGAATATTACACAGACATTCACACCACAAAGATACATATAAGCATAGCCTTATTAACTTCTCATTTCATACACTGAAAGATCAGACAATATTTATAGAATATATATTGGAACAATTAGAATCCCGACACATCAAAGTACACGAAATCCAACAATTACAATACATTTAGCACACTCATTGCACATGAAGGAATTTAAAAATGACACATCAAAGAGAGTTGAATAGTTACAATATATATTTGATCATTTTATTAAACACCAGAAGAGACACACTTAGAATAAATATTGTTTAAGTGACTAAAGAAATTGGAACATCACATGAGCTAATACTTCAACTTAAGAGGGAAAAACACTACCACTAGTTGTACAATTTCTTTTAAAATACATCGAATTCGAAAGATCTTAAGGTTCCATTGTGATGTACACCGAACCTGAATTTAATGCTTTTTATAATGCACTCGTGTTTAATATTTTAAATGATTTAAACTACTAGTTTCTAAAACAAGATATGCATTTCTCTACATAACAATTAGATTTTAGATTAATTTTAATTTTAGAAGCAGTTCTACTAACGTATTTTTTTTTTTACAACAAAACTAAGTTATTTTTTGTTCACTATTTTATATATAACTAGCTATAATAATGTTTAGATCAATCTATAAATTAATTTAAAAGAATTCTTTATTAATAAAAAATATACAATAACTCGTGAAACCAAAAGAACTTTCAAAAATTACAAAAAGAATTTGTTTAAAATAGGTAATATTATTTAAATCATTTACCACACCAAAATTAAATTTATGAATTCTAGAACAAATGGTTTGTGAAAAAAACTTTTAATTGGCCTTTAATTAAATTTAAGTAATTGGAGTTTATAATTTCATATAAGGTATCCTTTTTTCCCCCCTAAATACTTACAATAATAAATAAAAATTGCTACTATATAAATCTTTTAAATACTTGGTAAGTTAAAAATGTGCAAAATATAGTGCATTAAAAAAGAATTTATCTTAAAATTATATTTGGCACTATTTTGTACAATTTCCTTTTCTTATTCATTACTTACTTCAAACAAAACACAACATATTTTATTTGTATCACTTTAAAATACAAATAATATGAAATATTTTATGAATTAATCTTTGGTTACTTAAATATTCAAAAACCAAATATATAAATTTTAAAATAGAAGGATATATTACTTGTTTATTGCAACTATCTTTTTCAATAACTTGATTATGAATGTTTTGAATTTTGTAATTTTTTTTTTTACAATAAAAATATTTTTGTGATGTAAAATGCCAATTTTTTTAAGTACATGCATAACTTCAATTAATATACAAAATATTTCTGCTAAATATTTAAATAAAATATGTTTAATATTTCTGTTAATATACAAAACAGTTTTGTTTTTGGTTTAAAAAAAAAAAAAAAAAAAAAAAAAAAAAAAAAAAAAAAAAACTTTTGGTTGAGTGCAATTTTAATCAATGTCTTTTGCAATATAAATTGAGAAATTTAAAATGGCCTATATTAGCTATAAGGAATTAATATTTTATAAAAAAACAGCAAATTATTAAACTCGCATAAGAAATAAAAACAAATTGCTTCAGAAAGTTATTTCAATTTTACATAACGACACGTTTTACATTGTTAATATTAATAATAATACTTTTTCATAAATTAGTTTATTTATAATAAATTTGTATGGCTCTTTAATATACACTTTAGATTATAGTTTTCTCCCACAAATCATTCTTATTAAATTTAATTTTGAAGGGTGTTAAAATTGAAGAGCCAACAGTATATTAGAATTTGAAAATATTACAGTAAGTTTTCAAAATAATGAGCTTAGAGACTTTATTTAGATTAATTACCCCCTAATGTGTAACATTATAAAAATAATTTAAAAGACTACAAAAAATTATAATGTTTTTCTATTACATTTATATATACTTTTATATTATTTAGCTGTTGATCATATTTAAGATCAGCATTTCACAGCGAAAATAAATTGCTTTAAATACTAGAAATAACTTTTTTGTTTTCAATAGGCATGATAAAGAAAAAAACTGATTAAACCTTGCATATTCATTAATAATATTTTTAACAAAAAAATTCAAAAGTTATTTGATGTCATATTTTTTCAGGAGGGGACGTAGTGTAGGGGGAAGAGATTTATCAAAATATATTTAAATTATCAACACATTTTTTTTCAATAATTACTAACGTAATTATCATATTTTGAAAATGTCGACTTTTTTTTTAATATCACTTTCTTTTGCAGAAAATAAGCAATATATGCTAATTAATAGACTAAGGCACTGATATAATCATATTTTAAAGGAAGTTGTCCCATTGATTTTATATGAATATATGAATTCTCAGAAAAAACACTCATACAGTGATTCTTAATGTACTTTACTTTTTAAACATCATTATATAACTATGCTATATAACATTTAATAGCCATATATAAAATAAAATCAAGAGTAAAAATATCTATAATATGGTTATAAATTAAAGCAATTGATAAAAATTCAGATCATAAATTAAGAAGTATTTAATTATGACAAAATATTATTAAAATTATCTTAATTTTTAATAACAAATGTAACAATGCACCTAAACATCTTATATAAGTGCAGGAACTACAACATCAGAACACGTCCAAATACATGAACATGGATTAACATACAATAATGAGAGATAACATAAATATGAAAGTGACAACAAAATGCTTTAATTATAATTCATTTTCCCATTGTTTGGTGGAGTTACATGGACTTGATACAAAATATGCTTTCGTCGACACCAGCTGAAGGAGTTATCAAATTTCAAAATATCTAGAAGGAATATAAACATTTGGAATATATATTTCAAGCCTTATAATTTATGACACAAGTTAATCTTATTTCAAAAAAGAGTTTTTACTTGTCTTTTATTTCCTACATTAGTTAAGCAATCAATACTATTAAAAACCTATCTACCCACCAAAAATATCTGGATTTTAAATACTCATATATAAAAAATATATATAATTAGGCTTTCTTATATTTCTTACAGAAAAATTATACAAAACTGAAAAGTTAAAAAATACTTTTTTACATGATCAAAGAAAAACAAAATTTGTTAAAATCTCATACAAAATTGACTCAAAAATTAGCTTTTAAATTATTAATTTTAACTTATTTCATAACTATATTTGGTTTTTTTTTACATAAGCTTTCAATATTTGAGTAATTAATGCACTTAAACTGATTACTGCAAACCATTGAGTGCTACTTACATTTTCCTGGCTTGTCACATACTAACATCCCATCTTCCGGGACCAAATGGCAGTTGACACGTTGTAAAGGGACCAATTCTTCTGCAATTCCACCTTCTGGCCTAAACCAAACACTGAAGCCAATATCATAATTTTCTGTCTGGAATTCCCAACTCAGAGTTGAACCTACATCGGTTACAGTGAGTTCGACAGGAAATACAGACTTTTTTTCAACTGTAATCTTTGTTAAATCAGTATCCGTGGAAAGACGTCGACTTGGAGCAGTATAATAAGAAGCTGGAACTTGTCCACCCATCGCAACCTAACAGAAAACAATTTTTTTTAACAAATCACAATATGTTCATAAAGTTTTTAACAAAAAAATATCATGCCCATCAAAAATTTTTACAAACAAGAAGTTATACCAGGGGTCTGTCTTCAGGGTCAGGCTTAGTTCCTCCCCACTGACTGGGCAATTCACTTGGATCCATATCTTCAAACACAGCACTTTTCCATGTTTCTTCATGTCAGAATAAAAGACAATAAATTTTGTGATTATTTATCACTGAATATGGAAATATCAACAAGAAAGGGTTTATGGCAAGAAAAACAAGTGCCATGAAATTAAATAATATTAAGCAAATGACAAAACAATAAGTTGTATAAAAGTAAACAGTAATGACAACTATAAGTAAACAGTAATGTTCACTTATAGCAGTAAAATAAATAGCAATGCCATATTTGGCATAATGCTTTTGATTGGTACAATGAAAAAGGAATTTTTGTTCTGAAAATTAAAAAAAGTCAACCAATAAATTATGGTATTTAATATATATAATATTCTGAAGAAAATAATAACAATTATGTTAGCTAATAATTATATTACGTTTTCAGTAATGAAGATTATAATTTCCTAATGAATAAAGTAATTTATAAAGAAATATAAGCACTTTATATATAAGTACTTTAAAATTTACATCTTCAAGGTAAAGATGTCATTATTAAGCAAGCAATTTTTTTATAACAGATAAAATATTTCTTAAATTTATTAATAAAATTTGCCAAATAAGTAGTTATATTAAGAGTAAATGCAGCAATGCTATAATGTTGGAAGTTCTTCTGAATTATGGAAATCATCCAAGGTAATTTGGCAATGAAATTACTTTATACAGTGTATTTCAATCCAGTTTTGTTACAATACACTGCCAGGAACATTACTTTAATTTTCTTTAAATTTAATTCTGTTACATAATTTAATATAATTGAATATTGCAAGGAAAATCAGGAACACAAATTTGTTTCAGTTAAGGGCACTAATAGTTGGAGAATCTATAACCATTATTTATATTTTGTAAACAGTAAATTTTGATATTGAACAATTTTCATCCTTTTAGAATTTGTTGAATAAGCTTGAAGAAGTATCTTAGGGTTTTTTTAAATAAAACAACAGATGCAATGTTGTATCTTTTCAATTATTTGAAAAGCAGAATTGATGAGAGAAGACACAGAAATATTATTTTAAACAACATTCTTACCTTTCGACTTATTGCTTTTATCATTTTAAAGAAGTCAGATGTTAAACATTCTTGAGCAAATTTTTATTCTCCAGAAAAATGAAAGCAAACAAAAGATAAAAAGCTATAACAAAAGCAAATGAAAATTAATTTAAAATAAAGATGATGTAAAATAAGAAAAATTTATCTATGAATACTCAAAATAATGCTAAATGCTTTAAAAAAAATTAAATTTAAATATGCCAAACTGCAAACTAGATAAACTTTTTTAATAATGCAAACAAAATAAACTACAAATTGATAACAAAAATTAATTAAAAACTAGCTATTTAAAAACCCATTGCAATTTTATAGAGAACTGTTGTAATTTTTTTACCTATAATTCGTATAAATATTAAAATTTTTTTTTAATTTCTGGATACAGATTATAAGTTGCTGCATACGTATTGTATGGTAAGAAAGGCATTTTTAGAAAGATCTGTAAAAATTAATATTAATAAAAAGCTGCTTAAAAATGTTTTTCTAATAGATAAAGTTTCAAATGTAAGCAAGAATAAAACAAATCTATTGAAAATCACTTTTAATGATGATAATAAAATTTTTTAATAATAAAGTGGCAAATTTATCTGGACGATCAAAAATAAAAATTTTTTGCAAAAGGAGCATCATAAAATGGTATGGGGGATTGAATGAAAAACCCCTGTGATGAAGCAATAGAGATAGAAGCTAAGCCCATCTCTGAATAATTTTCGTAAAAATTGAATTTGAAAATTACAAAAACCTCTTCTACAGTTAAAGCTCTACACTGATAAGGATCTCGCAGCATTTTTTCTCCCATTTTAATCATGTTACACTCATTATAAATCACATGGCCAAATTACATAAATTAACGAGTATTTTCTACTACAAACATACTTTTATGTAGTTCTTTTTTTTTTAATTTTATATATGTTTTTTAAACATTTACTTTTTATGGTTGTCTAATTTTGATTTTTATAAGCCCTTCCAGGAAAATATTCATGTTTGTAACAGTTGGAATAAAACTCTTAATCACATCTTAAACAAATTTGGAAGAACAAAAAATTTATTTGGAATAAGTACAGAATAATCTATCTAAATAGAAAAGTTAATTAGAATTTTTTTTAGAATAATTTTTTTATTATGAAGAATTGGCAAATAACAGTTACATTTCTCAATGTGAATGAAATCTGTTTCCCTACAAACGTATCCTACAATGCATATAGGTATTTCCCTTTAAAAGTCTGTTAATCTAAAAAAAATTTGGCATTCATTAAATTACCCAACGTCCTGAAATATATTGATTGCTTACTATGAATAGTAGTGAGTCTCTAACAATTATTTTTCTATTTATAATACTTTTTCATAAGATGATTATGTACAATGCAGTGTAGAAACATTGATCATAAGTTTAATAAATGACACATTGAACCTAACATAGTTTTTTTGTCTGCTATCTGTTCAATAATAAATTTAATTTCTTCCAAAAAATGAGTATATTTGGATAAATCACCATTTTGAGACTGTAAAAAGGTAATCTTTTAAAAGAAAAAAATAAAGCATTTTTTTTTATACAATACATAATTGTACAAATTTTTATCAAAAAGTATTAACTTTGTTCCATTTCATGTAATAAATATAATACAATAAAGAAAATCTCTTCTTTCCTTAAAGAAAGTGTAAGGTAGTCCCTTCTAGATTGTTAGCTCACATCTTTAACTACTACAGCAGAAGATTTCACATGCCTTTAACGGCACTACAAGATTTCAGGTCTTTAACTAATATCAGTTTAACATTATAAATACATATATTTAATATTGCATTTAAAATTTAAAATTATTAAATTAAATTTAAAATATTTATAAATTTATAAATTAAATTAAATAATTAAATTTAAAATTTCCAGCTAATAACCTATTCATAACTACATTTAGTATAAAATTTCAATCGAACAGGTGGTGGACAATTCATGATCTTTGCAAATTTTTTCAGGAAAATATTTTGTTTCTTCTTTGAATATCTTTATTCATACTGTGAAGGTTAATTATTAATTTAATGAAAGACAACATAAATAATTTTTATTGTGAAAATAAATACAAAATATTGCAATTGGATATGATAATACGACAAATGATGCAATATTCTGACAAGCCGTAGTGGCATGTAATCTAAATTCAAATTTTCAGCAATAAAAAGGAAAAAAAATATATAATCCATAGCACAAATAGTCTGTAAACTATTTATACCTGTGCAACTGTTTTTTCATACCTATAAATTTTTATTTTTGTTTGTTGCACAATTTCAAATTAGCATAACATTTTCATTATTTAAAAAACATTTTTCCATGTCACTATTTAAAAAAATTACTTAAAGGTGGTGAAAATTGTATAGAAGACAAATGTATGAAAATAATTTGTTAAAAAAAAGTATTTACTGGACATATTCTTTTGAAATACAAACAAGTAAAGGTAAAATAAAAAGGATTCAAATCAGAATGCAAGAATTGATTTCACTAAAATGGAAAAGTATCAAGAAAATTTAAAGTTATCTGATTCTAAATTGTACTTAGTAAAAAAAAAAAAAAATGTGACAACTTGTAATCTTTAATTATTACAAAAATCAAAATTTTGATTTATTATCAGTCAATCACAGTAAAATTTCCTTTATTAACTACAGGAACAAAAAAGTGTTCCTAAGCAGCCCATATTTAATAACTCGTTTTTACAGATGCTTTCAGGGATGTGGAGTGAGGATCACTGATTGTATACAGAGGCCTATAAGCCTATATAGACCTAGAGAGAAATTCTAACATTTTTAGTAGATTACAGGCTGGAAATTACATATACATGTTTTTTGCTGAGCCCAGCAATCAGTAGTTTGCTATCAAAAAATTTTTAATATTTTTTTTATGAATTAGATTTTTTTTGTTTTTTAAGCTAAGTTTTATATTTATATTTTATATTTTTAACATTTCTTTTTCTTTTTAATTTTAGATGCTTCCGGGCAATTTTTTTTATTAGTTTATATATTCTATTTCTATAGAATACACCAAATGCACTTACACACTTGGCATTATTATTTTCTCAAATTGTAAAACAAATTATTCAGAACCAAACATAGTAATTCCTTTAAACTTCCAATAACAAAAGTAATTTAAATATAGAAATGAATTATTAATATACCTTTAACATAGACATGCATCTTCTTTGCAGTTTCCTCACTTAAAAAGGGTTTTATCATTGCATAAGCCATAGGAAAGAATGCAGGAGCTGTGGTGGAGGGAAAAAAAATTTAATCGAAAATAATTCAAATAACGTTTCAAACAATTTTTTTGAAACAAATAGCTCACCATTTATAATATAAGTCTTTTTTAATCTTTCTGGATAATTATCCTCGAATACTTTAACAAGTTGAGTCATCATATCAACAGCTGAAAATAAAAAGATTCATAGAATTTTTTTTATAGAAATCTATGGCAACTTGAACTTAAAATTTAAGTATTTTTTCCTATATGCTGTAGTTTTATATTGCACGAATTTATTAAATTTCCATTCTCAATACAACATTTCAATAATTAAATATTAAATTTACATAAATGAAATGGTACATTTCTGTTAACTTTCTATCATTGCATTAATTGTGTGCAAAATTACAGTAGCATGCACTTCCTACTATTATTGTCCATCTTTAAAAATCAGCAGTTCAAATAATAAGTTTGTATACTCATAGGAAATAAATGTCATTTTTTACAGCAGTACATATTGTGAAATATTGTGCCAAAAATATTTATTTTGAATTTTTGTCTATTTCTTTAGTTAGCTATGTTTAATATTTTCACTTTTTTAATTTCATGTTTTTCTATTTCCTTTAATAATGATGTCTGATAAAATAATTGACACAATTATTTCTAATTATATTTATTTAAATTTTTACTTGGGATGAAAATTATTAATAGAAACGTGTCACTTAAATTAATTAATTAATTAATAACTTTAAAATGACCAACTAAATTTGAAGAGGTTAAGTATTTTAAAATGCAAATATAGAATGTATGTAAATTTTAATACGAATTTTAAAAAAACATTTTGTAAAAAGTAATAAATTTGTAATGGAGATATTTTATAAATTTTTACTTTGCATTAAGTAACACATGTACAGTAGCTCATAAAAAAATTACTATAAAGCTTATCAGTAATGCAAAAAGTTTTAATTTTCTGAGGAAAATCCACTTACCTGGCTTCCAGGCAACTTGCTTCATTGTAAAATTATCCATATCAAATATAATGCTATGGGTTTCAATTTTTTTGCCCAGCTGAAAGTTAATATATTAAAATTAACATTAAATTAAAGACAGCAACAATTTATATGGAACAATAAATTGTGGTAAACTAATAAATATAATGTTTAATGTCTAAACAAAAAATAAAAATAGAAAGAGTACAAATATTTGGAAAAGGAAAAAGGACCAAACAAATTAATTTCTAAAAAGAATACAAATATTTGAAAAAAGAAAAAGGACCTATCAAATTAATTTCTAAAACGAATACAAATATTTGAAAAAAGAAAAAGGACCTATCAAATTAATTTCTAAAAAGAATACAAATATTTGAAAAAAGAAACAGGACTAATCAAATTAATTTCTAAAAAGAAATTTCCAAAGAAACTCTATTGTATACAACTTAATATATTTAAATATTTTACTAAAACAGAATAAATAGAAACTATATTAGCAAAAAAAATTAAAAATCTTTTCTAATAAAATAATGTATAAGTTTTCTTACTTCTTCAGTTTGATCTTTCATATCTTGTTCACTTATTTCCATTAATTTTACAACATACTTGATGAATTCCGATTTTTTCACAGAGTAAAACATGCCTGTAACATTAAAATAATTAAAGTACACAAAAATAAAATTTTGTAATTTGCTTTATTAATATAGAGCTACCATAATCTGTGTATTAATTAATTTTCAAGTGTAGATAATTGGCTACATTCTTTGACTTTTTTTTTTTTTTTGGAAGTATTGAAAAATATTAATACCAGGGAATAATACAGTCCAAAAACATGTATATTAGTTCTAAAAACATGTAGCTCAGTGAACTTCGATTAACATTATATAGGAAAAAAGTTATCACAATTGCTTTACTTGAACACAGTCTTCAGAATAAATGACTACTACATTTTAAATTTCAATGATAGACAATGAATTTCAATCTAGTCAATTGCTTATCATGTCAGGCAATACAGCAAATAGTTTTAAAATATTTCACAAATTTTGCAACAACTCAAAAGCTCATCCAAAATCAATTTATTTGCAAATATGTAACATGGTTGCATACTTCTTAATTTCAAGTTAACTATCAGTAATTCTTAAAACAACTGTAACAGTTTTCCCAATGTATGCTTTTATTAAAATAAATTATAAAATCAATTTATAACAATTATAAATCAATTTTTTTCTTGCTTTCAAACAAAAAATTGTCAGATCTTCAATCTTTAGAGATCAGAATATAATGAATATTTATTCCACTACACGTAAGAAACAAAAATAAAATTTACCTTTGATATCCATGTGACCAAAAGGAATGATCCATACAGGACAACCTTCTTTATCATGCCCAACTAAACCTCCCGGAAAATATTTGGCTAGAACCTACAGAAAAATATTTTATTTAAATTAAATTTAAATAACAAATAATAAAGAAAAAAAATTAAGATTATTTTTAAAGACATTTTGTGATACATAAATTTGCATTACAAGAATTATATTTTATCACTTTAAATCAGCTATCTGCCTTAATTTTTTTATTAACAACACATATACTTTAAAATGTTTAAAAAAAGTTAAGATTAAAAACAAAGTAAATATAAAACTCACTTCATGTGGCTCATAATCATCAATTAATGATTCAGCTCCAACTTGTTTACGCCACTGTAAACTCTGAAGGAAAAAAAAAAAATTCAGTTGAAATATTGGTATTGGTAACAAAATATTCTATTTTCTAAATTATATTTTTAACATAGAACTATGAAAGATATAATTGCAATTTAGGGAACAAAAGCAAATCTGGCAATTTTTATTTGGTTGCAATCTATGCACATCTATGACTGAAATGCAACCCTACAACAAAATTTAAAGGAAAATGAGAGAAAAAAAAAGCAATGTTTTTACTAAATAAAAAAAAACTGAATTGAACAAACTATGAAAGTGTACAGAATTGTAAGTAAAACGAAGCGAGTTAAAAAAAAAAGGATGAAATGGGCAATAAGAAATGTAATGAAATTACAAAAGGAAAAAAATCTTCCTTTAAATAAATAATAAATGTTATAACTCTCAAGATAATATACTAAATGCCTTCTTAATTCCATCTTCAAAATAAAAATTATTACTTCCACATTAAACACACAAGATAAAAAAAAAAAAGATTAAGTTATAATTAGACCCTTAATTTTTAAATTAAAAATCATTTTAACTAGTCACTTCAATGAAGGATCCCATACAGCACACAACAACTAAATAACAGTGACTAATAACCAGCGAAATGAAAGGAAAAAAGAACCGAACAATCCATATGTCAAAAGAAACTTGACATTTCAAATTGAATCCTGAAGTTTCTGGATAGAATTACCAGGGTTATAGGGTTATTCTTACTTCGGAGTTATTATTCTTATTCTAGGGTTATCATACTTGGAAAGAAAGTCTCCAAATTTCCTTATCCTATAAACTGTAATTAGGCCCTAAAAATTGACAGAATAAAATAAAATTTGAAATTAAAAGGAATTTGTGGGCATCGCAAATTAAAAGATGGCAGAACACAATGGGAAAAACTTTTTAAAATAGAATGCATAACTCTGGTTAGAACAGAGAAGAATAAATTTCAATCAACACATAAAGAACCATCTTTTACTATCAGTAAAAAATTTGCAAGAAGTCCTATCTTATTAGCATAGGATGTCCTATCAACCCTACTAAGTGCAGTTACAGACTGATGGGGCCACAGTATTTTAGTATTTTTATTTTTAGTATTTCTCTGCATTTTGCCATAAATAAAATTTTTCAAATTGCCATGCATCTGCAATCAAATTGCATTGGAGTTCAGCAGATTTTCTCCAATACGAGTTACAAATGCGACATAGCGATTTCTAAAAGTCTTAACACTCATCAGAGAGCTATTCCTGGTGGAGCATATGACTTATCAATGTACAAATACATATGTATACAAATCATCAAATTAAACCATATATTCTAGGATGAATGAGGTTTGTTTTGAAATTTTATTATTTAACGAGTTGTAATTTAGTAGTTGTTAAGTAATTGAGTTTTATAAGTATTTTGTTATGCTTGCTATTTATCTTTCTTTTAAAAGGAATATATCAATTCAGAAGAATATCACTATGAATAAATTTGATCTTGAAGAAATTTATATTTATGTACAACTCATCCAATGTGTTATAAGTCATTGTTTGATATTAATGGCACAAGAAATACATAATATATATCAATAGAGAAATGTCAACATGAATAAAATAATTTAATATTTGAATTTTACAACTTAATGTATATACATCGTTAGAAAAAAAAATTAATTGAAAAGAAAATTAAAAATCTTGTTTTACATGGCAGATAAATCTATAAGTCAAAACAAAAGAAAAAAATCTGAAAAAATAATAAAAATAATGCATTATAAAAATAAAAAAATTAAATTTAAAACAAATAACAAAAATAATGGATAATGTAAAAATAAACTATTCTTGCACACCAAGCACAGAAAAAATTTATAATAAGAACAGAATTAATACTCACAGTTCTCAGCATTTGGACAGCATCAGTTGTATTAAATTTTCTAGCTGCAAAACAATTAAAGATGTTAGAAAATATGTAATATTTCATTATTATTACATAATTTCTTTAGGTGTCATTTAAAAAAAAAATTTCAATTTAAAATATATGATACCGACACAAATATGCAAACATAAATCCCATCTAAAATTTTCACAATTAAATTTACAGTAGAAAATTTTAATGCTGTAATTTAGAAATTGCCAAATTAATGAAAAACTTATTAAAGTAAAACATTAAAAAACAGTGAAATAAATTTAAAAAAAAAACACAGTACATTTTTAACAATAGTTAAACATATTCAGCGTCCTTAACATTACACCCTATGGGAGACTATGACCTATCTGACATTTTCTTATGTCTAGTTTTTCTTTTCAACTATCTCACTTTCATTTCTTTCATATCTCTCTCTACTTCTTCCCTCAATCTCTTCTTAGGTCTCCAAAAATTTTTCTAACTTTTTTTTATCAATTTTCTTGTTATTTCTTGCCCTTTTTTCCAGATGGCCCAACCCTTAAGTTCTTCTAGATTTAATTATATTTATGATGTCTTTTTTTATAAAGTTTTTTGCAATTTACTATTGTTTCAGATTCTTCAATTCCCCCATTACTTTTTACATGTCTGATGTAGATCTGAGTTTATAAGAAAAATTCTTGAAATAAATAGTAAATGACAAGCAAATATTTATTTATAATACTTACCTTTATATATTTTGATACTTTACATGAAATTTGCTAACCTTTTCACCTTAACTGCCTTTTAAGCATCATACAGAAATAAGAATAAATTTCCAACCTTTGTATAATTTATTAGCCAAATATACTTTAATTTAACTTGGCAATAACATTATAATCCAGAATTAAAACTTTGGGATCTTAATTTGACAAAAAAATATAAATCTTTAATATCCAATAGTAATACATTTTCATTAACGATTTTAATAACTATGCAATTAAAATAAAAAATAGAAATTTAAAGAATAACAAATTTAGTTAAATTTCAAAAAGCCATTTAAGTTTAAAAAAAAAGAACTTTTCAAATAAAATAATATGTAATGAAGTAATTATTATATTATATCTAATTTCAGTTTTTATTAAAAATTATTCCAATGTGTTATAAATTTATAATTTCTATAATCTATCAGTTTTGTTAAAAACTGATTACATTAACTGATTACATTCTGATTACATTAACTGATACATTCTATTTACTTTTCAATCATCTTAAAAGTAATCATATTTTGGTTTTGGAATATCTTTTATAAAGGGAGAAAACTGTAATTTAATAATAAGGAAGAAGTAATATTTCCAATTTGTACAAATAACAAAAATAGAAAAATTACAAGATAAGAGTTTTATAAATTTATTGCAAGCGATAAACTATATTTGTTAAATTTTAACATAAAATTATTTTTTGAAAAATACCAAAAAGGCTATTGCAATTTTGATCGCCAATTTTGATCGTGTGTCCTAGACTGCACTATTTCAATTTTATTTGTAACAGTTGATAAAAACATTTTATTTACCTCGCAGCCATCTCAAACAAAAGTAATCATCATGCTCTGGTCTTAGAATATCTTCCATAGAAGATCTAAACTGTAATTCAACAGAAAAAGAAAATTTTCATTTAGTATGAAATTAATATAATCAATATAAATAAATTTGTTTGTCTATAATATCATTATTAATTTAATTTTTTTAATAATTCAATCCAGAATTAAGTACTTAAAATATTATTTCTTTTGTATATCTGTATTTCAAAATACGAGAAAATATTTACACCATTTTAAAATATTC
Organism: Caerostris darwini; assembly: GCA_021605075.1. NCBI lineage: Eukaryota > Metazoa > Arthropoda > Arachnida > Araneae > Araneidae > Caerostris > Caerostris darwini. The sequence goes on along the minus strand of BPLQ01012170.1, from coordinate 1,423,515 downwards.
CTGCAATTTCATAAGTATTAATTACATTAAAAAATTAGCATTGTATATATATTAATTAGAAAGAATTAGCATCGATTATATTTAAATTTGAGAGACATGGATTGTTTTAAATTTAGACGTTTTCATTATAATGGAAAACAAAAATAATTAAAATTAAAATTGTAAGTAAAATGTTCATTTAAAGGGAAAAAATAGTCAGTTATTAAAAAAAAAAAAAAAAAAAGTGAGAAAAAAAAGAGATTCTTACACTGTCTAGAGCGTTTAATTGCTCTTCACTCAAATCTCCTACTCTTCCGGTAGTAGTCATTTTGACCTTTTACACTCTTACCTCAACTTTCTGAGTTTTACAGAATAAAAAACAATCGTGTGACTTTATAAAGAACTCAGTTCATCTATTTTACAAAGCGTCAAATTTTAATGCTCGTCGGAAGGAAAAATGACCTCAAACTCGAAACCGAAATTCTGTGCCGATAGGTTGTTCTTCTTCTGTTGCTCTCTGCAAATCCGCATTGAGAATGATTGACACTTATCAGGGTGTTTAACTTTTTTTTTTTCAATAAAGACGATAGATAATTTCAGGATAAATTTTAAACAATTAAATTTTTAAAATTCATTGTTTTATTTATTTTGAAGAAAATTCAATTTCTTGGAAAATTGTAAGTGTTTAATTTTTTGATTTTTAATGTTATTTTAGGCGTAAATTGTAAATATGATAAACATTAACAAATTCAATTTATTTATTAATTAATTCAATTTAGTAATAAAATTTATCTAATTTAGAGATAGATTTAAATGTAGTATTGATGTGACGTTGTCAAGTTTGACGACTCATTGCATCCTATAAACCTATGGCAACGGCGAAATTAGTTCACAAATTATAAACAAACACGTCAAAACAGTGTGGACTGCTTCGTTCTGTGTACAGGAAACTTAGGTATAAAATCCACTTTCTTTCGTAGCTGCATCTTTAAAATTTCTATAATTTAACTTTTATTGAAAAAGTACTTTTATCGTATTTAATTTTGTGTAACAATTGGTTTAATGAATAACTAATGTATTTTAAATTCAATGCAATATTTATGAATTAACACGGTAAAAAAAAACTCGGGATTTTTTTTTAATGTGAAATTTTTATGGTAACTAAACTTTCTTTAATTTTTATTCTTCATTACATTCATGTATGGGAATGCATTTGAAACTATTTTTATTTAAAAGGCTTGACTATTTTTAGTAGACTATAATTAGTCTATATATATTGAAATATTGCTTATAAAAATTGCGTCCAGTTGTGAAATATGTTATTGAATTAATAATGCAGATATATCTTAAGTAAGCAAATTTTATCTCTGTGGCTATTCCAGTAAGAATAAATTGGTTTTATTTTCTTCAGAATATTAAAATATTTTAAGGGAAAAAACCCCATTGCGATTATATTTAAACAGTCTTGAATTATAATTTAATTATTTTTATATATATTGAAATAAATTCATACAGTGGAAATTGAATTGCATATAGTTGCTTTCAGATTGAGATTTAATTAAAGCATTATATTCAAAGTTTTATTGGTACTTGGCCTCTGCTAATTCTAAAATAAAGAGAATGATTTAATTGGTTGTTTTATTATTGCCAAATCAATCCTGGGAATTAAAATTTATATTTTTATTTTTTAATATTATAAGTGGTGGGGTTTTTTGTATAGTTATTCTATTATCCATTTATCATTACAATGAGATTTGTGTTAAGCATTATGATAATCATTAATATAATTATGAAATATTTTTAATGACAAACTTGCTAACTTGGCAAAAGAATTTATATTGCTTTCTTTTTATGTGTTTTTTAAATTTGTTTAAATCTTTACCTGTTATCTAAATGTAATTTTTCTTTATAGGGATAAAGACTGGAAATGTTTTCAAAAAAACAAAATCAGTTATTAGCAAGAGTCAACTTTCCCCTCTATACCGTACATTGCCTAACAGAACGACATGTTCTTGTTGCTGGGGGTGGTGGAGGTGCTAAAACTGGCATTCCTAATGTGATAGAAATTTATGAGTTAATAAACAATGGAGCTACATGCAGAGCAGAGTCGGTCACACATTTTGAAACGGGAAGTGAAGCTATCATGAACTGTACAATATATAATGCAGGGAAGTATTTCTTGCTGTTTGCTGGCATGGAAGGTAATTGTCATGTTTATAAAATAAAGCATTCAATTTCGGAAGAAGGAATCGAAATTAAAGAGAGAAAATGTGAAAAGCAGAATCAGGTTATTCAAAGAAAAACCAAGCCTGCTACAGGTAAACAAAAATTTGATGATCAATCAAATTCGACTGTAAATCATAAAATACCAGATGCAAATGCCAATGTAATTCATTCCAGGTTATGTTTTGATATTAAACATTTGGAATCTTTTCAAACTGATTTTAGTGACGATCCATTCCAAAAACAAGTCAGATTCTCAAGTTTGGTAAATTTGTTGGCTACAGGTGGAGCTGATGGACACATTAGAATTTGGAAGCATCCTAAATTAAGTAAGGCTTATGATATTGAAGCTCATAAAGATGATGTAGATGATTTGGATATTTGTCCTATTGGTAAAAAGATGGTCAGTGTTTCTAGAGATGGACATGGTAAAGTATGGAATTTAGAAGATGGCACCTTGCTGTCAGAGTTAAATTATGTGTTGCCTGCAAAATGCAAAGATCTGAAGTATACGTTTAGAAGTTGCAGGTTTGGTATTGTGGAAGATAAAAATGATTTGGCCCTCTTTGCGACATTAAATCCTGCTCGCCGAACCAAACCAGCATCTCAGTGTTACATATGCAAATGGGATACGAAGAATTATGCTCAGCAGAAACTTGTTGCAGCTGGTACTGATGTGTTTTCTGTCATGGCTGTAAGTGATGATGGTCACTTTATAGGACTTGGCACTCAAAGTGGTGGTGTCAAAATATATATTGCTTTTAGTTTGCAACAAGTCTATAATGTTGATCACGTGCATGGAATCTTTGTTACTGGATTGGAATTTTTACCTACCCGTGAGGAATCTCGTAGAATCACTGGTGGACATGAGACTTCTTTAGTCAGTATTTCGGTGGACAATCATGTTATTATACATCACATTCCAATGAGACCCTCTATGGGAATTTTAACACTAATCACTTTGTTCATCCTAACATTATTCATGATATTTGTCATTATGGATTACTTTAATTTATGAAATATTAAATTACAAACTATTGTAGTGACAATTATAAACATAGTGATTTTATCAAATGATTGTATTTTTAATTGTATATTTATTTTCAAATTTTATTTAGAATGTATTGTAAAATTTTATCGTGCTGTTTTAATGAAAATGTTTAGACATAGTATATAGCTTTAAGTAAGCTGTACATAATAGTGAAAATAATTAAATCTATTGATGTGAATAAAATATTCAAGATATATAAAAGCTTTCTTGGTCTGAATTGCATTTTTTATTTTTAGGTACTATAAATTGATAACATTAAAAATACAATTATCGTTTATATTTATTTTTAGTACAATTGCTAGTTAAATACAAGTAATCTTTAACTTGTGTTGCAAAATTAATAAACGGCATTTTTAAACTGAAATACAAATCTTTTAATATTGATAGTGCTATATTTTAAGGGTTTTAAAGGTTATATATTTAAGTTGAAAGTTGGGTGTAAAAGGGATGGGGGAGGAAGTTTAGTTTAAAAATAGATTTCATAATAAAGAAAATTAAATAATTATAAGCAGTCTTCCATGAAGAAATTTGAAATAAGTACCTATTGCAAACTACAAATATACTTTACCTTCTTTTTGTTTATAAAATGTTTTATCAGCATCGTATTCTGCTAAATTAGATTCTTAAATTTTGCACATAATTAATAAATATGAACAAAGATGCATTTTATCTTTAATTTGAAAAGAGTATATTGAAGTTTAGCAATTAAGTAACTATTACTTTGACTGGTTTTCCTGCTTACTCTTTACATCAAAGTGACCAAATCTTTGCTTGTCAAACAATTGTCAATTCTTTGAAAGAAAATTGCAGGTAGAGAAATCTGTTTAGTTTGTCATTAATGAGAAACCAAGTCTGGGAATTTTTGAACAAAACTGGAATTTTTTCATAAAAACGAAAGTGGAAAAATTAAATTTCAAACCAATCAAAATGAAGAAAAAGTTGCTAAATTATAGAAATCCTGTGCTGTTGCTATATATCTACATAAGAAAAAAAAAATCGAATCTGGTTCCAGGGTGCACACCTGATGCTAGTGGAAGCTAGGAAGACTAAGTGTCGTTTGGTTTGTTCTAGGGTGCGAAATTTCTGACTACCATTTCGGAAATTGGGGGATTTTTTCTTTTTTTTATTCGGTGTATTCTTCATTATCCGGAATGATATACCTAATAATAATACTGTACCTAGTGTTACCGAAATGACTACTTGGATTCCTCTTAGTGTCTAAGTTGGTAACATTTCGGTTAACAAATTAGTCTAAGTCATTTCGGTAACATTAGCTTTCTAGATGCATTTTGATTTGTCGATGTTGGAATAAGGAACGTGTTTTCTTTGTGTATGAAACTGGCAAGTTGTAACCTATTTACTTTTTTGTATGGAGTTTTACCTTGAATTTCTAATTATCAGTGTATTTTAAATATGTATAGCTTACTTTTTAACGCAACAGATTTCGCTTTAGAAATTTCTTTTATCTTTGGCAAAGCGTCCATGGAAGCACGGATTTCCTTAATTTTTTTTCCATTGAGAGAGTTTTTTTCTCATGCTCATATTACTGTTAATTAGTCTTTTTTTATCAGATGACTGCCTCATATTACCGTCTAAAACGGGATTTCCCAAGCATCGAAATTATTAAATATATAAATTTCTTTGTTAATGTGAGGAATGGTTAAATTTTTCCCGCCTTTTGTTAATCAATTAAGAATTGTACTGTACGACTTCGAAAATCCGAACTTTAAAACTGGCAGACACTGAAAAAAAAAGGGTTTTTTTTTTTTTTTTTTTTTTGCAACCAATGAAAAATCCGTTTTGCTAGACGATAACCTTGAAAATATGGACACTGTTCTTAAAGGTTTGGAGGAAAGAAACACGAATTACTGCTGCTTTACAAAATTAAAAGAGAAAATGCATGACTATAAAAAGACTTCGATAATACTGTTTAGCTCTCGATTCTAGATATATTGAAAAATAACAAAACTTAACTTATGGCTTAACAGGTTTTATAAACTAAAAAAAAATTTATCTGTTTTTTTTTCTTTTTTATAATCATTTAACAATTTTTCTTATTGATGTTTCTTTTTCTGTTGAAAGCAGCACAGCAATGATGTTACTCTTTCCAAAAAGTTTTTTGCAGCCTGATAGGAAATTGGCTAGCACTCTGGCCTTTGGTACCACAGGTTTCAGGTTTGAATCCTGGCGGTGGCAGGGATGTTTGTCAATGGTTCAGAATCCACGTTAACCATTAACAAACCAAATTTAAAGATATAAAGTGTTGTATTAAATCTAACAATTTCCTTCTAATTTCAAAGTGTATTGTTCTTAAAAGAGCCTTTATTATCTCTAGCTTCAACAATTAAACAATTTTTAGCATTATTTAAGTGCCTCCCTTTCTGTACTCATCTTTGATGTCCGTATTGCAGAGAGTTACGCAGATGTTTCTCATTATTAGTATTTTAGAAGACAATGGTTCCAATTCACAGAAAATTAATGTAATGGAAAAAGAAATTGCTGTTGTTCTAATGCAGCTGGCAATACAGACAGTTAATTCTTATGCCATAAGCAAGGGCTGCACTCAGGGCCGGATTTAGATGAAAAGAGGCCCTAGGCTATTCCACTTATGAGGCCCTTTCACCTCCCATTTTTAAGTTTGTAAATTACTTATTATGTTTGTTTATTATTTATATGTGTAGAATTTCACCTTATTTTTGATTCAGTGTTTTAGTGTTTACTGTTTTTAGAATAGTGTAATTCTAATTTTGCTAACAATTTGAATGTAGGCCCCTCTTGATCTTGAGGCCCTAGGCTGAAGCCTAGTTAGCCTACAGGAAAATCCGGCCCTGGCTGCACTGCTGTTACTCATTTAACACTACCCAGGGGGCACGTGTAGCTTGATGATATGCTATGGACGCGAGTAACACTACCCCAACAACGCTCTACGATCCTATTAGGATCGGGACCTACGGTTTAAAGTGGATTCCGAACCACTACAAACATCCATGGCATAGCCGGGATTCGAACCCGATACCGAGTGCCAGAGAAAGACATTTATTGCCTTTCAAAAGTATAAATTTAAGCTTTGTAAAGATCAATTTAAAAGGGTAAAAAAACATGTAGTTGAAGTGAATTTAATTCGTAAAGATTGTGCGAGTGCATTTGAAAAAATTTCGTTTAAAACTATTAGAACGTTCTTCATTAAATTTCCTATTAACCAAACGGATGCCATGCCTGGAACAAGCAGCTGCATGTAACTTCAAAATAGCTCTTGAATGATTTTCTCTGTGTATTAAAATTTTAATATCAATCAATTGCATTAAAGGGGATATGATATATATGAAAATTATAGAGAAGTTTGTGATATTGCTTCAATGCAAGCCAGTATGCTTACATATAACCAAGTGATGACTACTGGTAAAAGATTATTATTAGTAACATGAAAGTCCCTGATTTGCAGCAATTTATTCAACTGATTTTAACACTTTCTCATGAAAATGCCTTTATTGAAAGGGATTTTTCTATAAATTCAGAATCAATTTGAAGAAAGCATTGTAGAGAGGAGACAAATTTTCTGTGGAGTACAAATAGCTGCAGGTACTTTAAACACCAAAATAACAAAACAATACTGAGATCTCACTCCATGTATTTTGAATCAATGGCAAAGAAAAACTCTGGAGCCCTAGTACCAGACAAAGTTTAATCTGAAAGGAAAAGAAAAGTGAGCAACTAAAGGTATTGAACATAACGGACAACTGTTTCAAGATGTTCAACAAGAAAAAGCTTTGATTTATGTTATTAGATTCTTACTTATACATGTTTTGGCTTACGAAACCTATATAGAAATTTACTAACTGACATGCAGGGCCTTGCATGAGTAGAACTAAATTTATCTTTTGCTAAACCTTATTTTAACTTTTTAAGTCTGTCTTGTTCTTCTCGAACATACTACTGTGCCCAAAGAGTAAGACCAATTTTTTTTTTTTTCAAAAACTCTTTATTTATTCTTCCAAATTTATTTCATCGCCTTCAAAGTAATCCCCTTCGGACACAATGCACGTATGCCAACTTTTTTTCCAATCCTCAATGCATGCTAAAACGTCATCGGCAAGGAAGGTCTTCAAAGCGATTCACGTTGAATCTCTTCAGTCGACCCCCCGGTGTCCCCGGAGTGGTCTTTTGAGTTTAGGGAATAGGCAGAAGTCGCACGGTGTGAATACGGTGGTTGTATAACGATATGGATTTCATTTTTGGCGAAACAGTCACGAAGAATCAATGCAATGTGAGCTGGCGCATTCAGTGTTTTCGGTACCAATCGAGATTTGGCGCGTTTGAGACCCAAAATGGAATTGACCGATCCTTTTGAAATTCCAACATCTTCAGCAAGGTCTCTAATTGTAAATTGACTGTTTGCAAGTACCAAATCTTTAATTTTTGGACGTGAGCTTCGTCGGGTGAAGTTGATGGTCGACCAGAGGGCTCTTCGTCTTCAACGCGTTCTCAAGCGTAACTCAAACACCAATGAATATTTTGACGTCAAATTTCACACAGATGTCAAGGACAGTGCCAAGCAACCTTAAAAAAAAAAAAAAAAAAAAAAAAATTCCATAAGCCTCGGAAATTTTAAATTGAAAATTGGTTTTACTTTTTGGACACAGTAGTATATTGAGTCATGGTCGTCTGATCTAACATTGAAAGCATTAATTAGAGTAATATTTAATTAAAAACAGATTAAAATTGAAGAATTAGAATTTCTATTGAATACCTAACATTCGTAGGATTGCTAGAGATTATAAATGATTGTACAGTATTTTTAAGTGGGAAAGTTTATTTTCAGTGCTAAAAATATTTTAAAACTATGAATTAGATTAAATCTTAGGAAATAAGGGGGATTCTTCAGATACTGAAACTAGAGATTGTTATCTGGGATCTTGTTATTATTTTTTTTCCAGAATAAATTCTGGGATTTATAAATCCCTTCCTGAAAGTTTTAAAAATTCCTATATTAGTTGTGTTTGATTCTAACAATCTTATATATGCATTTATTAAATGAAGGAATATTTTTGTTTCATTTATTTAATGTGGTTGCAATTATATGCATGGTACTTCATTTGTTGTGTATTATCAAAATTAATTTTTTAGAATTTCAATATTTGCTATATCTTCGTAATTTAGATCTAGCATTAAAATATTTTTCTTAAAATAATATACCATAAGTTGAGAAATATGTATCCAATTTTTCACAATAATTTAAACATTTACGTTTCTATGCCTTCCATGGAACATATTGTAATAGAATCCTAAATGGTTTCATATCTTTCATAAGTGACTTTTTTTTCTCCATGGTTGAATGATGTGATAACTGTATTTTTACATAACATATTGAAAAAAAAAAAGTCTTGTTTTTATTTTCACTTGTCAGACCCAAATCAACCCCATTAAGCAAAAGAGATTGGTAAAATCGGTACATGATGGAATAATTAAAACATTTAATGTTAAATAATAAAGTTAACTTCTTGGCACAAATGAAAATGGAAACCAGAGATGAACGAAGAGGTATGCTCGGTGTGAAATAAATGATGACAATGTAGACGAAGTTGAACTAACACTAAAAAATACAAGAATGCACGAGTTCTGCCTCATAAATTTCTCTAATGATGGGATTAAGGCTATAGAAACAGCGCTTAAAACACTGATTTACAAGGACCTAGAGCTAGTGTAATGATGCTGCAAAAAAAAGGAGACTTGTATGAAGAAAGAGCACTTCGCAAGGCAAAACATTTGTTTAAAATTTAAAATGACTGCACATTTAATTATGTTCTTAATAGCGAGTTTTTGCATACCATAGGACGTCCGTTAGCTTTTTCTCCCTAGCGCGCATGCTCATAGGAAATTATGTTTCCTATGAGCATGCGCGCTAGGGAGAAAAAGCTAACGGACGTCCTACGGTAACTAACGTACGGTATGCAAAAACTCGCTATTTTATTTCAGATAACTCTGTCACTATAATTTTATTTTTTCCAATTGATTTGTCGCTAAATATAATTATTTTGTTTGTAGTTTGAAAGTTTTACATCTGACAATTCTTATCGAATCATAACTATATAGTTTTTAATTATGGGAGATATTAGAGAATTTTTTTCCTCTGGAATCGCCATTTGGCGTTATTAGATTGAGTTCTGGTCGTCTACCTATTGGAGGATTTCTGTAACTAAGCACGATATAGTAAATAGTAAGCTTTGGTAGATTGAACAACACTTTTGTGTATATGGATCCTGGCACCCCCTCAATGATAAATTTCTCTGGCACTAGGCACAAATCATAACTTAACTTGTTCCGTGCATGGTGTGTGCACACACAGATGGAATCCTTCCAGTTATGTTAACTGTCTGTGCACGATACAGCAAATGGGTGACAGAATTCTGTCCTGTAACTGTCTCTGTAGACTGTTTACAGGTCAAATCTTGAAATCCTTTAATTGCGAGATTCACTTGCACAATCCTTAATTCACTTGGAAAATTCAGGTTAGATGTTCTCGAGTGAAGTCAAAAACTAAGGTATAAATGCGTTTTATACTTTCTCACAGTAATAATTTTGATTGCATAGTACAATTTTATTTCTATCAATTCTTTTTTACTTTTTACCACGAAAAATTTGTATGATGATTTAAGAATATCAAGAAAACTATTGTTTCACGATTCTCTGTCGGATGGTCCAGTTTTGAAAATATTGTTACTTTTTACAATGTTTTAAGCACAAATGTTATTATTCCCTGATGTAGTTTTATATTCATAGGGTTTCTAAAATATTTTACATGGTGTCCAGATTTTATACGAATGACCTGGAATTTTTTAAGTTTCACCTGGAAAACAGAGAAAAGTCAGGGAATTTTACTTTGATTGGGGAGTAGCCACTCTGATTTGGCAGAGGGAAAGCAAACTAAAGGTGTATAGATTTTGCAGCCCAGAAAGATGCATTTATTTAAATCATCTTAAGATGAAATTAGTGGTTTAAATCTTATAACACCTACGTTGAAATAGTAACCTTTCATTGCAAACATTTTAAATAGTTAAAAAATTGCTACTCAACATAAAATACATCTAATGATTATAAAATATGATAGAAAGTCTTAATTTAACACTTAAAGTATATAGAAACTGCATAAAAAGTTCACATGAAAGGTCCTTTTTGTACATATAATAAAAATGGTTATCTCTATTTAATAATCTTAAGCAATATGTGTTCATTAAAGCAGGTAGATATTTTTAAGAAAACATTGATGCATCCAGAATTAATGTTTCAATTAAACATGCATAGACACAAGAAATCCATAAAATAATTTTATTCAATATATAATCGTAAATAATAAAAATATATATATAAAAAAAAACTATACAAACAGTTTATATAACGAATAATATGTCACAAAATAAGGCACTTGAGATTACTTTATAATTGACAAATGAAATGTTTTGTTTTCACAAATTCATTGATACAATTATTTTCAAATTTCATGGATAGATGTTTCTTTTTGTTCACTATCCTCCTTTCTCAATATATTTTCAGTGTTTCCATAAACCACGCGAAATTTAACAAAAAGTGCATTAAAATAGGAAAAATGTTAGCATTTATTGCAACACTAAAATAATTTTGCAATTAAGTGAAATGCATTTAATGCAGCTTTAATGTGGTTAAAAATTTTCAAGTTCGAAGAAATAGAAATAATAAATCATCATAAACTTAAAAGGTTTGCTCAAATTTTTTTTTTTTTTTTTTTTTTTTTTACTATTATAAAAAGATTAAAATGTAATTTAATGCATTTTAAGTGCAAAATGTAATTTAATTTTATAGTCTTACAGCACTTGGTTCCATTGTCAATTGATCGATTGGGCTTATTAAAACAGTCATAATTGTAATGAATTCTACTTTTTATGAAATTTTTTTTACAAGATGATTGAATAAAAATTAACGCTATAATTTAAACAATATTATTAAAAATGAAAAAAATGGTGCAACATCAACATGTAGAAACGCTTGAATTATCTCTTCAGATTCCTCTGAACAATTTTAACAATATTATTAAAGAAAAAATGGTGCAACGTCAACAGAAAATGTAGAAACACTTGAATAATCCTCTTCAGATTCCTCTGAACCAGTACATCCCTGAGTTGATGTTAACAGAGCCAAGAAAAAGATGAAAACTAGGAGAAAAGAAATTTAATCATTTTTGTATATATGTTCTTAAACATATAATAATACATAATCGAATGATAAAATCAGATTTTGAAGTAGGAAAAATTAAATAGTTAATATTGCTTTTCTATAAAAGGTATTATATATATTTGAAACAAAATAATTAATATTAAAATTAAAAGATTTTGTAGCATTTCTTAAAAACTGAAATTGAGTATTTCAATAGAAAACAATTTTTCTTATTTATATTATATTAACTTCATTTTTAAAATTTATTTATTTCTATACTTTAAAACTTCATAGGAGTTAACATATTTAAAGTTGTGATTTGTGACAGTTTTAATACAAATTCAATTATTAGGAATATATTGAGCAACTGTTTAGTGGATTTAACCATTTAAATGAGAGATAAAATTTATACTTTTTTTCCTGATTGAATTATGAAGAAGAAGTGTAATGACATTACATAAATGTAATTTCTAGAACAAGTGTAATAACGCCTTTAATGTTGTTGCATTGCATATATTGTACTGCAACAAATAAAGTAAGAAAATAAAGTCATTTTATTATATTGATTTTAAATAATATTTTACAAACATGTGAAAATAATGAATTAGTTTAAAGTTATAAATGAGGATTTATTAACATTGGCATGAGTTTAAGTATCATATAATACAGGTGTAAAATTATCATTAAAACACAATTAAATGCTTACATTTGTTGAATATGTCCTGTTTTGGCAACAACACTCTTTTGTTCTTGTATTTCAATTACACTAGAAAGTTTTTTTTTATACCTAACGGGAATTAAGAAAAATAAATAAAACATTGAACAGAACCAAAAACTTGACAGACAGAAAAAATAAATTATCATTAGATTAGTTTTAGCTAGAAATATATGTATATGACATGCCATTCGTTCTTTAAGAAAAAAAAAAGTTAAAACATATTAAATTTTCTATTGCTACAGAAAAAGTAAAAATAGAACACATTTTTAATGATATTGTGCAAAATGCTTTTAAACAAGAAAATATTTAACAATGCAGCTTAAGAAAACTTGCAAACAGAGATCTGATATGTCTGAAGATCAAAAATGATAATGTATCTACTGGAAATACATTAAAAGTTCAATTTTGAAGCAGCAAATTCCTTCCTTATGTAAGTGTCACAATTTCAAAGATTAATAAAAAGTAGTCAATAGATAACAAAATTTCATAAATCAGAATATCACTCACTTTAGAAAACAAAAACCTGCTGGTTAAAAGATTTGAAATGTGATGATTCTGAGAAGTTTTCCTGATTTTTAAGAAATATACATGATGGATGATAATTCATTGTCAAATGAAATACACAAATAATTGATCATATAATTGTTTTATTTGTGTGACTGCCAGATTTTAAGATGATAAAGAGCTATTAAAACAAACACTTTTTTATATATATTGTTCAATGTTGTCACACCTATGAATATTCTTACTTACTCTACATTTTGGTTTTTTACAAAAACAAGTTCTTTCTGCAATTGTAAAACCTTTTGCTTCAATTCATGCTGTTCTTGCAATAAGCAATTTAAGCTCTCTTCACTTAAGTAATATTTTTCCTCTTGAGATTTAGATTCATTTGATGCTAAATCCTGAAATAAAGATATTAAATAATGGCACTGTAAATATAACTTCTTTGTTTTTAAAAATAAACATATTTTATACACATAAGGTTTAAATGAATAAATTATAAAAATACACAATGACATCTTTATTGTCATGAGAATATTATATAGTCTGACCACCAATCAATTTTTTAATAAATAAAATTTTAGATTGGACAATATTAAAAGAAAAATTAGATTAAAAAATTTCCACACTAATTGTTACACTTTTTTCTTTCAAAGTATTTATCTGACTAGTACCCTAAAAAGTAATCAAGTTATCCATTTTTGTTGTTTAACAGGATGTTCATCATACCATGTTATCTGTGGTAGGTTTATACATACATTATTTTAATGATATTTTTAAAGAAAAATGATTAAGTTATTGAATTTGGATTTAAAAGTAGTAATTTTAGAAATTATTATTTTACTTAGTAATTTTTTAGAATTTAACAATCCTTTGGGATAGAGGAAGATTTAAATAAGTATTGACATCATACATAAAAAGAATTATAGATCTACAATTTGACTTAAAATATTTTTTTTTGTTGGAATTTTAAGCTGAAATCAGTTTATAAAAATACAATGAATTTGGTAGTTTTCTAAAATAGTTCAAAAGTTAAACAAAATGCAGACAGCACTATTTTGCTTTTAAAACAAAATTAAAAATCTTTGTATTTTTTTTTAATTTGTTGAAATATAATTTCTCTACTAAGCTAATATGGAATTAAATTCTACTGAATAAATGACTTCTGTATAAAAATTATGATAATTAACAATTATTTGGAAATTACAGTATTTCACATGCAATATTCAAAGGAAAAAAAATAAGATTTGTAATTTAATAATTTTTATATTGTATATGAGAACTAACAGAGCTATTTCAGTATAAATTATCTGAATATATATAAATGAAAAAAAAAATGCATAAGAAATTATTGAATTTAAATTATTAAATTTATATTTAATGCATGAATAGTCATTACTAATTGTAAAATAAAAAAAAAAATCATTTTTTTTTTATTATTGAAATGATAAATACATAATAGAAAATATATTTTACATTAATGAAATATTACTTGTAGGATGAAATCAAATCTAAAATAATGTAAAATAATTGAAATTTTTTTTAGAAAATAGTGTTAAAAATGATAAAAAAAAAAAAAAAAAAAAAAAAAGCATATTAATTGTTTTATACTTCATTTTTCTCACAAAGGGACTTTTTCAGTATAAGAAATCTCTCTTTTAAGGAATTAATTTCTTGTCTTTGTTGATGAAGCTTCATTTTATATTCATTACTTTCATAGTTAGAAGTAGTTGCCAACTTCTTAGCTTGTTCATATTGATTGTGGAGCACTTTGTTTGCTTCTGACAAACTCTCAATTTTGGAATTCAACTAAAAAAAAGAAAATACATACTATAAAATGTATATTTAGAAACAATATACACTATTAAATATACATTATATAATACATTTTATTAAACTATATACTTAAAATTATGAACATTTATCACCAACTGATTATAAGAACATCTGCAACATTAAAAATTAAATTGAATGAAAAATTTAACTAAATCGCAACACAAAATTTAATTAAAAAATATTAATAATTGAATAAGTTTGATTTTTTTTGTAATTCACTCAAACTAAGTCAAAAATAGTAACAATCTTGGTTCTTTTAAATTCATATTGTAATTAAAAAAAGAAAAAGCAAGTATGATTTAATTTAAGAATTTCAATATAAATATAAATTATAAGCATGCAGAAATTTAAGTATTTGTTTTAAAATTTATTCACCTATAAAATAGTACTTATGAACTTTTATCAACAAATTATAGAAGCTGGCATTTTATGCTGCTACAGTATTTAATAATGGAAATTAATTTTTTTTTTGTCTAATTTAATAAAAATTGCTTCATTTAAATTGTTTTGTAGAAATAATGGCACCTATTTAAACAAATATAGTTAAATTTGAATCACAGGGAAATATGAAATTTTATTTTCCATAGTCTTTGATTTGATTGAAGCCCTTTTTTGCTAAATTTAAATGTCACCAAATTATAGTGGCATCATGATTATGCAATTTATCTGAAATAATAGGAGATGTATAAATGCGATAAAGTGACAGATGACAACCATGAACAACTTAAATGAAATCAATTTCAAATAGTTGAGCACTTGTGGAGCAGTGCTAAAAAGCTGGCTAGCACTCTGTCTCAATAAACATCAACAAAACACTATTTGCCATCATTTACATGGATTCATATATTTTATTTTAAGAATTAAATTTGATCAAAGAATATATTTAATTTCCTGTCTGTCGTTTAGATATATTTACAGCACTATCTACATATTACTTTCATTTTCTTGTTATTTTGCATTAATGTTGCTATCACTGTTATTCATCATTATTTCGCAGCCTGATAGTCAACTGGCTAGCACTCTGGCCCTTTGTACCACAGGCTTCAGGTTCAAATCCTTCGGGTGGCATGGATGTTTGTTGGTGGTTCAGAATCCATGCTAAACTGTAGATCCAGTCTAATTAGCCTAAAGTGTGCACAAAATGACCTTAGAGCAACAAACCAAACTATCATCATTTCATTCTTCTTAAGTAGCATCCAAACGCGAGCGAGAGTTGGGTCACCTCATACTGCTCTGTTTGACCACAAGAAACAAGCCACATTATCTATTGCTATGAGTGCCAGCTGGTCATAAATGGGGTTCCTTTGATGTGCAGAAATAAAACCAACTCTTGCCGGAGCGACGCCAAGACACATGATTTTCTTTCCAGTAAGGGTCTTTCAAATCGGTTTTTAACGAGTTCATCAATAAGATTTGTTTTCGTGCTTTATTCTATAATAAAATTATCATTTCATTTTTGTTCGAGTTCTCTCACTTGTATTTAAATTATTCTTATTTGGCACTTAATTTTTTTTATTATTATTGGGATAATATTTTAATTAGATTTCTGATTGGTATTATTGTTTTGTTTCTATTGTTTTTATTTCTATTTTGTGTGTTTCTTCTTTGGACTCCTTCGATGTGAATGGCAAACAATAACTTGTGTAGAAATATTTTTTCTTAAAACGTTTTAAATAATTATTAAAATGAGTTAATAGCAAAGAAAATTATAAGCTTTTCAAATTAATAAAAATACCAACTGTTTCAATGTTCAGACATTTTTTTTCTAACTGGCTGTCTCTTTGTTTCAAATTAGTCTTCAATTTTGAAATTAATTTTTCTTGATCTCCAATAACAACTTTATATGAATCTCCTACAAATAGAAATTAAAATTAAATTATAAAGGAAAAGATGCATAAGTAAATAAATGAAAAAAGATTAATACAGTACAACATATATATATATATATTTTGGTAAATGCTAATATTTATAATTTATATAAATTCTAAAGAAAACTATAAGTTCTTTGACCCATGTGTTAAAAAAAAAGGTATAATTTTATCTACACTACACATTTCAGTTACAGAATGAGAAAATTAAATTAATTTCTTATAATAAGACTCAGTTAAAGTGTAGTTTTTAATAAAATTTGAGTTAATTATTGATTTTCATATACATAAATATACATTAGCATTTATTTTAAAAGTAACAAAATAAAGAATAATATTAATGCACCCCACATCATATTTTTATTATTAAATTCTTACAAATATTACTGAATTTACTTGGAAAAAAAAACCAACTTTGTAAATTAGAATAATAATTTTTTATTTCTAAAATTGTCATATTTAATTACAGGTAAACTGTATATCTTTTTTTTTTCTTTCCTTTAAATTTCCTGAAAAAATGACACAAATTTTCCTTTAAAAATATCATTCAGAAAAAATTTTGTTCTTCCATGATTATCTAAATTTTTATTATTAGAAATTTATTTGCATAAAACTAGTCAAAAATAAAAATAATGATTTGTCGATGATTTTTTGTTTCATAGTGAAAGTAAGGAGGACAAAGAAATAATTATCTAATTATTCCAATCTTAACTTTGTAATCAATGACATATGATATAAACTGTAGTATATACATTTACTTATTGATATTTTTATTCTTAAAGCAAAAACAACCTTATAAGTTTCAGAAAAATATATTGATCCAGAATCATGCTTACTATGTATAGCGAGAATTGCTTTATGCAATAGCTTGTATGATAGTGGTATTTTATTTATCTTTAATATACATTGGGAATATTTGATTAATTACACAATTCAAATTTTTATAGATTATGAATCTGATACTGAAAATAATTTTTTGTAATATTTATATTTTATTGTATTTCTAGAATTTATAAAAGAGTTTATTTATATAAATTTTTAACATTTCTTGTGTTTAATCTGTAGCATAAAAAGATAATGCAATACTTACTGAATGATTATTTCTTCATTTATATATAAGCTCATTTTTAAAATTCATTTAATCATTTGATTTTTAAACATATATTGTGTGTTTTATTTGAATCGACTAATTTAGAGAATTCATAATTGTGATTCTGATATTATTTTAAATAGTTTTTTTTTTCTTTGTCATTCAATTTATTTACCTTATTTAAGCCACTTCCATTCTCATATACATTTTTTTATTTATCTACAATACACATTGCATTTTATAAAAAACATGAAACAAAGGATTCATTATTAAACTTAAGTCTTCAGAATCAGTTATACTAGAAAAAAGTCAAAATTAATATTATTGTTGTTTTTTGAGCATTTCATAAAAAAATTTGAAATGACATAGTTTAATAATTTTTCTTTAAGTGAAAGGACAAAACAAATTAAATAATTTATTTCATATAAATATGATAAAAACAAATATTTTACTTCATACACAAAACTGGAATAAAACAATTCTTTGTTAATATTTTCAATATAGTTTCTTAATTTCATTTTCATTTATGAAACAGAAAATCAATAGATCAATTCATTCAAAAATGAGATATGAATAACCTAAGTAAATTGAAGCAGCAGAAATGGATAATATGGGTATTTGGCAACAGCAGAAAGAACACTTTATTCAAGATTTTTATAACAATTTTTTGAATAACCCCTATTTGAATATAATTTTTCACTAATTTAAAGAACAAAGTTTTATATTAAAAAGTACAATATTGATTTAGAAGAGTCATTCAGATATTTTGAGAGGAAACAAAAACACTAATTACTAATTTGAAAAATTAGCATGATGATTTATTATGCAAGAAGAATTTCTATAATACTTTTTCAAAAGCAACATTAAAAAAAAAAAAATATGAAATCTTCACTGTTATATAAATTTATCTCATTTATGTTACAGCTAGTTTTCCTTTGAAATATGTCTTTAGTATTTTAGATGGTTATTAAGTTTTATTAACTTTTAGAAAATTATTTCCAAACACATAAAAATTAAAAAGAATTAAAAAAATTTGTTTCATTGAGTAATGTATGCATAATATTTATTGTTAAGCGCTAAATATAAATGCTTATGAATTAAGACTATCTTGAGTTAAAGTTAATACAACCTTATCCACTGATATCTAATTTTTTCCTTGGGCTTCAGCTTTTGGCAAATTATTTATAAATTTAATAAAAATATTAGTTTACTATTCTTAAACTGACATTTTTACCATATAAATGTTATATTGTCATTTTTTTATGTGCACATATTTATAAGACTGAAGCAATATACAATATAATAGCCTAAATTAAATACAATCCTGTGAATGTAAATGTATTAAATTAATATTATAATTTTAATTATATAATTATTTTTAACACGACTTAGATTGAATTACTCCAGTATTAATTTAATACAATAAATTCCATTGATATAAGTATATTTAAAGATTTTCTTGATATATACTTATATCATAAAAAGTATTATATATATTTTAATATTAGAATCTGAATATTTAAAAAAAATTCTATAAGCAAAAACTAAAATTAAAAATTATAAGCTTTATTATAAAATCTTTATTTTGACAATATTTGAAATAATTGATTAACAAAAATTAAATTTTAGTCCCCTCATTAATACTTAGCTTTTCTAGAAAGTGCTATTTCTTTCACTTTTCATGAATTCAAAACCAAGCATTAAATAATCATTTGAAAGTCATAAAAATTAGTTAAGATAATTTTTATTTACTTATATTTTAAAATTTTATTCCTCCCAACCAATCTTGGTACATGAAAAAGACAAGGAAATTTTAAGAAAAGGAAATGACTATGATTTAATTGCATAATTTACTGAATTGTCTATTATTCAGACAATTCAATATAAAGTATATTTATAATGCTAATCCAAAGGTACTGTAATAAAATAATACTAATCTGAAGCTACAGATAAACATCACTTTGCATTCAGTATCTTAAAGATAAAACATTATTAATATATTTTTAATAATACCTATTTCAAGGGATACATCATTTTTTTCTGTTAAAGTGCTCTGTAGTAACTTGTTCTCTGCTTTTAATTTATCAATGAAAGACTTAAGTAGCACAGATTCTTGAGAACATGCTTTTTCCAATTCTTCGAAAGCCTAAAATAAGAAGATTGAGTGAAAATATTGAATAAAAACAATTTTTATTTTCAAAAAATGTAAATTAAAATATACAGCTTATATTTATTTTAAATCTTTTCTGAATAATTTTAAACTACCCTTCAGAACAGTAGTTTTCAGACTTTTATCCAAGATGCCCTTGATAAAAGGCAATAGTGTAGCATCACTTCATAATAAGCCACATGTCCATACATGTATAATTGTTGTAGTTGAATTAAAATTACAACAGTCATTACAATGCTTCCTCAATTATCAGATATGGAATCAATACAACCATAATTGAGCAGAATTTGAAAATAGATTTTGACAGAAATCTACAATTTACTAAACATTACTTCAAATTTATAATAGAATTATTTAAAAGTTTTCTTAAAGTTGATGGATATTCAATGAAGTACTAAATATTATTCAACAAAAGCAGAAAGAAACCATTAAATTGATTCAAAGCAAATGTTTTAAATTTTGTTTAATTGCTTAAATATTTAATAATTTGTATACATAGCCTTCTATACAAAAATTTTTGTGAGGCACTGCATATGCATACTGATGAAAGACATATAAAGTATAGACTTTTTCAATAATCTGGTGGACTAATTTTATTTTATAACAGATAAAATACCCCAAATAGTTTAGTTTAATTTATTAATTTCAGTGTTATAAATGCAATGTTTACAATAAAAATAATCTATATTCATTACATTATCAGATTCCTATATATAAATGGCATGTAATTTATTATAGGTAAGTCTACTACTGTGAAACAATGATTAAATAATAAAACCTTTTATATCTGTAACATGGCATTACTAAGTAACAACTATATTAGTATCTATGAAAAAATACTATTCTGAAATAAAATGTACAAAACAATAACAATATTTTAGACTTAATACTCACAAGTTTTAAATTCAACACTTCGGCTTCACGAGCTTTTTTTTCGTTGTTCAACACTAACAATTTTGATTTTACGTCGGAATTTTCCTTCTCTAAATGTTCTATTCTCTTTATACTTTGTTCTAAGATTTCAAGTACATTAACAACTTTATTAATTACAGGAATCATAAGCTCAATATCCAAAGAGTTAAGAATTTTTTCAAACTCTTGTGCAATCTCATAGGCACATTCATAAACATCTTTTTCTTGAAGATTAAAATTCTCATTAGAAACTGACATTTTAACAAAATAAATAAATTAAAAACAACACGGAAATATTTGCAAGTACTTAGCGGTTTAAAGAAAAGCAATTTTTCCTGTTATTTTAATCATTGTTTTAGCAAGACAAACAAGGAACAAAAATTTCAAAGAACCTTGGTTTCGGTTTTTAATTATAACTTACGAAAATAGTAAAAAAGTTCTGTAATAATATAAATGATTCAAAAAAAAAAAAAATATATTAAAACAAAAAAACCCGTAATGATTTTTTTTTTATTAGAAACCGAAATTTTTAAAGAGATTTTTTATTTTCACTTTAAAATATCATTTTATAAAGATAAAAGTTTTCCCTGTATCTGGCAAGGAATTACAACAGGTAAAGTATACTGATAATTGTTAATAATAAAAAAAAAATACTAAATTAATTTTTGGTTGCTTTTAAATCTTCTTTTTTCTTTTCCTTTATGTTAGTTTAAATCAATTAAGTTAATATTAATATTAATTTAATAATAACTAATCAGCAATTAGATTCTATTTTAAAATTATTTCGCTTCGTCCATACAGTAAATAAAACAGCAAAATATTTACAAATGAGGAAAAAATTTACGAAAAAATAGCGTGGTACTGTAATAAAGGAAAATTGAATTTTTTAAACCGATTAATTTTACGCTTACATTTTATATTTATACACATTAGACAAATCATAATCTTCCATACGTTTCAGTAATTGATATTGATTTTTCTTGCAGTTTAGATATTTAATAGCTTTTCAGGTAGTTTCGAGGAATAATTTACACTTTTTATTATATTTTACTAATTAATTCAATGAATATTTCATAATTCTATCAATATTTATAATTATTTTGAATCGTAGGATTGCATCACTGCATCGTATCAAACAAAAGTTAAATTTTACAGAAAATTTAGATAAAATATACAAACAAATTTTGTTTTTTTTTAGTAAAATAAGTGTATTTCAATTTTTATGGATTTGTGATAAGATAACTCAGGTGTATTTATATGACAGTAATAACTCTTACAGAAAATCGTAGTTATCTACCGTATTGATGACTCTACGCATGTGCTATTTCTCATCTTTCAAGCCGTGTACCAATAGAGTAATGAGTTACGAGAAATCAACGAATAGCAGCTGAGAATAACAGACACACCCAAAAACTGCCGTGCTAAAGTGCGATATAGTCCAAAAATAAATATCGGCTTTCTTGAATAATTCGTGCCGCAATGTCCGAATTGATTTTTCTTATCATTGTGGCTAGCTTTTGAATTATCTGCTTCTAAAGTAATCTTATAAGTTAGTTTTTAAGTTTTGTGTATTTTCTCGTAGTCGTTGAATTCTGCTGAATATTTTTCTTGCATTGATTATTAGAGTTGAACAAATATCATCTATCTAACTAAAAACTTAATTCTGAGGACCATTTTAGAACGTAGTTATTCTCTCAATTTTATATAATTAGCCAGTTAATGGCAAGTTTACAGAACCAGACAAAGGATGAAATATGTGAGTTAATTTTCTTTCTTATATATTTATAAAATTCAATAGCCATTTTTAATTTTAACTTATTCCTTTAAAGTATTTATGATTTTTAAGAATTATATTCTTTTAACTGTAATGTTTCTTTTTCATAATAAATGGTGCGTTTTAACTGGCTTTTCATTCTAAAATACCCATTTATTTAGTTTTCTCATTTAAAAATTGATATCAAAATGATGTAAATGTAGGGGGTAAATTAGTTAGGCGAAGTATATAAATTTTTATTCGTTAATATTTTATGGATACTAGAAATATTTTATAAAAAATCTGCTTAAAATGTTTATTTATAATTTTTTAAATATTAATTGAGTTTTATAACTATATTCTGAATATATTTTTTTAGAAGATCATCTATAGTAAGATGTAACATATTTAATACATAACTGAGCAATTTTCTGAAAAATTGTGAATTTTCTAAAAATTTCATTATTTTTGATGAACAAAATTCCAATTTGTTGATGAAGTTATTTATTATGTTTACCTTTTCTGTAACTAAATCCTAATCAAATTAAAGTTAATCACTAATCTGATTAAAGTTATCAAGAGTTTATATATAAACACATTTCTTTCATTTATGTTTTATATATTTTAGATACAAAAAATTTTTAATATATTTTGAAACAATAAAAAAAAATCTTGTTCAAATTTAAGAAGCCGTTCATTTTTATTTTAACTATCTATTTTTTAAATTGAAATTAAAGAAGTGTATGTAATTATTGCTTATACACAAAGAATATATCACATTAGAACAAATAATCTAATAAAATATATTTCTTAACTATAAATATTTATATTGCATAATGTTTGTAATTTATGAAAAATTTATTTAAAATAATAATTAATTTATATCTTAGGAGATATGATTGATAATTGTAGAATAAACTTTGTGCCTAAAAAAATTCATTTTTATTTATTATTATTATTATTATTTTTTTTTTTTTTTTTGCAATTTATCCTCTGTTACTTAATTTTTAAGTAAAATATACAGAAATATTAAGAGCAGAACTTCCATGTAGTTGTAGAAGTCAAATAAACCTTATAAAAAAAATTGTCTATACTGATTCTATTCTATTAATTTATTACAAAACATAGTGTAATAATACTAAATATACTAAATATTAAATATATAAAAACTAATACTAAATATTTTGTGATGTACTAGATAACTAAATAGAATTTAAAAAAAAATTAACATGGAAATAAGTGCAAAATTTCTAGCTAGTTTTAAGACTAAATGCTAAATATTAAGTGCAATGAAAGAAATAATAAAAATTTAAGTAATAAAATTATAGAAAATATTTTTTTTTTTTTTTTGTTTCTTTACAGATTTTGGTTATCTTGATATTTATGAGAATTCTATTTATGAATTAATTGTAGTGTTAGAGTAATACATATTCAACAACATTTTTTATTTATTTATTTTTTTTATAGTTATATCTATATTATGGTTATAAAGTGAAAATTTATAGTTTAAATTATATTTTGAATACCTTTTGTGTTGCTCCATATAACGTAAAAGTTGCCATTTTAATTTTTAGGTTGATTTTGCACCATTACTTGCATTGAAATGAATAGTAATTATTGAAAACATTAGCATTAACTGAAAACTGTAGTTTTTCAGATTTATGTATACATAAATTAATTCTAACATGTTTTTTAAATATGTTTAAAAAAATTTCTGCCTTTTTTAGCATCAGCCTCGCGTATTACAGAATTAATTCCTATTCATACTACTTTGAAACCGAACTCTCCAGGATCAGAATCATGGTGTTGTGCATTCTCGCCTGATGAATCTTATTTTGCTTGGTCATCAGGAAATACTGTTGTTACCCTCATGCCATGGAGTTTTTGTAAACAGACATTGTGAGTGAATTTATTTGTTTATAGAATAATGAAATTATAGTTTTACGATTGTTGTATAAACATTTGCCTGTTGGAAAATGGAAAAAATTATAAAACACTTTTTATTGGAGAATGGGAAAAGTTGACCATGTCAATTATAAATGTGCAAAAATGAAATTGTTCGGGAAATATTTAATTAAATATATTTAATCAAGTGAAATAAAAGATAAAAAATGGGAATTTTTAAACAAAAACTTAGAATGAAACGAAACTCTCCAGCTGTTATTAAAATATTTTAAAACAATAATGGCTGAATTTTATGATTATATAAATTCTTGGTAATGAAGTGAAGGAAATTTGCAAGAGTTAAGTACCAAAAAAATCATAGTTTTTTTTCAATATTTGTATTTTTAATTTAGTCAAGGACCCCTTTTTTAGTTTTTCCTCGGTATTCAGCTCAGTATTTGTTAATTATTAGAAAGATAATTAAGATAAGATTTAGTTCTTTTATTAAACATTCAAATTTTAAAACATCACTCATCATAGAAATATTTTGAATTGCTTATTAAATTAATTAGCTGTGATAAATTGTAACTATATAGTATTTTTAATGCATTTGTATTCATGTTTACATTTAATTGTTATTATTTAAAAAAGCATTTATGGTTATAGCTTTATGTGTAAAATTTCTCAACATGTTATATTATCTTCTTTAATTAATATAACAATGGCAAATACCGTATTCATTGTATAATTAACATTTTTTAATTCATTAAATATTTAAAAAAAAATTAACATTTTTGTTTTAATTATTTTTAAATGATTAAATTATAGTTTAATGTAAATTTTGTTAATTATGAAACAATGTTTTTTAAAGCATTATTAATTTGATTTGTTTTTTCAACATTTATTTTACAATGCTAAGTTTTTTTTTATCATATATATAAATTTATTAAATTACTCTATTTTTGGTAATTAACAGATTTAAAAATGCTCAAGTCACTGTTCCTTACAGACCTGGTTTAGGGTATGTATTCTTTGTTAAATTTGTACACAACTAATTTACATTAGGTTTTATATGTGAAGGAATAATTTTTGATTCTGTGTTATAGTAGTAAATACCTATAGCTTAATTCTGTGTATTTATAATGTGTTTATTAAAAGCCCGTGTATAAGCTAAAATGGGGAAAAAATAAAAATTCCTGTAACATTTAAACATGAAGGCAAAAATGCTGCCAAGCAAGTAAATTTGGTGGAATATTTTCCAATAAAAAAAAACAAATTACAATAATGATAGTCGTAACTCTGGCAATCCTATCTGAAGCTAGTGTATTGTTTCATTCATTTGTGTACAATCTGTAGCAAGAAAGTGAGTTGAAAAATCACAAATATTAGATTGAATAAATAAAAGAATGTTACTCTTAAGTTTAATTTATTAATATTTTGCATTTGTTATGTTTTAACTTACCGATTGGGAAAAACGGTATGCAAGATTTTAACTTTAAAAGAAATGAATAATTTTATGAATTTTATTGAGCTGAAGAGGAATAATCAACAATATGACCCAGGAAAAACTTAAGCTTGTGGCTCGTTTTAATCTAAATATCAAAAGTTTTGGATAACATGCCAAGGTTAATGATGCTCATATCTTCATTTTATGGATCGTTCTGAGTATTATCGCAATGTAGCTATCCAGCAGTAAATATGAAAGATAGAATGATTATATTTTATCACCAGTATAAGGGCTATTTTCCCACCAAGGTTATGCATTTCATTTCCTCGGGCAAAATCCAAGAACAGAATTTGAACTTCATTCATCCATTAAACATATCTAATAAACTTTCATTTCCTGGTTCTTGGTGGAATTGAATGTGTATTAAAAGGGACTGGAAGATTGCTGAAAATTAAGCTGCATATATACTACAGCCTAAATTTCGGGACAAAAGACGAGTTTCCATCATATAATAAGTGTATAATTGTTTGATTGGAATAAAGCCAATGAGCAGGTTATAGTTAATATTCAGGATTATTTAATTTTTTTTATTGCAAATTTTTTTTTTTTTTTTTTTGAAAAGCGACTAGAAGAGTATGTTCAAAAAAATTAAATATTTAATTGATAGAATGTAGTATGCTAATTGTTGAATTCATGGAACATTCTTGTTTAGATTGAATTTTAAAATTCAATTTGATTCCTTTAATTGTAAAAATAAAAAATCAGTTACTTTTTTTAATTGTTGAAATAATATAAGTATTAAATATTTTTAATTTTTGGTTAGATCTTAAAGTAGTTTTGTGAACATAACATATATTTAAGATTGAAATGTGTTTCAAATTATAGAAACTATCCAAAAAAAATTTAGGAATAGTTATATTTTAAAATAAATACCAAAATATTTTCAATTAGTCTTCATAATCTCATTTATATCATTTCTTTTTTTTCAATGTTCTAATTCTTTTTTTTTTTTCATTTATTTATTAACCATTAATTGGCTTGGGGAGTGATTAATTATCTTTGACTTCTATCTGTTATTGGCTCAAAATTATTTCAAATGATAAAATGTAGCTTAAACTAATTCTAGTAAGAAGCTAAACAAATATCCTAATATAGTACATTGCCATTTGATCTTGTATGCACTATAATTTCTTTCTTGTCTACTTGTATCTTATATCTACTTGTATCTTATATTTTTTCTATTGACCATCTTAATTTTCAGGGAAGGGAAAATTAATCGATTCTACAATCTACAGCAGCATGTTAAGCATGGATAATTCATGCCTATTCACAAAATGACTTATTATTCAGTATTAATCAAATTCCTTTTTTTTTCTGTAATTGAACTTCTGTACTTTTCAAACTATTTAAAGGAGAAATAAAAAAAAAGCTTTTAACAACTTTTAAAATCTGCTTCAAAAAAGAAGTTAACCTGTACAAATTGATATAATTTTTTAAGTTTTCATCCCTCTCTTATGAAATGAAAATCTTGTTAGTTTAAGTTTCATCTAATTATTAATTTAATCTTGAAGGAACATATTAATTATTTGTTATTTTATTTCTGGTTTTTTTTCATTCCCGTCTTTTTGCATACTTTTTGCGTCTTTTCTATCTTCGCAAAACTGTGGTTAATCTTGTATGGCTTCCCCAAGTTTTTCACTTATACTGTTTACTTTTATCTGATGTTAAAACTCTGTTAATTATTATTTGAAAAAAGTAATTTTTAAATTCGATTTTACTGAAGTTTCCAAGAAAAAAAAATTCCCTCAGGTATTAGGGTAGAAAATTTAGTTTTCTGTTAGCTCAAGATTAATCTGATTATGTGCAATAACATGTGCTCGTATTTTATTTAAAGATTTAAATAAAGAGACTTAAAAGACATTTTTTTTTTGGTGCGAAAATTCATATTTTACAATTATAAATGTATTTGGTATGATATAATATCAATTACAGGATTCTTATTGACAGCAAACATGAAGTTGAGGACTGTTTTGGGTGTAATACCATATCTATCAACACATGTATCACTGTTCGCTCAATGGCATTTGGACTATCAACATTGAATTATAGCAAGTGTTCTCCCCATCCTTTCTGGTGTCGTTTCAGCTCTTCCAAAGATTTGATACTTGCTACTGGTCATAGCAATGGGCGTATTCGAGTATGGGATGTTTTCACAGGTATTCTTATTAATGCATTTAATATTGTTCTACAACATAAAGCTTTCTATTTTATTAATAATTAAATAAAATAAAAATGAAAAGCATTTTTGAACAAATAACTAGAAATGTAAAAATTCTAGCTCTTTTTTTATAATCATTATTAACTAAAAATTACAAAATAATTTTTTGTTCTTTCTTGTGAGTGAATAGTTTGCCTTTTTGCTTTTAATATTGAATATATATGTAGTGTTCGACATACATTCAAACCTATTTTTATTTTGTCCTTTTTTGTGCCAATTTTTGTGTGTGTGGTATATAAAAAAAATGCATATTATGAATAAAATCTAATTAAAAATGTAATTTAAAAAGAAAACTGCAGATGACTGTCAAAATAACATGCAAATTAAAAAGAATTTAACAGATGGCCCATCTGCTATTATATGACATTATCGCGAATTTTATTAGATGCAAAGTAGCATTTTGAAATTTATATATTTAGATGTTCCGGCATGTAAATTCAATCTCTAGCTATATTGTTGGGTTTTGATTTACATATTTAATGCTTTTTTTTTATGTGGTTCCTATTTACTGCATAAAATCTTTTTAAAAAAATGTTGCAAACAATCTATTTTATAACTACTTATAAGTTTCAGGATATTGTTTTCTGTGTGATTTCTTTTATGAGTTCTTATTCCTGTGCAAAGGCAGGTTTGAGTGAATGCATCAAGTTTATTTAGTAAAATAATAAATTTTAAAATGTCAAAATGGATTTTTTTATCAAAAAAAAAAAAAAAAAAAAAAAAATTATATATATCAATGTTTTTTTTAAATTCAATTATAAGTCTTTGAATTTTTAATGTATTTAGTAATTTTTTTCTATTATTTAAAATATGCCAAGAATAAATGTAGGAATTTATGTAAAGAATTTTAAATATTTCTGACAAAATTATTAAAAAAAATAAATTTCAAATATTTTACTAGTTGCAGAAAAATCATTTTTAATATTCATCATATGACAGATTATTTTGTCTTTAGAAGCTGAATATCTGTTTGGGAAAATTAAATTGTAAAATATATTTATTTTTATAACAGCCTTTTACATGCATAATTATATATTTTTTAACAGTTTATTATAGTTTTTTATTGTATCCAGTCCTTAAAATCTTAATTATTATTTTTTTTTTTGTATACTATGCAAAAAAAAAAAAAAAAAAAAAAATTGGATCCCTTAAAAGAAGTTTTGATTGTATATAGTTTTAAAATATTATCTAGAACTATAATGAAACCTTTTCCTTTTGTTATATTTAATTATCTATCAAAAGTTTAAATGTTTTTACTCAATTTATATTTATATAATTTTTGAACAGATAGAGAATATTATATAAATATAAATTGAGTAAAAACATTTAAACTTTTGATTTATAAATGTAGGGATTTATGTAATGAATTTTAAGTATTTCTGACAAAATTATTATTATTATTATTATTATTATTCAACATTGATGTTGAAGAATTGAATTTGGAACACATACATATACTTTAAAATTTAGAAATTAAATTTTGTTGCTAGAAGTTTGTTTTAATACTAGCTTTCTGTTAAAAAAAATAGATATAATTGAATACTTTCAAAATAAAATAATTAGTTATAGGAAATTATATAAATTAGATTAATTTAAAATGTGTTTTAATATATTTGTTTTAGGTAAGCTAATTCTCGAACTTCTGGACCATAAGGACATGGTGTCTTGTTTAGCCTTCAATCCAACAGGAAATTTAGTTCTTACATCAACATCTTTTGATGGGACTCTTAAAATATGGGACCTGCATGATGATGGAAACATGTTTCAAACACTTAAAATGACTAACAAATCAATCTATTCATGCTGCTGGTCTCCTGATGCTAAATCATTAGTTTCTGTCGGAATGTGTAAATTGGTAAATGATTCAAATTTCTTTTTTTTTTTTTTTTTAATTATTTAATTCGTATGTATTTTCTTACTAGTTAGTAAGGGAGTCCCCATCTATTCCAAGTCCATAAGTGAAATATATGCAGAGGTTCAAACTTGTTGCCACATTCCATTTAGGCTCAATTAAAAAAAAAACATTTAGTTTTTCATTTTTCCTTATTTAGTTTTATTAATGATCAAAATATTGAAGTTACCCTTAAGCATTGTAATCAATGAGCTAACAAAAGAGAAGGTTAAATTTTAATTTTTTGTGCAATACTGCTTACTGTTGTTTTTATATATTTGAAGCTAATGAGTACAAAGAACAAATTTTTAGTAAAGTAATATATATTCAATTTCGACGTCAGTTATTTTTTTTTTATTAATGAAAACTCATTGGATCATATTAAATTGTAAGTGTTTACACTTTATTTTCTTGACCCCTTCCTAAGACAAAATCCTGGTTACTGGGTTTATGCCTGTCCCCATCCTATTATACCTAAGCAATTTTATTACATTTTTTTTCATAAAATTATTTATGCATTTTTTAAAACTATTTGTGAGCAAGCTGCTTGCCGAATATGGTCTTTTATGACTTTTGATCTAAACGTAATCCATTCATTTTGGCAAAGTTGGTTGTGATGATAATAGGAGAAAACATAGTTGTTATATTAATTTATACTAAAAAAGACTACACTAAGACACTGCTGAATACTGTTTCAGTATTTAACAATACTATTGGGCTTCTCCAAAATAGTAAATTTTAAAGCTTATTATCTGTGGTTCGCATTCCGACAATTGATACATCTGATGGAGTATGTAAACAATACATTAGATATCCTTTGAGGAAAAACTACAGCATCAATCTCTCCTGGAATGAGATGACCAATAAATGTTTGAAAGGAGTATAGAATAATTTAGGGTCAGACCTAAATAAGGATTTTTACACAAAAGAAAACATTATTTATGCCAATAAAATTGTCAAGCTAGCTAATCAAATGTAGTTGGATAATACAATGTGCTGGATATTAAAGAATTGTTATAAATCACAACTGGTCTTACAATTATAAATTAAAAAAAAAAAAAAAATTGTAGAAAAACAGGTGTAGAAGATGATGAAATTAGTTTCTGAAGATGAGGAGGAATGAAATAAACTTTCAATTAATTTTCTTGAAAAGTTTAACCACTGGAATGGAAATTACAGATCAGTTACATAAAATGATTTAAATTATAGAAGTTCAAAAGCAAGAGAAAATGTCTTTAATGCAATATCTTGCTTTCGATAATTATTTGATGAATAAAATGGGGAAAAGGCAAACAACACAAGTCAACATGTTTGCAAAAAAATTTCAAATGTGGAAAAAATCTTCCTCTTTACTTTGAATTTTTTTCATATTTTCATAAATATTTTATGACTAAAAATAGATATTGGGAATAAATAATTCACAATAAATGTTACAAAATTAAAAAAACTGATAAATTTTTTTATCCTCTGTTCTGTTTCACTTATCCTTATTATTATGTTAAGATGAATGCATTTAATGTTTAGTTTTCTTTTATGCAAATTTTTTTGTATTCATGCGTGTTCTACGACATACCATAAAACAATCAAATTCTGTTTTTATATCCGTGGTACACTTTACATGGTACAAATCACCTTTGAGTTTTAAGAGATTTTTTACCTTCCACAATTATGCTTTGGAAACTGGGAAGAAATGCATTTTAATAATATGGGAAAGCAAAAGGGATGGTATTTATTCTAATTATTTGCAATCTTCGCAATTTCTGAAAATCTTTATTAGTATCAGGGTTAATTACTAATTTTGCTTTTTGTGATTCTATAACTTCTTGGGCCTTTTTTATTTTCTAGTGCTCACCAATAAAATACATGCTTTATTAATTTTGTCTACTTTTCTAAAACTCTGACTTCCTTAAATTGTCCCCAGATGTTTCTTTGCTTTTATTTTTTTTCCTAAAATTTTATTTGACAATTTTTTTGTTTTTGTTTTTTAAGCAATTGATTTTTATAAAACATCAGAAAAAAATATGTATGCAGCAACTTATAATCCTTTCGTTTCTAAGTACTTGATAGTCTTAGGCCTTCGACTTTTCTGTATGACAAGACTTTACAATTTTTATTGTATAATCTGTAGATTATAGGTAGAAAATAACAGTAATATTAATGTCAATACTGATTGGCCATAGGCTATTAGGCCAAAATTCATCAATTTTTGATGTACACTTTTTTAAATTATACCACAATAATTCCTGTTCTATAAAAATACTATAAATTTAACTAAAAAAAAAAAGTCTAAAATATTTATTGATTCTGGGGAATTACAATCTAGATAATCATTTATGATGCTTGCACATTAACTACATTGCATGTTTATTGAATTCTTAATTTGATTAAGTTAGTTTGAATGCATGAATTGCATGCATCCAATTTTTATTAATTAAATTATAAATAAAATAAAAATAATTAAAATTTTATGGCATTTTTCAATTAAAGCTCCTTGTGTAGCATTCTACAATTAAAAATCATACTAATTAATTAAACTTATGAAATATTTGTTATTTAAAATTGTTTGTCTTTCAATAGGTTTATGTGTGGGACATGAAAACATTCAAAGTGAAATTCAAGCTACAAGGCCATTGTCATGATGTAGTTGCATGTGCCTTTTCTCCTGATGGTTGCCTTATTGTTTCTGCATCTTGGGATACTCGCGTTATTTTGTGGGACTCTTACAGTGGCCAAATGCTCAAAATATTTGGGTAAGAATTGGTAGAATTTAATAATTGTTACTTCAAACAAAAATTATTTTCAAGTAGTAGTTATTAACATTTGCTAAGGTCAATACATTTTTCTGGTTCTAATATATTAGTATTTATCTTCTGACAATGCTATGTTTTGTTAGATGACTGATTATACCTAACCAATAGGTTTATGCATTGCAAAATTGATGCATACAAATGATATGGAAGAAATAATTAATATCAATAAGAATTTATTTATAACATTTCAAATATTTCCATACAGTAATGTCAACAAAACAGCATCTTAATCAGAAATTCGTGTAGCTAAATATATAACTTATAATTATAGAATTTTTTAAAACATTAGTTTTGTTTGTTTTTGAGCTAATTTCTCTTTTTGATCTTTTTACGAGCAATGAACATGTATATATTAAAGAGTGCCTCATTTATCTATATTTTCTTATAATATTGTTAACATTTGATTAAATAGTTATAATATAATAACTTTTAAAGCCAAAAATAAACAACAAATAATTATTAAAAAATATGTATATATAATTTTTTTTCATTAATATGAAGTATAAGGAATTTCATTGAATTTTGGACGTTTTTACTATTTCTTACACTTAAACATTTATTTAGTGAAATAAATTATTCTTCGTTCTCAAAATAATAATGAACTTATATTCAAAAATAGCTATAATTCTCAGAAAAAAAAATGGAATATAAAACTTCAGTTGCTTATTAATAAATCATTAAATACTGTTGCCTGTTAAGTTTCTATGGATTGAAGATAATTTAATCCTTTTTTTTTTTTTTTGAAGTTATATAGATTTTTTTTGAAGTTTGTGAAATAAAGTTGGGCTAAACGTTATTCTTTTCATTTCTAAATATAATTGGATATATATATTTATAGAATTATTCCGATCAATGGAACTTTTTTAATTACCATTTTTTAATTAAAAAATATCCATGGAAATTGCTTTTTAATTTTCAAATTTATTAATTTTATTCTTCAGACACCTTCAGCCTTCTCCTCATCTTATATTTGCGAGTGGTGATAACGGTACTTGGATTCGTGATGTATCATTTTCATCTGATGGAGCTCATATTGCTACTGTAGCTGATGATGGGTACAGTTATTTAAATTGTTTTGTTTCAAAAAATTAGTTAAACACTTAAATTTACCTTGGATAACTTTTTACATATTTTGTTTAGAGAATTTTTTTTTAATTCATTTTTCAAGACAGTCTCTAATTTCGGTGAATAAATAATTAAATGCAATAATAAATGAGAGTTAGATGTTGATATTTTATTGGTATACTCTTTTTGTATTATTTTTTATAAAAAAAAAATTTTTTTTTCTTAGATCTGAAATCGATTACTCAATCTATTAAAAAAAAAGTTGTTTTAATGTGAAATAATTTTTTTTATTTTTTTTAGATACTTAAGATTTTGGGACATTGCATCAGAAGAAAACCCAGAAGCTATTGCTACCATTGAAAATTCTTTGTGTTGCAAATATGCTCCATCTGGACATATTCTTGCAGTTGGGTGAGTAAATTTGGTAATGTGTTTGAAATTTGTATGTGTGGCTATGTATTATTTGTCTATGTGCAATTGTGCAACCATATAGAGGCAGATCCTTTATACTTAAAAGAAAAATAATAAGCAACCTGCATCTTGAACTAGGTTTTCATGCTATATTTTTTTAATTTATTTTATTTTTTTACAAATGTGGTTACCATATTAATTATTAAATTTGCTAAACATTTTTTGATTTCTGTCCTGTTAAATTTTTTTGTAATACATGAAAAATAGTTCTTTTTAAAATTTTGTTTATTAAAATTTGTTAATTTTGGTATATTTATGCCGTTTGTGAAATTCCATTAAAATTTTAAAAAGGGGAATTGTAGAAGTTATTACGATTTACCTAATACGTAATAGTAAACATTTTATTGCACGAAACATTTCCAATTAAAATTCACTTCTAATTTTGATCCCCCCCCATTAATATTAAAGTTATTAAAAATTGCTTATTTTTAATATTCAAATACATAATGCATATTTGCTTTTTTTTTTCTTAAATTTTTCTGAAGTATATCAGAATTATAATATTTAATCAAGAATATTTTAGCTTTTATTTTCAAAGATCTCCAAACATTGCAAACATTTTAAGTTATTTCTTTTTGTATTAATGCAAAGGTACATTTTAATTTTATTTATATATATAATGTTAAAGAAAGTACCCTCCACATCTATTTCTTACTTCTTAAAACAGATAATTGGCATATGTAATTGTTGTAAAATTTTATGCTGTGCTATTTTTGCAGGTTCATGTAAGTACATTTCAAAGTTGTATTTTATTAAAAGTTAAATTTTATTATGATATAGGATGTGCTCATGTATAATTCTTTTAATATACAGGAGTCTTAATTTTCAATTTGTAGTGAATAATTTAAAATCACAATTTTAATACATTAAAAAAATAAAGTTGACCTTCTATTGTGCTTAAAAATTTCTGTAATCAGTTAAATACCATATTTGCAAGCAATTGAGAAATCTTTTAGTTTATTCATGTTCTTAGTTTGGTTTCATGTGTATTCAGGTATTGTATTGATCTGAATACAAATGGAACCAGATTTAATTCAAAAATTTCATTGCACTGTTAATTGATTATATGCAAAAAATGCTTTTATTATTTTACCAATTCACTTATTCTGTGCTTTCTAAATTTTATGAATTACTTGCACTAGCTTGTTACAAAATTTTATTTGCTGAATATTTTATGCTTTTATAAAATAATCTAAAGTATTCAGATATACCATCCTTATTTTTTTTGAAGGCCCTTTTCCTTATTATAAAATAATTTTAAACTATATGTACCTTTGCTTTATTGGAAACCTACTGAGATGCAATTTGCTTATGTTAAAATTGTAAAGAAGGTTTAAAAAAAAAAATATTAATTCATTATCTGAACTCCCCATGTGTAAAGCTGGAATGTATGTTTAGATTGAAAGTATTTCTACCTTAAAAAAAATGGCTTTTTGCAGTGAAGTGTAAAGGATTTACTTAATGAATTATTTTTATAATATACTTAAAGTTGATAAATATTCTTAATTGAGGTACGATTTTATAATTTAACCTTTTTAAATTCTGATTAATATATTCTAATGGTTTCAAAAATCATGAAGATACATTGGTATAAAGTGCATCATTATATACTAGATAATGTTTAAATACCTTTTTATTATTTGTTTTAAAAACAATAAAACTTTACTTCTATTAATGTAAATGTTTTTTTGTAAAACTTGTTAAATTTTATTTAGATGTTTTTTCCCCTCAATGCTGATATTAATAAATACTAAACAATATTTTTTTTATGATTGAAAATTTGTTATGCAAATAATTAAATATTTTACAGCCAGAAGAATTTTTTTTATTAAAAACTACAATGCATTTTATTTCAATGTTGTCGTAAAATTCATAACTTAAATTTTTGTACAATACTTGAACTGTGTTAAGCCATTTTTTTTAAAGGATTGCCTGACTAGTTGAATGAAGTAGAATGAGAGTTTATGTTAGCTTTGTTTTTCTCTAATGGTTTTCAATTTCAGTGGGTGAACGACGACTCGGTCATAGCCAGACATTAACCATGCTTCAGTAGTCAAGATGCTGAAGCCATCTGGATAGTTGGGTCCTCGTTTCGTTGAAATTGGGGGTTTTACCTGCATTGGATTCTCGTTCATTATTGTCCACAGTAATTTAATTTACATATTTGTGCCTGTTATGTATCTGTCTCATACCATTGCTTCGATTCAGCTTCCCAATTTTGTATTAATTTTTTAATGTCAAGGGATGTTCAAATTCTTGCAAAATCGACTGAAATTGGCTAGATTATGGATTTTTCATGTGCTGTCCAATTTTCTTTTATCTCGTTGTTTGGTTTCCAGTTGCTTTCTTTCAGATAATATTTGACAGCTAAGCTTTTAATTATTTAAATTAAGTAAATCTCTTCAATTATGTATATTAATCTTTTAAACAATTAAAATTAAATTATATTTCTAATATTTTTGACTTTTAAATAATTTTTTAGTGTTTTTGTTATATGCAATAACAATATGTAATTATTCATTATTGGGTTATTTTTTTATTTTAGTTTAAAGGTATGAAGTATAAATCTAGCCAAAAGTATATCAATTATAATGCTACATACAAAAGTCAATCATAATTACTTTCCTTGTGAATATTTGAATTATTTAAAAGATATTGCTAATTTCTGAATAGAAATTTCAACTACAAATTTGCTATTTACATTCTGTATGACCTATATTAATCAGTAACTTGTTAATTGATTTAAAAGATGTGTTTCCTCAAATTCTCATAGTATTGAAGATAATTATTTTTATTTAATCATATAATAAAAGCAAACTGATTACAATAATTTATTTCATTCAGATATTTTAATAAGTGATGATTAAAGCTTATTTTAAACCCAATAATTCAGTTAGTAATAGAAAATAATAAATTATAATCCATTTGATCTATTTTTATTTTAGGTTCTGTTTATTATCCAATAAATTTACATTTGTTTTTCCCCAAAATTTAAAATATATTCATATTTCGTGCCTTAATTTTAATTAAAAAAAACCTGCCTAAAACCTAATATTATTTTATAGATATAATTCAATACATCAATATTATGTAAAATTATATTCTATTTTTAATTGCATTTTTTGAAAAATATTTTTTTTTTTGTCATTATTATTTTGTCAGAAATTTTTAATTTCAGTAGTTTTTTTTTCCTCTAAATAAGAAGTGTTAAATATAAATCTATTTCGTGTTTTTTTTTTTCCCCCCTCTGTAAAGTTGTAGGAGTGATATTTAATGTATTTTGAAAACAGACTTGTTAAGTGGCAATTTTAAAAACCACTAACATCTTTTTTTTTAAAATTAATATTCCATCAATGTGAGATTAAAAGATAAAATTTTAGAAGTTTTGTATTATTCATTTTAAATAGATTATAATAAATATAATATAATCAGTATAGCATCGATTGAAATTGGAAAAAAAAATGCATTTAAAATATTTCATTCATGAATTATGAAATAATCTAATATAAATTGATACATTAATATGTGTGCATACACATACTAATAGTGAGGGATAAAAATATCATTAAATATAATTACCATGCTATCTACATTTAAAATTATAAGCATCTACATAACATTTGATTCATCTACATTTTTGAAAAAATATTTCTTCTAAAATGAAGAATTTTTGCTGATAATATATAACAGCAATGATATCCTTTAAAGAGATTTTATTTTTTTTTGAATTTTATCTATTTTGTAAAATAAATATATATGATAAAAACCTTTTGAAATATATTTTTAATTTATATGATAAATAACAGAAATACAGTGGATGATTATTCTATTTAATTTCCTATTATGTATATAACATAGTAATACTATTTTGGTCAGTTTCTAGCAGTGCTATTTGGAATTTTGAAACAGCTTTTAACCATCTTTTATATTACCGATTTTTCAAAAAATTTTAAATTAACAAAAAAAAATTCTGTATTTTTAAAGCAAACTCTTGAAATAAATAAAAACTTCGAAAAGATGTAAATAATTTTTTTTTAATCAGAAATATTTCTGACAAGATTTTAGGGAAGCATTCGTTTTTATAAATATATTTCCCAAAATCTTCATGTTCTAATTGTATATTTTTTATTTTTCATATTAGTGACATAAAATTATACCTTATTTTCAAATATTTTTTTATTAAATTGTAATTTTTTTATTCATATTTCTTAAGTTTTTAGACAAGCTTTATATAAATTTTCTAATTCAGTGTTGTTCACAATTTTAAAGTTTTTCTAATAAATTGTGCGATTTTTTTTTCCCCTTCAGAAGCTTTTTATTTGAAATGTTAACAAAAAAAAAATCTTTTTTAATATACTTTGAGTATTATTAAATATTTCGATTGCAGTTCATTTATTTTCCACAAGTGATAAATATATTTTTTTTCTGAAAAATCGAAAGTTTGCTGTATTTATGCTTGTAGAAGTTTTATGTTTAATATTAAACTTTCATGAAATGTACAGTTATGTCAATCTTTATAATGCTATGTTTATTTGTAATCGAAGTTATTTTTCTTGTTTTTAAATTTTTAACTTTATTAATTGTTTTTCATTAATGAAAAGCTTATTTTTAGATTATTAAGTTATCACATTTATTTATTTCATTTTCATTATGTATATATATTTGCATTTGACTGTATTGATTTAATGTCTTTTAATAAAGTGCAAATTTAATATTGTATTGTAATTACAGGTCCCACTCTGACAAATATTTCATGTTACCTTTTTATTATTTTTATAGAAGCCGATCCGGAGCGGTAACATTCTGGAATGCGCCTGCTTGCATAAAGTCTCTTGCGTATTTATCCAGAATATGCATTCGAAAAGCCGTGTCTGCAGAAAATGTTCCTCAGTTGGCCATTCCCAAATGTCTCGTGAAGTATTTACTTTACGAAGAGCTTGAGTGATATCAAGACTAGTCACAAGTGATACTTACCTTTTTGATAAATCACATCATCCAAGAATCTCCAATTTATATATTTTTTTTATATTTATTGTGTGCATTATGCTTACACCATCCTCATCTGGATTGAAACTGTTTAATCTGTTTTTTTTTTTTTTTTTATAGACTCATTGAAATTCAGTATCAATTTTTTATTTCCTTTTGTTATAATTGAGTATTGCAGTTACATAAAAATGTTGATATATATCTAACATATAGTCATTATTAATGAAGACAGTCTTGCAGTTCATTTTTTCATCGAGTCATTTCATCTTAACGTTTTTATATATCCTGAAAATTGTATATTTATATATTCCTTATATATGAAAGTAGGTACTTATATTTGAAATCTGGTTTATAAATTTATTTTTTACAGTTAACTTTTCTATACAGAAAGTCATTTCTTAATATCTACTTAAATAATTATTTTGGTTTAGTATTTTTTTTAGATAGAACAAAATATTTTATCTTTGCTTGGTGTATAAATGCTTTAGAAATTAGTACCTTTTCTTTAGTAGGCTTTCATAATAGCTTTATTGATAATTGTTAATGCATTTCTGTTTCTGCATTTGTATTTGTTTTTATTGTGATATTCAAGTTAGTCATATATAGAATGATTTGAATTGGAGGTGATTTCACATTTATAAAGTTTGCTATTGGTAATTCTGGTGTTTATTTTTATTTAACAATGTTATAGAATCAATAACTGTTAAATACTATGCCCTATATAATTATTTTGGTTAAATTTTGCATTTATTTGACTGTTATTAAATTTTCCAATGAAATTTTTTTTTTATAGAATAGTTTTGTTTATATTTGGGAAGAATCTTTCTTCAGAAATTTAAAGTATAAGTTTTCAATTATAATGCTTCTTATTCATTGCTT
Organism: Caerostris darwini; assembly: GCA_021605075.1. Classification (NCBI taxonomy): domain Eukaryota; kingdom Metazoa; phylum Arthropoda; class Arachnida; order Araneae; family Araneidae; genus Caerostris; species Caerostris darwini. Next base: position 1,383,516 of record BPLQ01012170.1, on the reverse strand, counting down.
GTTTGTAAAATTTATAACTATATATTTTTTTAACTATACAGTTTTAATTTAACTCCCTTTGTGTGAATAAACCTCATTGCATTTCCATCTTTAGTATTAATAGAGATAACTTGATAGTTTTCTTCATTTTCTATGTGATAATATTTATTTCTGAATACTTTTTGTGAACTTTGTGGGAATTAGTAATAGCGTTAAAAAAAATTCTTTGGAGATGCTCATCTTTTACTTGAGCTTTTTTTTCCCCCAGTTATTTCCATCTGGTGTCAAATTTACTTTATATTTGAATGAAATAAAGGGTTTTTATATTTGATTCCTTTATTGTGTTATTTCTGTCTTGTGGTTTGTTTATGATTACCTTTTATAAAAAATAAATGTTAAATAGTATGAAAAGAAAAGTAAAGTAAAGTAAAAAGTTTCATGTAATGCAAACAATTTTTGATAATACAATACATTTTTTGTTACCAAATAGTCACCTTGTAAAAAAGTTTTTTTTTTTTTTAAAGTTGATTTAAAAAGATTTCTATTTTCACTGGAAATTTCACAATTATTGTGAACCTCAAATTTAAAAAAATTAGTCTAAAATGTTATAATATGTCCATTTACTAAGATGAACAGCTTACTTCCAAAAGTAAAAAAAAATAAAAAATTTCAAAGAGAAAAAAAAAAAAAAAGGGGGAAAAAAAAAAAAAAAAAAAAAAAAAAAAAAAAAAAAAAAAAAAAAAAATAATAATTTTCCTAGGTCCAATCAAAGGAATGTTGATATTGGTTAAGTCGACATTATGGTTTTTAGCCAAAAAGGAGATCCCCTTTGAAATTTTTTATTATAAATGAGCATTGAACATGCTTTTGTCATTATGCACAATCTGTACATCTCTAACATTTCCAGCACTCCAATTTACAGGTAATAAAAAAGAAAAAAAAAAAATTCTGTGATTGTAAAATATTTTTATATTACATTTTTAAAAACTGTTTGTGCTTAAGGTAAATTAAATACAATGCAAACATAATGTTAATTATAATTTATTTTCGAAATATGTTTTAATAATTTTTTTTCGAGGAATAATCATTATTTATGTAAATTCAATAATAAACAGTCTAATTGTAAAATTCAATTTTCATGGCTTGTTAATGACTAGTTTATTTTGAATAATTATTTAAAAAAACTTAAATTTAGAAATTAGAGGTTGTTTTTTTAATGCATAAAATAAAACAATTTAATTTCTGTTAACAGAACTTTATTATTAACAAATAAAAAAAATTATCCCAATTGCATTCCAAATGAAATATATAACTGTTCATTCTACTTCGTATTGAAAATATGAAAATACTTTAAATGTAAAAATTTGAATTTACAAATAAGATTTAAAAATTCAACAGTGAATTAATAGATTAATTGACTAGGAATCACTGGCGAAATATGGGGAAAGAAGTTTTTGAACACTGAAGCAACTCTTCCATTAACTATTCTGTTAAAAATTCATCATTTTTTTGTATTCAAATGAACCAAACTAAGTTTAATATGAATTGTGCTACATTTTTTTTTTTTTTTTTTTATCATTTTCGATTAAAATTTATAGTGAATCGAGTAAACAAATTATAAAAGCTGTTTAATGTTTTCCATTTCTAAGATACACGTGTGAAAATTTTTCTATAGTTTCAGGTAGTTGGTGAGAAAATTATAGTTATTATTCTATTGCATTTTACATTTATTAATTTAACTTACAAAATACATTTATTAAATATGTAAAAAATAATTAAATGAATTTTTCTAAAGTGTTTATATTTGTCTTTAATTAATGATTAATGAACTTTGTTACTAAGTTCCTAAATATGCCAAACATCATGGATTAAAAAATATAATGTTCAATTATAAGTAAGTTATAAAACACTGTTTAGTGCTAAATATTCCAGGAAAAAGTAATTATTGAAAGAGTCGGTCAAAAATTGAATAATTTATAATTTTTGTAAGGAATTGAAAATAACCAGTGTGTTATTTCTTATCCCACTTGGTCGACAGCAACATTTAGACCAAGTCCATTGTTCTCTAACAATAAGTAATATAAAAAAAAAAAAAAAATTATAGTCAATTCTTAATTTTTTTTCCCTATTGCAGAAAGTCCTTTATAAATAATTTTGATTCATTTTTTTAAGCTAGAAAAAATTCTCTGTTTCGCACACTTTCCATCTCTCTCACTCATTTATTCACAAGTTTCATTTTCCATTTTGTTCCCTCCTTCACTCAGACTAGAACCCAGAATGAAAAAAGAATCTGAAAAAGAAATTTTTTTCTGCGATCTACACACTTCACCTCTGACGGTATTTATTCCTCTATTTATATCCTGCTAAATATCTTATATAAGAGAAATTTTTTTTCTCCCATATAAAACTAAAATGAATGAATTAAATTTAATGAATGAATTAATATTTGAAAAAACTGTATTAACATCAAGTGCCATCCACTACAAGTTCAAAAAAAATGTATTTGAACTTGAGGGGATGAATAAGAAGTATTTTATTAACGATTGGAAATTTGGACAAGTTATATAAATATATATATAGGGAGAGTGTGAACTAATAGTAGGAATTGAAAAACCGCTCCAGGACTTGAACACATCTGTCAACCAATGCAAGTCAATATATGGGCAGGAGTGACTTGAGTTAAGCTACATTTCGGGAAAAAGGGAATAAACCTTAAGGCTTAACACATGAGTTGAGCATGAAGATGACCACTGCGAAGCCTAGCAAGAGCCATCTGTTCGGATCTACTATCCACTCTAATTAAAGCAGCACCAGGACGGTTACAATCTTACCACTCCTAACGGAATCCTTTCTCCATAAGGAGTTGGCGGCCTGATGGCCAATTGACTAGCGCTCTGGCCTTTGGTACCTATGGCAAGGATGTTTGTTGGTTTTCCGGAATCCACATTAAACTTTAGGTCCCGGTCTGTTTAGCCCTAGTGTGTACAAGATGACCGTAGAGCGACAAACCAAACCAAGAGAAATTGATATCTAATTTGGCCCTAGAGGTAAGTTTCGGGAAGATACAGCCACCATCAGTAGAACTGTTAAGGCTGTTCTACTTAGCCAGCTCATTGCCGTAAACGCCTACATGTGCCTACTGAGAAAATATATTATTATGATGGGCATTCAAGCAACCCAATCAAGCTTAACAATATTCACCATCACTCCATCACCATGTTTCCCCCATTCAGCGAGGAAGGGTCTGACGGCTGAGTGACTAGTGCTCAGTGCCACAGATTTCGGGTTCGAAACCCAGCGGTGCCATGAATGTTTGTAGTGGTTCGGAATCCACTTTATACCGTAGGTCCCGCTCTAATATGATCGTTGAGCGTTGTGGGGGTAGTGTTACTCGCTTCCGTAGCACATTTTCAAGCTACACGTACCTCCTAAGTAGTGCTAAATGACTAACAGCATTCGTCGGTGCAACCCACTTTGGACTGCTCACATTGACATGGTCCATACGATCCAGTCCTCCACGCAATTAAAAAAAAAAAAAAAACATTCGGCCAGGTGCTGCATATGTCTTCGGCTATCGCTCAGAATCTAAATGTCTATAATGACACCATCACTGACTCAATAATTCAGAGCCTCCTCAACAGCTATGAATTCTGCCTGAAAAACTGAGCAGTAGTAAGGGTTCCTCTTACAAATCTAAATGCCACTCCCCTGCTTGGTGAAAACACCGCTACCCGAAATAGCACTATCACCCGTACGGCCATCAATATAAATCTATAACGCATCTGCAAGAATTTCATGTATGGCTTCCAAGTCAGCTTTCTGGTTTTTTTTTAATGGCCAGCGTAATAAGATTATATTTGGGATGATTTTAGATTAAAATATTTCACAAATTGGAAAAAACTTAAGCATCTATTATTAATTTTTTCATTTCATAGCAAAAATTCTTAATGCTTCTAAAATTCTTAATGAATGACAAATGTTGCTTACTTTCTGCATGTGGTAACAGTTTTCAATCTTTTCTTCGAAATTCCAAAGATCTCTCTTATTGTAGAATATTACGGAGATCCTTGGCCGCGTAGCGGCCACTAGCTCCTTCATTGTAAAATGTTGAAACATAGCGGTGGTCTCATGCCCTTTGAGTTAATAAGCAAAATAGATAATTAAATGCCCTTTTTTCTAAAAAGACCCAAAGATCTTAGTCCATTTATTGTTTCTAATATACTGTACACGGTTGCAGCCATATGTCTTGAAGTTCTTTTTTTTTTGTAAAACTGAAGCCAATGAATTCAGCTAATTATGTCCAACGACACTGAAGATTCCAATCCATTTATGAATATACTATTATAAACTTGAATCGAATGCGAATATTTAGTCAATTATTTGATTACTGAATTATTAAAAACATTATTCTGATCTATTGATTTTTTTTTTTTTTTAAATAATAGAGCCACAAAATTTAATCTAGTTAATTCAGTTCTTTTATAGTTGATGGTTGAAGCCAAGGTTTTCTGTTTATTTACTTTAGTTTAATTATAGATAAAAATTGTGGGGCAATTATTTCAGGCAATTTATTGCAATTCTATTTCATTTGTTTTAGACATTGTTTGAGAAATGATTCCATTCTCTTTTTAATTGTAACAATGGAGGTGTAAAATATTTGAGTATGCTTGAATTAAAAGATTTTAACTTATAATTATTTGTTATGCTTGCATTAGAATTTTTGCTTTTGAGAATTGCTTTTTCGTATTAGAATTTTTGTGGCTTTGTGATGTTTCTTATTAATTCTGATGAATAGTTAAGGTTTTGTGACAACCGTTATTTAAATTCGAGCGGAAAAATGTAACTATTTAATTTTAGAACGCTAGTTCAAGGGAAAAAAAAAGGCTGCTGGAAAGTATTCAATTTTTTTGTGATGCTGTTCTTGTTTTCCTCATTCAATTAATATGGCCTTGCAAGGAAAGATTTTAGTGAAGCAATAAAAATATCGTTTTTGCCTCCAACAAGGGATATATCAGAATAAAATGTAAGTTATTCTTTGATACTTCTTTTTTCTGTTTTCTTAATATTGTTTTATCATTCAAATTCAGCATCGCAAACAACGCGAAATATTTTTTGACATAATAGGGGAAAAAAAAAAAAAAAAAAAAATTGGTGTATTAGAGAATAATTTTGGAGTAATTTTATCGTAATGGCGATTATTTTCGTTGTTAAAATGATACATTTTTGTGAATTAGCAAAAAGAAAATAATAATAATAATTCCACACAATAATTTGGCGTTAAACCGAAAATATTTGGTGTAAAAGCAAATCATTAAAATTTTGCCATGGTAGTAAAATTGTGGCGATAAAGAGGTATATTTTGGCGTAAAGACAATTTAGGCATAAAGTTTTTAACACAGCAGTGCTAAAAATTTGGCATTACAGAAATAGATGACATTTGGTAATAAAGAATTTTATCAATAAAATTTCTCTTAATGAAAAAATTTGGTGATAAATTGATAAATTTTGGCGTAAAAGCATTTCAGGAATAAAATTTTTGCAAGATAGTGATAATATTTTGTGTTGATAAAATTTGGTGTAAAATAATTTAAGGAATAAGGTTTTACATTATAGAGGTTTGGTTACTAATATTGGCGTAATAGCGATTTTTGGTGTTGAATTTTGGCAAATTAGCATTTTACAACGTTACCGAACTTCGGCCGCGTGTTTGTTTTCTTGGCGATTTGGCACTCTACTGATAGTTTTTGGAGTAATTTTGTTTTACCAAAAAAACTAACTGCTGCATTTATTATTATGTTGGCGACTTGGCTTCCCTGCAATGCATTTGGCATAAAGGTACAGAATTCTAGATTCTTACCATTCTATGAATCCTTTTTACGCTGACGTTGTCTATATAATGATCTATTGACTTAAAAATTTAAAAATTTTTTTTGGTTCTTACGTATTAACGCCACCGCCCTACAGATTTGGCGGTTTTTAAGTGGCTCCAATCTACACTTAAAATTTTTGTGATAAATCATAAAATATATAAAAAACTTTATTTAAAATCAAAACACTTTCAAAATTCAAAACACTTTATTTAAAAAAAAAGTAGTTAATCAGATTTCGGTGGAAAATAGGCCGATATAGAGTTTAACATAGATTCAAAACAGTTTCTATTTTGGCGCATTGGCAGCTCTTTATTGGCGCGTTGGCAGCTCTTTATCGGCGCATTAGCGTAACTTCTGCTGCGGTGGTGTTAATGTACCAACTTTTTTTTTAGTTTTAATGAAAAAAAAAATTAAAATTTTAGATAATCCGATTATTTAAAATATTAAAAATTTTTAAGCCTTCATATTCCTAAAAAGTTTTTAAAGAAAATCTTTATTATTAGTCGCCAACATCTTTATTATTAATGCCAAATAACTGTCAGTTTTATTAGTAATGACCTTATATTCCAATTTTAATGATCGATTTTGTTACAGTTTAAATAATGGGCTCCATAATAAAAAGAAATCTTATAAGTTATCCGCTTAAAAGCTCTAGGAAAAACATTTTATACATTTTACTTAAAAAATCTAAGTAAAATAGCTTCTTAGGGAAAAATAAAGTTAAATTTTTTAAATCGTATATTTTTGAGTTCTGTAAAATTGTTCATAAAAGTAACATCATTGCTTAATGGTTACAACATCAACTTCTTATGAAATTTCATCATCGAAATAATATATAAATTGAGTAACTAAAATGACAGGTTCTACTAAAAAAAAAACTAAAATCACATCATAACTGTCAAGGACAGTTCCAGCAACCTAAAAAATAAAAAAAAATTCCATAAATTCAAAAATTGGTCTTACTTTTTGGACACAGTAGTAAAGCCACATTTCTTCTCTTTCTGTTTTTCAATCTTTAATTTTTGATCGTATTTAAATTCGAGAAAGATGAACAGGGTCAAGTTTCAATTCTTAGCCAAGTAGTTATAAAACAAGTCTTTCTCGCTTAAATTGTAAATATCCAGCATAATATTGGTTGCGATTTAAAGAACGAATTCTTTTTTTTTTCCACCCACTCTACAATTATATTAAATTATGAATAAATATCAACTGGTGTTGGCCGTGTTCCAAAGACTGTCATTTTCATATCAGCTTTCCTGGATTAAAAGCAGGATATGCGATGCTAACATGCGAACTCTGACTTGTCATTGGCTGCCCTTCAGATCTAAATAATTTAACTAATAGGAATTATGTTTACACATTACACTGGCTTTTTGAAAATTGAAAATGGATATTCTCGGGGTTAAATAAAGGACGGAAGGAACTGGAATACATATAAAGGATGCTTCCTATTTGTGAAAGAGGAATATTATTATAATTTTTGCTTATATTAACGAATGATATTATTTTTGATTTATCCATGTCATTCATATAAATGAATTGATTTTTTTCTTTTTAATATGGGAATTAAAAATACATTCCTGCTATTTAAAATTATGCAATTTTTTGTGAAATTCTGCGATATTTCTTGTAATGTTTTAAACAATTTAAAGTTTATTTGCAAAATTGATTAACTGTTAATTTGAAGTGTTTTGACCTGGGAGCATTAGCTACTGAAAACTGTTGTTGTTATTGTTATTAATACTCAGTGTATCGGCAGTGTGGGACGGACATCCCGTATGTAGTTTTTTCATGGATGGAGGGAAAGGGGGCAACTTATTTTGTGATTGAGTACCCGTAGGTAGAAGTTTGACTTGGCTCCGAGTCGCTGAAGAAAGAGGGCAGTGCTTACCGGGAGGACGTTTAGAGAGGCTACCGCATTACCCTCATTATCGTATGGGAGTAAAGCCTGGAAAACTTCCACTAGATAGTCTGCAAGGTACTGAACATCACAAATATTATCGAGCCTCCTCGTGTTTTGAAACAGTGTCTACAACAGAGCTGCCAGCTGATCGAACATCAGCCCTAATGCTCACCAGTGGTGCACGTTGCCAGTGAGCCACGAGTCGTACATTCTAGGATAGGGATGGGCCAACTACGGCCCGCGGGCCAACTCTGGCCCGCCGGAAGGTTCTATCCGGCCCGCGGATAGAATTTTAATTTGCCGGTCAGAGGCAAATTAAAAGAAATATATATTATATATCCATATCCTTTTCTACTTGGACTAAATATTATTTTTTTCTTCCTTTTTTTTCAAAGAATTGATGATCTTTTTAAATTCTCTATTTTTTGTTCTACAACATCGACGGAAATAGCAAGCACAGACAGCTTTAAATCGGCAAAGTGTTAAAAAAGAATATCAGTGCTATATTTGCTTCATCTTATATATGTGAACAAGTGTTTTCAACTGTGAACCTTAGAAAGAATCATTTCAGAAGTAGACTGACAGATGAGAATTTAGCCTCGTTCTTTAGAATCATCACTAGTACATCACTTAGTACATCTCACTTCGAACCTTAATACAAGAAACTTTTAAAAATGAAGTCGCGATTTCATTCATCCAATTAACATATTTAAATTGTAATACTTGTATATTGTTTTTAAAATTTGAGAAAAATTTATCTTGACCCGCCAAACTTTTTTTTTTCTTCGATTTTTGGCCCGCGACCCAAAAAGTTTGCCCATCCCTGTTCTAGGAAATAGCATCATTGGTTTCTTTAGTTTTAATATATCCATTGTTCTACAATGTTTTACAACCTTTTATGTTACAAAAACATTTGGATCATTTAAACTAACTGCTTGATTGACTTCTTTTCAATTGTGTGACTTTTTTTCCTAAGTGCAAATTAACAATCATTATTTGCCTCATTATGACGATGCATTCTTAATTTTATAACTAAGTACTGGATAAAAACATTTTTAATATTCTAAGCGGATAATTTTATCTAATATGGCAATCTGTGTTTGAAACAAAAATATTTCTTAACTACGATCAAAAATTAGTGTAAAGCAGACAAATTTGATGCGAAAAATTTTGTGACATTTATTTAGGCTTTAAGCCTAATATACTTTTTTTTTGCAGAAATTGAAAAATATTATATCCAATAAAATATATTCTATTAAATGAAACAGATTAAGATTCTTTTCGTGCTTAAAACTTTTAATTTCTATATTATTACTTTGGAATTATAATAAGAATAATGCATATGCGAAAATTTTGTGAGGGAAATGGGAAAAATCTGAAATAAAAGTTAGATCGATCCTATTTCAAAGCAACAAACTTTTAAAAAAAATTTTAGTGATTTTTTAATTTAATAATTCATATAAATGATATGTCCCTGTGAAAATTTTTGTGTGACAATATCGGCAAAAATATTTTTATTTAATTAAAATATTAAATTGATACACGTCCTTTAAAAGTTTAAGAAATGTGACAATGAGTATGAGGTAGATAATGCTTTGAATTTTATTAATACAACACCGTTATTGAGAATAAACCAAATAATACGTAATAAACCAGATAGATTTGCAGAAAATATTTTTTTAAAGAAATTTATTCGAACAATACATGAAAACTACAAAACAAATGAAAAATAAATGATAAAAATCATATAAATACTAACACAAAAAGAAAATAACTTTACCTTTGAATATATATTTAATTTTATTTTATATATTACGAGTATTGTTACTAAACAGTAAAAGAGCTTCCAGTATAATACGATATAGTATAAATATAATCAAGTTTTAATATACAGTTATTTCTAAGGAGGTAGAAATGTAATTTAATTTAGCTGTAGAGGAATACAAGATTTGAATATTACTAGAGTTCTTAGAGAAACTATTATTCTAAATACAATTATTAATTCATTGATAATTTAACAGTATTTATGGTGAAACATTTCTAGATTAAAGTTAAATATGTGAAAATTCACCATTTATTAAATTTGAAAAATCCGAGATTCGTTAATATTATCCAGATCAATATTTCTCTAACTTATTAAGTTACTGTTACAGTTCTAGAATGAAATATCTATCGGTTTTTCTGTAATATTCCAAAGTTCTATTTAAAAATAAAACATGTTCTACAAATAGAACAAAGTTCTACAAATAGAATATGTTTTACAAATGGAACAAAGTTCTACAAATAGAATATGTTTTACAAATGGAACAAAGTCTATTTAAAAAAAGAACAAGTCAATGTTAAAAAATATAGTTTGATCACATTGCCATTGTCAAATAATTTGCATTTAATTAAAGTAAATTTTTGATAAAATGTTAGTAATGAAAGTGGCATATTTCATGCAGGTTTCATTTGTTTAAATCTAGAATCTTTTTCAAGTGGAGTTCAAAACAACACAAATTAGAAGCCTGGTCGTCTTTTGATTGGCTAACGTTCCATGATGTAAGATTTTAGTAAACCAATCTCTAAGTGGGAAGTTATAGTTATGGGATTGCAGAGATATTTCTGATGTGATGAAGAATTTTTCATCCTTTATTGCATGTATTGGAAGAAAGTGAGAAATATTGAATTAAGCAATCAAAGCATATATCACTCTCATGTTAAATTTAATAATATTTTGTATTTATTATCATTGTTTTAACTTACGATTATTCTTAAATCAATGAAAGAGAAGACTTTAATAAAAATACATTAGATCTTCTTTAATTAGTTTGTGCTGAAGATGAGTAACTTAAAAATATGACACGGAAAAACTTTTAGCTTGTTGATTTCAATAGAAATTTTAGATAGCATATCAAGGTGACAAAGCTCATATCTTCAGCTCATACATCATTCGGAGTATTATCGCAATACAGTTACCCAAAAGTAAATATTTAAAAAAAACGGAGTACATTTTATCACTAGGATAAGAGCAGTTTTCCACCGAGGTCAAGTATATCATTTCATCGGGCAAAATCTAAGAACGAACAGAATTATTATATAATTAAGAACATCTTATTAATTTATTGAACATGTCTGTCACATTTCGATTTCTTTGTTCTTGAAGAACAGCTTTTAATTCTTTAGAATATTATTTATAAAGCATATTGAAGGGGACCGGAAGATCGTTGAAAGTTATTAATCAAATTAGCAAACCAAATCTTTAATTAAGATTCCTTATATTAAACGAATATTTTGTATTTTTTTTTAATCGAAAATTGTATTATTTTTCGCCAATACATAAATGTATTTTAATTAAGCTGTCTGCATACTAAGGCTTAACTTCTTCTTTTTCTGAACAATATACTGACTATTTACTTCAACTTTGATAGTGATTTGCAGAATTTTTTAGTTATAGTAAATAAAGAACATCAATATACGTTCATTTAAATATTTATCCCGATGAATTATTGACTGTTCTTATAGCGTATGTTTACAGTATATGATACAGGAAATAAAGAATTTTTATGATGCTACCACTCACGAAAATACGAAACAAACAAGAAAAACGATTTTTTAAAATATTAATAACATAATCAATATTTAAAATATTAATACATCATTGTTGAATAAAGATGTCGAGTGCCTGAACGCGAAGCGTTCATCTACGCAATGGTATGTGAAGGCAGTAGGAAAGAAAAGTCATGATAAATCGAAAATAGTAATCGTATGATTTGAGAGAAAAAAAAGAAGAAAGTAAGAAAAATGTAAATCACCGGTGATGGAAACGTAACAAGAAATTTATGATCAGTAAATATGCGTTGAAGTAAAATATCTAAAAAGCGATAAGTGAGCAGGAAATTATGGTGGTTTGAGGCTATGTTATTAATAATTTAAAAAATCTTTTTTCTTGTTTGTTTCGTATTTTCATGAGTGGTAGCATCAACAAATAATTCTAATCAAATAATTCTTTTCATTTTAATGTTGTTGAAATAATTAAGGTTTTATAACAACTGTTATTTGAATTTGCGCAAAAAAATGTCATTTTTTATTTTTAGAACGTTAGTTCACGGCAAAAACGTCGATCAAATGTTCCTTTTAAAACTTTTGACATAATTAAAGTTTTGTGGCAACCTTTATCTGAATTCGCGCGGAAAGATCCCAGTAAAGGATTTTGGCGTAATATCATTTTTAAAACTATCTGGTCCATTCATTATTATGCTTGCTTGGCGACTTGGCAACCCGGCGATGTATTTGGCGCAAAGGGTACAGGATTCTAGATTTTTACCGATTAATGTTCTCTCATGGTATCGATTTCCTGGAAATTATTTTCTCAAACCTTGCATCAAAAAGTTATGAGGATATTTAATTGTGAAATAGGTTTCTGATTGATTTCTCTTAACTTTGAGTATTTAATTTTTGTTGAGAATAAAGTTTTAGTCTGGTTTGATCAGTAAAATATGCGTTCTATTACAATGGGAATTTAAGAAGGATGAACTTTTCTGATCTGAGTCATTTCTGTGTATGCAGCTCATTTCCTATTTAGTATTTCATTAACACTTTTTTTGTAAGAAAAATTGGTCTCACTATTAATCAAAAAAAAAATTTTTTTTTGGTTGCAACACATAGAAGATATGATCAAAACTCCTTTAAAAATTAATATTTTTAACTTTGAGTGAGTTCAACAATTTAAATACCTTGGAACTATCTTTAATAATAATAATGACATAAAACTTGAATTAAATAATAGGATATTTATGGCAAATAAATGTTTTTATGAGTTAAGAAATCAATTCGAAACGAAACTTATTATTAATATTAAAACAAAAATTAACTTATACAAGACCTTAATCAGACTAATCGTTTTGTATGGCAACGAGTGCTGGGCATTGAATAAATATGAAAAGTATAGGCTGTTGGTCTTTGAAAGGAAATTACTCCGAAAAATGTTTTGCTGCTGTTAGGCAAAACGATGTCTACAGAATACAACATAACCATGACATTTACAACAAATTCAAAGAACCAGATATTGTAAAAGTTATAAAAGCATGCCGTATTAGATGGCCGGGACACATTTTCAGATATAACGACTCAAATCCAATTAAAAAGGTCCCTTTTTAACAATTGAAGGCACCCGAAGTAAAGGAAGGCCTCCCACGAGTTGAGCTGATTCAGTCGAAAGAGATCTAAAGAGTCTGGGAGTCAACAGATGACGATCTATTGCCCCGGACAGAGCCAGATGGAGGAAGCTCATGGGCTGTAACAGGCTGTATTGCTGAGGAAGACGAAGACAAGCTTTTTTACTAAAGCATGCAATATGAATTTTTAAATCTAAGAAGTTAACAATCTTGTAGTGAAGAAAGAATTGCTAGTTATTAAATATACTTTCAGTGAATTCGTAAATTAGATGTCTATTTTTATTTGAAATTGAACATTCTAACATTCAATATCTTTGGTGCAATCAAGATAGAAGTCAATTTAGAAGACTAGAGAAATAAATACATCAATTTAGACTAATAGAAATCTATTTAATCTTGTTAATACTTCATAAAACTCTTTCTCGTAATATTTTTATACACGAAAATGTGACATACAACAGATACATAATTTTCTAACAATGACATACTAAAATAATAATGATAATGACATAATAAAATAACTTAAGATACACATATCATTTCATAACAGTTTGGAGATTCAGCTTTTTAAATTGACTAATTTCTTTAAATGATGTTTTAATTTTATTTTTTTGCTGCTGTCATTTATACTGAAAGCTATAAACACTTTCATATACAGAGCACAGCAAATTTCTGTTTTTTTTACAATATGAGTTCAAACATATTGTATTAACAGCCACTGGCCCAGATTTTCTTTGTATTCGTACGAAGCGTAAGTGTTTCAAAGTGGAATTGCCAATGCAGCGATATATCTTGTTCTTTGATCGGTGATGATGAATCTCTACTGATGACATTTCACTCAAAATGAAAATTTTTGCTTAAATATGGAAATTATAAAGATCTAAACGATTGTAACCAAAGAGAAGTTTATTTACAATGCTCTCCATAATATATGGAAAATATTTTTTTTACTGGTTGATTTACAACAGTATTGTGAGAGTAGTACACATACTGAACTTTATTCGCGCAATAAAATGTTTACGATTACAAAAATCGCTTTTGTCTAGGATGCTTTCACATGGGACATAATGACAATGACATCTTCATAATCTTCTTAATGACAATGATTGTCATTATGTATGCCTGAGGCTGTGGACTCGATAGAAAAATCAATATCTACGTAAGTTTATTCAATTTTACTGATTTGATTTTTAGGTAAGTAAATTGAAAAAATCTAACTAAACATTACTATGGCACTTTCATCTATTAGTTGCTTGCAATATATCTTGAAACACACATTCCATTATCAAATCAGTAACATTCTTTTCAATAAATATAAAGGGTGAAAATGCAATTTAACTTCACCATCGGCACAATTTCGAGAATCGCCAAATTTAGCGCATTTTGGCATGGGTTGATTTTGGAATATGCATAAATTGACGATACGAGATATGACGAATTATCCCACCAAAATTCATTGCCAAGTGTGTGGGTTAAATTGCATTCCAACCACATATTGTTTTCGTTTTTGGATATTTATTTATAAGTTTATATGAATAAGATGGTGACAAAATACTACGAAAATAATTGCTCAACTCGATTTCATTCAATCATCATCATCATCATGATCCGATTTGAGTAAACCCAAGTTCCTTGCAAGATTCTTGCACTTTATGATCACCTCTTCCTGTACCAGATTAAACGACATCGCAATGATGGAGAGACCCAAGATAAGATACAAACAGCAAATGATGAGTTTGGCCTGGCCACTTTGAGTGTCAAAGATGTCAGAACCGGGAACCAGATCGCCAAATCCTATAGTGCTAAGCGTGATGAAGCAGAAGTAGGCCCCGTTCAGAAATGTCCATTTCTCCCACAGTGAGAAAAGGACAGCCCCACCACAAATGTAGCCCGTCACAAGCAGCAGCACCATGTACATTGGAACTCTCTGGTCCTCGGCTCCTGAAGAGTTTCTGTACACTCTCTCGATGATGACAGGGGTTGGATCGGGAACAACAATCATGCTGGCATTATTGGACTTTGTTGGCGATGATGACAAAGTGGAAGAATCGTCGCCGAGGGGTATTTTCTTCTCACCAAGCGAGGACTTCTCATCGCCATTGCAGAGCTCCAGGGTGGCGACTTCGACGGCTTTGCCAACTGGAGCTGAAATTATTAAAAAAAAAGCATTAATAACGAACACGAAGGTAACAGTAAATTGTTCGAATTTGATGTTTAAATTCCGTTGGTGTCCTCAAGTTAACTTAAAAATTCCTATTTAAGAAATGGGATCTTTAGTACTTTTGATAAATGAATATTACTTTCCCAACATGTAGTTATCTAAACTCTTCTGTTCAACTCTTCTTCAATTTTTTTAAAGAGCCTCTTTTATTAGTACACGCATAACCAAGTACTATATACTATACTATACTTACTTTTTATGTGTTCTATAACTTGCTTTTGAGAAGAAGCATGGGTTCGCCGTGGTTTTCGAAACAAAAAGCAGAGATGAAAGTAAGTGAACTTAAAAGACCTCGCCAAAAGGTCGCCAATGTTTGTGAGACATAACAGCATCAGAGGAATGCCCAGAAGAGCATAGAATATTGTCACAATCTTGCCGACATCTGTCTTTGGAGCTATATTACCATAACCTGTAATAAAATGAAGTAATGCAGTAATTTGCTTATTATATGAATAGGAAAATTACACTACATACAAGAGAATGCTGAAATAGACAGATATCAAAGATACATAATTATCATAAATCCAGTATAAATAATCTGAAAATACTTTAAAATTGTTATTTGTAACTTAGATAATTAATTAAATAACTGAAAAACATACTGGGATATGCAAATAATTAACCTTTCAAAGCATGTTGCAGATATCAACAATGCCACTTACAGTCTATATAAAAGGGAACACTGTACTGTGGTTTTCTTATACGAAAATACCATACATGTTGGTAGCTTATGTAAAGGTTATGTTATGCCTCATGTAAAAAAAATGCAGGAATTTATTCCTACAGGAAACTGAAATCTGTTCATGGCAGGATCGTTATCCATCAGGATTGCAGTATATCTTTCCAACTAAATATTGCTGTTCGTGTTCTCATAAAATTTTTGAATTCATCAATTTAGCAGGATCAGACAGAATGGTGTGTGGGATCTCGCCAGTCCTTGGTCTCAAATTTCCAAAGGAACCTGGTATATATAAACAGACCTCAAGATCTGATCTTGTTGTTATTCCCATAGCATTGTATGCAAGTTTATAAGTATCTCTATGCTTATAGAAAGAAAGAATAATTTTCAAAATGTGATTAACTTACTTTAGTCATGAATATTTTTTAACTTAATCAGCAATAGTTTTATTATTATATTTTTGACAACTTTTTACTTACTTTTAACTTTGATTTTTGCACAACTATCAAAGCTCTAAAATTTATAGGCATGACAAGTTTAGAAAACTGCTTGTTTTATTAACGAGTAAATAAAATCTACAAAAACAGTTTATTGGTATAGCGTCAACATTGCGGCAATTTATCACCAACATCAACACCACATTCATAAATGAAAAATGATTGTTGCTAAGTATATGTTTATTTATATAAGGCTACAGAATTAGCTTTCAACCAACTCTGAGGATAATAGGCATACTTTTTGAAACAAAGCAAGAATTTTTTTTCATCTGTTTCTTCGAAAGATGCAGGTGTTCTGTTGAATTCTACACATCATTCGTTCTGCAAATTCTAAGAATCATCCTTTGGATCGAGACCAACTATTTTTGCAAGTGAAATGGATCGACCTTGAGATGACGATGGCATTTTTTTTCACTTGTTTTGTGTGATTTTTTTCACCCAAGCTCTTTATGCCCACTTAAAAAACGGATGTTTATGATCTGAATTTTACGCACAGTAAACCATTTCAAACTTATTTTTCAAAACATTTGAAAGGTTAACTAATTATTGACCAGATGATGTATCTAACTTAAAAAATATTTGACACCGGTGGCCAATTTGTTATAGTACTTGAGACAAACTTTCTAAGAAGTGACAATTTTCGCTATAATTTTCTAGTAACATATTATTATACAATAAATTTTATTACGAACCAAATATTTGAACGTCAATTATTTCATATTTACTTGCTTTGTTTATGCGAAGACTTATGCCTATTGCCACTGCTCAGCAATTGCTTCTCCCTCTCATATCATTGTTGGTATTGGGGTAGCTGCCGGATGAGGGAGAGATATCTCTTGATTTATTAACGCGACATGGTCTTTTGGACCTGGTTTGGGACATAAAATTGTCGTGTCTTGTTCACTCAGGCTCATGCAGGTTAGGAAGGACAGTGATACGTGCTAATTTATAATATTGGGGTGCCAGCTTTTAGGACAGTGGCACAACGTTCCTCGAAGATAAGAACCAATCTTGGACGATGTGATAAACCCACGACATACAGTGACTTTTTTCTGGTTTTAACGATATTTCAGCATACTCATAAGGGATAGCTAGTAGTCCAAAGCAGTAGTATTGAAAATTTTCCACGTCCAAAGAAAAATGTGCCTGATCCTTTCGTAAAAGGCTAAATAACGAAGTGCCATCTTTCTCCATTTTCGAAACGGTCTTCTTTGCAAATGCTTGGCGCTTTGGACCATTGTCTCTGATAGCAGTTACGGAAGATGTTGGATTTTATATGTAATTCTTTGTTAAAGGGCTTTACAAACTGTAGTTGCATGTATTACTGATTTCCTTTATATGACGCCAGAAAAAAAAATTGAATAGTGCAATTTTCAATCATACACAGTAAATACTTTTGCTTATTAAAAATGTGCATACAGTATTGAACAAAGTTTCTATAACCAAATTTCGTTTTGTTTGAGCGATATTCACATATTACTTTAATTAAATTATCTGTAATATCGCCCTCTGTTGTCAAGATTGTGAACTATTTTTTTTTTTTTTTGGATCACACAAAATTCCGCAACACAATCTACTGTGTTACATAATTTATCTGTAAATTACATTAAATGTTTCTCTGTAAATTACATTACATGTTTCTCTGTTAATTCATGTGTAAATTACATGTTTTTCTGTTATTTATTTGTAAATTACATGTTTTTCTGTTATTTATTTGTAAATTACATTACAAATAAAATTATTATTCCTCTGTAAATTACATTAAATATTTTTCTGTAAATTACATTACACATTCGTCAGTAAATTACCTTACATTATTTCTCTGTAAATTATTTATCTGTAAGTTACATATTTCTCCACCCCATAGATGTGTTTTTTATCACATTTTAATTTTGAAACACTCACATCATAGACATTATTTTTCTGTAACTTTGGGTTTAATAAATTTTACTTGATTATAATACGTAGATTAGTAAATTTAAATGTGGCCGTTTTTTTTCCTTCTTAATACTGGCTGGTTCTTTTTTTTATTTGTGCAAAACAACATGATTTATAAACTTAAAGGGTTAATGAGCTTTACTGGTCAAAAGATAGAAAACAAACTCGTTAAATATTTTACTTTACTGAAAATGAAAACATTTTGGGTGAAATAATTCAATCAGTTCCTAAATGATTTGGAAAAAAAAACAAAGTACACCTCTGACTTGAGTGAGTTTTTTATGACTTCAAAATGTCACTAAAATGTTCCTATCTTAAAACTCGGTTATAAATTGTCACAGTAAAATGAAGTTAGTATAAAATAAGTGACACGGGCTTTTAAATTTATTAGAAAGGGTTGCATACGTTTTAAAAACGAGAAAAGGTTAAAACACGTTTAAGTACAACGTATGAAGTACTTTTAAAATATTACTGTTTTCTTTATGCACAAATAAAACAAATTGAAGGTTGAAAAGCGTTTGAAAAATATCCATAGATCTAAAAAAAAAGTTCTAATAATAAAAAAATAATTCTACTTCATTAGAGCAACAGCCACATGGTGGGCCAAAACCGTCTGCCTCCTGGCAGATTTCGAGACAGGAAATGTTTTTCTTTTTACGGCGTAGGGATGTAAACCCAATGCTCTACAGTCATATTAGCCCGGTACAGGGATCTGATGGCCGATCAGTACCACAGGTTTCTGGCTTGAGTCCTGGCGGTGCCATGGATGTTTGTAGTGGTCCGGAATCCATTGTAAGCCGTAGGTCCCGGTCTCCTATGACAGTAAAGCGTCACAGAGCCCAATCAGACTTCTCATCCACATTATTCCCAAACAGCTCTAAGCACAGTGTTGTGGTGTGGTGTAGTAGTAGTCATATTAGCCTGGTTTGGTCTGTTTGTTTGTCACTCTACGGTCATCTTATGCACACTTTAGGCTAAACAGACCGGAACCTACGGATTTAAAGTGGATTCCGAACCACTACAAACACCCATGGCACCGCCGGGACTCGAACCCGAAACCTGTGGTACCGAGTACCAGAGCGCTAGCCACTCGGCCCTTCAGGCCCCTCATATTAGCGCGGTGCCTACGGTCTAACGTGATTTCCGAACCACTACAAACATCCATGGCAACGCCGGGACTCGAAGTCAAAAACTGTGTCACCAAGCGCCATAGGCCCGGTCATCAGGCCCAAGTAAAAAACTAAACAATCTATCTAATCTACGTATCGCATGGGAGTAAACCCGGAAAACTCCCACCATGTAGCCCGGCTCACGAGACAAGATCCTGAATATTAGAAACGCCATCGAGGCTCCTCATTTTTTGAAATAGTGTCTACAACAAAGCTGCCAGCGAATTGAACCTCAGCTCTAATGCTCATCAGCGCCGCACGTTGTCAATGAGCCACGAGTCGGCCACATTTAAATAATCAAACGAATCTTTGTTGAAAAGTTTTTTCGTAAAATTATAAAATTCCAGCAATCATAGTTTCGTTATTAAAAAATGAGCTCAAAAATTGGTAGTGCGTAATACGAATAAGTTGATTTAGATAAAAACACCAGTAGAACTTTAAGATAGATGGCAATACAGTCTTCCAAAACAATACTTTTCGAAAATTACTTTAATTTTAATGACTGATTTTTATAGGGTATGCTATTAGCAATGCTGATTCAAAAAACTAAATCGATTTTTTTTTCTATCCCTAAGATTTTTGCGGTTTCGAGTGGTTGGTTCATGGTTCTTCTTATTCACTGGTACAGCAGCCGTATGATAGGTCAAGGCTGTCTATCTACTGCAGGAGACGTTTTCATTTTTATGGGGCAGGGTTGTCAGTTTTATGCCCAACGTTCTATAGTCCTATTAAACCAGGACCTATGGTTTAAAGTGAATTCAGAACCACCAGAAACATCCATGGCACCGGCGGGACTTGAAACCGAAACCTGTGGCGCCGAGGGCCAGAGAGCTAGTCACTTGACTATTAGGCTGAAATAAGCATGGTTAGACATAAAAAAAAATATGTTTTCTGCTGTTATACCTTAAAAAATATTAATGACAAACTTTCTGCAGATGATTTAACATTTAAATTGCAATATAATGTTTATTCGGAACTTCTATTGATTTCGATTTTTATGGCCATTTGCTAATTAGAATAAAAATGACATAAATTAACAATTTCCAATTCAAAACTAAGAGCACATGGAAAAATATTCTTTCATAAATTTTACATCAACTTAAATTTGAATAATAATTTTTCAGAAAACTTTGGCATAAGGTTCTCAATATGATCGAAATTTTCGAAAAAAATAGAATTTTTGCTTAAATTTATAGTGTTTGGGGCATCACACAAAATTACGGCGTTAAATAAAAGTTCAAAATAATTTGTTTAAAAAATGTTTTTTTTTTAATTTGCGTGCAATACTAAAACTGGAATGAGTAAAGCATATTTCAGTAGCGAGAAATTTTGTTGATAAACTAATTTATTCTTAAAAGTACTTTAATATTTGAATTTATATTCATTGCATAAGTAGGGTAGGGTTGTCAGTTCTGCGCTCAACAGTCATACTAGACCGGGACGTGCTGCTTAAATAGGATTTCTAACCACTACAAGCCTCCATGACACCGCCGGGACTCGAAGCCGAAAGTTGTGCCACCGAGCATTAGAGAGCTAGTCACTCGGCCATCAGACCCGATATAAGTACTTAAAACTCTCTACAAAGAAGGCATTATAACTAATAGAAAAAGTAGAATAGCTTCTGTTAATACGAAGATGTTACAGTTACTAGAATAAATAGAGAAGTTTTTTTATTAAATTCATCTGCATCATTTGAAAGTAGGAGTACGGTTTTTTTCCCTAAACTAGAGAAATAGAAAACTAAATTATGATTTTTTGAACATTATGTGAAGTAAAACATGAAATACAACTATCTGAAAGTCACTGAAGAGAGACATTCTGTCTAAATTTTCGAAATTTTCAAAGACCGGGATCAACTATAAAGAAGGTCAGAAAAGAAATCAAATTCGGGTAGATTATCATGCAATTTACACAATCATTTTCGCCAAAAGTAAATAACATTCCTAAAAAATATCATAAGACGTTAAGAGCTTCCTGAGAAAGCCAAAAACAGAGTTATAATACTTTAAATATTATTGTAATAAAAACCTTTAAAAATTGCTGTCACAGATTTCTTTTTTATCAACAGTAAACACAGCAAAAAATGTTATTTGCTGGTATCATTGCTTATTTCTATCCTTGAAACTATCCAAAGTAAAGGAATACTTGGGAAGTCATGGAGTTTCCATTAGTGATGAGAGTTCTTGTGAATAATTTAGTTACAATATGTGATTTGGAAAAGAATCCCGACGGCCAAATTATTTTGAAGGGAGGTGTAGAGGCAGAACTTTTGAAACTCTTGTCATACGCTTTAAAGTTCAGGTACGAATTAATGGTGCCAGAGGATCTGCAGTGGGGCATAAAGCATCAGAATGGTAGTCTGACTGGAATGATTGGCAAGATTTATCGCGGTGAAGCAGATTTGGCTATGTGTGCTTTTGTCCAAACAGAAAATCGGCAATCGGCTGTAGATTTCAGTTATCCATACGAAATAGAACATCTGGTGTTTGCTACAAGAGCTCCCAGATCATTGCCAAAATTTTTGGCATACATATATCCATTTTCTTATACAGTCTGGTTTTCAATGATTGCCGTGATGCTTCTAATGCCATTTTTGTGGCGATGTCTTTTGTGTTCCTCAGTACCTATGAGAAAGCTGTTCTCTGATGCCTTTGCGATCTTTCTTAGTAAAGGAATCACCACAAAAGCAACTGCCCTTCGTGATTACGTACTCTTCGGGACTTGGATACCCATGATAACTTTTCTGTCCTGGTGTTACGCTGCCGTTTTTTTCTCGTTTCTGGCTCTGCCCTTGCATGAAGATTATGTGAGGGACATACCTCAACTGGCCAAAGAAGTAACCAGAGGAAACTACCGCTGCATGGTTCTCCAAGGAGGAATGATTCAAGAAAAATTGGCAAAATCTCCTGTTTCTGCTATTCGTGACATTGGACATGCAGTCGTACAAAATGGATGGTACATAGAGGCTACGTTGAAATCTATTGGGAAGACTGTGTTTGAAGAGAATACTGTAGTTGTCGCTACGAGACCGTTTTTTGTTAATCATTATGATAAAGAAGTTTATGTATCTCCAGATTACTTTTACAGCGCTCAGTATGGATTGGTGATTCATAAAACGTTCTGCTGCAAAGATATACTGGATCGCAAACTGCGTCGAATAGTAGCTACCGGTTTGTACGAAAAGTGCAAACGGGATAATTATTTCAAAGAAATTTTTAAATTCCAAGCAAGTCATAAAGTACCAGAGGAAGCAAGCAGAGATTTGTCAGTTGATGATCTATTAGGAGCGTTTCTGATCTATGTCCTGGGGATGTGCATTTCACTTGTGGTATTTATGGTGGAAATTTTCCATGTGAAAGCAATGCGTTTTTTTAGATTAAGGTTTTTCACGATCAAATTGCGAAGATTCTTTTTTAATTAATGGGGTTAAAATTTCGAGGAGTGTTCGGATGGATTGATAAGAACGTAGCTATTTTACACCGGAAAAAATTAAAATATTTTAATAAATGATAAAAATGTCAAAGAAACGGAAGGAAAAAATTATTATCAGGGAAAAAGTAAATAACTTGTAATTTTACTATTGTAACTTAAACGTATAATTACGTTAACTTGTAATTTTACTCTAGTTACAATTTCGAATAATTAGTCATTTTGATGTATTCAGTGTTTACCATAACAAAATTAAAAAAAATTGCAATTGTTTTCCAAAAACCACAATTAATAAAAATTAATAATTGTTAAAAAAATGTCAAAAATCTCAATTGTTTCAATAATCCCAATTAATAATTAGTAATTTTAATGTTTTACGGATTTTGATTCTAAAGATTGTTAAAAATTTCGATTGTTTTCCTCAATCCCAATTATTAATTTAATGTATTACGAATTTTGACTCTAAAGAGTGTTAAAAATCTAAATTGTTTTCTTCAATATAAAATTATTAACTTCAATGTATTACGAAAAAATCTCAATTGCTTTCCTCAATCCCAATTTATTATTAGTAATTTGAATGTATTACAGATTTTAGAGAGCGTTTAAAATGTCAATTATTTTAACCAATTCCAATTAATAATTGATAATTTTAATGTTTTACGGATTTTGATTCTAAAGAATGTTAAAAATCTGCATAGTTTTTACCAATCCTAATTAATAATAATTAATTTTAATGTATTCCATATTTTCACACTAAAAAGTGTTAAAAATTTCAATTATTTTACTCAAACTCAATTAATAATTATTAATTTAATGTATTACGAATTTTGACTCTAAATAATGTTAAAAATTTTAATTGTTTTTCCTAATCCCAATTGATAATTAGTAATTTTAATATATTACGGATTTTGATATTAAAGAGCGTTGGAAATCTCAATTGCTTCCCCAATCCCAGTTTATAATTAGTAATTAAAATGTATTACAGACTTTGGAGAGTGTTAAAAGTAAGGAGTAGTGTTGTTTTCCCCAATCCCAATTAATAATCAGTAATTTTAACGTATTACAGATTTTGATTCTAAAAAGTGTTAAAAATCTTAATTGTTTTTACAAATCCTAATTAATAATAATTAACTATAATGCATTCCGTATTTTGACACTAAAGAGTGTTAAAAATTTCAATTGTATTTCTCAATTCCAATTTATAATTAATAATTTTTATGTATTACAGATTGAGAGTGTTAAAAATTTCAATTGTTTTTCCCAATCCTAATTAATAGATATTAATTTTAATGTATTACGAATTTTTCTTTAAAGAATATAAAAAATCGCAATTGTTTTTCCCAATTCCAATTAATAACTAATAATTTTAATGTATTATGGATTTTAATTCTAAAGAGTGTTAAAAATCTGAATTTTTTTGTCCAATTCTAATTAATAATAATTAATTTTAATATATTCCGTATTTTGATGCTAAAGATTGTTTAAAACTTCAATTGTTTTCCTCAGTCCCAATTAATAATTATTAATTTAACATATGGCAAATTTAGATAAAAAAAAAGTGTTCAAAATCTCAATTGTTTTCCCCAATCCCAATTTATAATTAGTACTTTTAATGTATTCCATATTTTACAGAATGTTAAAAATCTCAATTGATTTTCCCAATCCTAATTAATAATTATTAACTTTAATGTATTACGAATTTTGTCCCAAAATTTAAAAAATCTCAATTGTTTTCCCTAATCCCAATTAATAATTAGTAATTTTAATGTATTACGGAATTTGATTCTAAGTGTTAAAATTTCAATAGTTTCTCTCACTCACAATTAATAATTATTAATTTAATGTATTACGGACTTTGACACTAAAAAGTGTTAAAATTCTCGAATGTTTTCCCCAATCACAATTAATAATTATTAATTTTAAAATATTGCGAATTTTACTCTAAAGAGTATTAAAAATCTAAATTGTTTCTCCTAATCTCAATTAATAAGTAGACCTAATGTTGAAGATTAAAATGTTGAAGTTTGTTAAAAATCCTAGTACTCTTCACAACAATGAGCACCATGAATTTTTATTTTTTATTTGGATGCTGTCAAATGTTCATTAAAATCAAACATATCTTAAACACTTAGAGAAAGCATTTCAATTTTTCATCAGACAAAAAACATCTTTTAAAGGCAAGCTACTGTTTCATCGATAATTAAAGACGTAATTAATATTTTTCCATCAATTAATTAAATATTTGTAAATAGTTATAATTGTACAATGCATTTGTTAACTGCTAGTAATAATAATAATTACTACCAATCATAAATTTCGGATAAAGTTTTTATTTTCAATCAAAATTTTCAGTTTTAAGTTTTAGTTGGAAGCTGCGCTATTCTTATATTGCCAGCATAAATGAGTGCGAATAAAACATGAAAACTACTATAATGTTTAGCCAATGCAAAAGGTTGATTCGAAGATTCAACAAAACTTTCCGTTCCTAAGTGGGAGGGAATGGTAAAAATATTTACGACTGATTCCTATATAGTAGCGAAGCGAACACTTAGTCTTGAGAACATTGAGGTAATTTGCCGCTAGAACGGCTGATATGCAACAAATTTAGCGTTTCCCATAATGAATCAGGGTAATGTATCTGCTGCATCGCACCCAGAAAAGGCTGCAGTCATTGTGATATCGGAACTCAATAGTGTCGGAGTGGAGGCGTTTACTGACTTGTACACTCGTTCGTAGCATTATATTGAATTGGGAGGTTTGGTTTGGAGCTCTACGGTCATCTTGTGCATGTGAGGGTTAAAAAGAGATGTATCTACAGTTTAACGGGGATTACGAACCACCAACAGACATCCATGCCGTCATCAGCATTCGAACCTGATGCTTGTGACACCAAAGGCCAGATCACCAGTCACTTGGCCACCAGGCCGCTGAATAGGGACGAGAACTATTTGTTCTCTCTTGCAACCACTCTTGCAACCACCAGATTTATCTCCCCAAAACTACTTGAAGTTGAAGAGGGAGGTACAGCGGTACATATCGATAGAGGTTTGGAGCTCTACGGTCATCTTGTGCATGTGAGGGTTAAAAAGAGAGGTATCTACAGTTTAACGGGGATTACGAACCACCAACAGACATCCATGCCGTCATCAGCATTCGAACCTGATGCTTGTGACACCAAAGGCCAGATCACCAGTCACTTGGCCACCAGGCCGCTGAATAGGGACGAGAACTATTTGTTCTCTCTTGCAACCACTCTTGCAACCACCAGATTTATCTCCCCAAAACTACTTGAAGTTGAAGAGGGAGGTACAGCGGTACATATCGATAGAGGTTTGGAGCTCTACGGTCATCTTGTGCATGTGAGGGTTAAAAAGAGAGGTATCTACAGTTTAACGGGGATTACGAACCACCAACAGACATCCATGCCGTCATCAGCATTCGAACCTGATGCTTGTGACACCAAAGGCCAGATCACCAGTCACTTGGCCACCAGGCCGCTGAATAGGGACGAGAACTATTTGTTCTCTCTTGCAACCACTCTTGCAACCACCAGATTTATCTCCCCAAAACTACTTGAAGTTGAAGAGGGAGGTACAGCGGTACATATCGATAGAGGTTTGGAGCTCTACGGTCATCTTGTGCATGTGAGGGTTAAAAAGAGAGGTATCTACAGTTTAACGGGGATTACGAACCACCAACAGACATCCATGCCGTCATCAGCATTCGAACCTGATGCTTGTGACACCAAAGGCCAGATCACCAGTCACTTGGCCACCAGGCCGCTGAATAGGGACGAGAACTATTTGTTCTCTCTTGCAACCACTCTTGCAACCACCAGATTTATCTCCCCAAAACTACTTGAAGTTGAAGAGGGAGGTACAGCGGTACATATCGATAGAGGTTTGGAGCTCTACGGTCATCTTGTGCATGTGAGGGTTAAAAAGAGAGGTATCTACAGTTTAACGGGGATTACGAACCACCAACAGACATCCATGCCGTCATCAGCATTCGAACCTGATGCTTGTGACACCAAAGGCCAGATCACCAGTCACTTGGCCACCAGGCCGCTGAATAGGGACGAGAACTATTTGTTCTCTCTTGCAACCACTCTTGCAACCACCAGATTTATCTCCCCAAAACTACTTGAAGTTGAAGAGGGAGGTACAGCGGTACATATCGATAGAGGTTTGGAGCTCTACGGTCATCTTGTGCATGTGAGGGTTAAAAAGAGAGGTATCTACAGTTTAACGGGGATTACGAACCACCAACAGACATCCATGCCGTCATCAGCATTCGAACCTGATGCTTGTGACACCAAAGGCCAGATCACCAGTCACTTGGCCACCAGGCCGCTGAATTGGGACGAGAACTATTTGTTCTCTCTTGCAACCAATCTTGAAATCACCAGATTTATCTCCCCAAAACTACTTGAAGTTGAAGAGGGAGGTACAGCGGTACATATCGATAGAGGTTTTTAGCTCTACGGTCATCTTGTGCATGTGAGGGTTAAAAGAGAGGTATCTACAGTTTAACGGGGATTACGAACCACCAACAGACATCCATGCCGTCATCAGCATTCGAACCTGATGCTTGTGACACCAAAGGCCAGATCACCAGTCACTTGGCCACCAGACAGCTGAATAGGGACGAGAACTATTTGTTCTCTCTTGCAACCACTCTTGCAATCACCAGATTTATCTCCCCAAAACTACTTGAAGTTGAAGAGGGAGGTACAGCGGTACATATCGATAGAGGTTTGGAGCTGTACGGTCATCTTGTGCATGTGAGGGTTAAAAAGAGAGGTATCTACAGTATAACGGGGATTACGAACCACCAACAGACATCCATGCCGTCATCAGCATTCGAACCTGATGCTTGTGACACCAAAGGCCAGATCACCAGTCACTTGGCCACCAGGCCGCTGAATTGGGACGAGAACTATTTGTTCTCTCTTGCAACCAATCTTGAAATCACCAGATTTATCTCCCCAAAACTACTTGAAGTTGAAGAGGGAGGTACAGCGGTACATATCGATAGAGGTTTTTAGCTCTACGGTCATCTTGTGCATGTGAGGGTTAAAAAGAGAGGTATCTACAGTTTAACGGGGATTACGAACCACCAACAGACATCCATGCCGTCATCAGCATTCGAACCTGATGCTTGTGACACCAAAGGCCAGATCACCAGTCACTTGGCCACCAGACAGCTGAATAGGGACGAGAACTATTTGTTCTCTCTTGCAACCAATCTTGCAATCACCAGATTTATCTCCCCAAAACTACTTGAAGTTGAAGAGGGAGGTACAGCGGTACATATCGATAGAGGTTTGGAGCTGTACGGTCATCTTGTGCATGTGAGGGTTAAAAAGAGAGGTATCTACAGTTTAACGGGGATTACGAACCACCAACAGACATCCATGCCGTCATCAGCATTCGAACCTGATGCTTGTGACACCAAAGGCCAGATCACCAGTCACTTGGCCACCAGACAGCTGAATAGGGACGAGAACTATTTGTTCTCTCTTGCAACCAATCTTGCA
Source organism: Caerostris darwini (assembly GCA_021605075.1). Taxonomy (NCBI): domain Eukaryota; kingdom Metazoa; phylum Arthropoda; class Arachnida; order Araneae; family Araneidae; genus Caerostris; species Caerostris darwini. The sequence goes on along the minus strand of BPLQ01012170.1, from coordinate 1,355,136 downwards.
ATCACCAGATTTATCTCCCCAAAACTACTTGAAGTTGAAGAGGGAGGTACAGCGGTACATATCGATAGAGGTTTGGAGCTCTACGGTCATCTTGTGCATGTGAGGGTTAAAAAAGAGAGGTATCTACAGTTTAACGGGGATTACGAACCACCAACAGACATCCATGCCGTCATCAGCATTCGAACCTGATGCTTGTGACACCAAAGGCCAGATCACCAGTCACTTGGCCACCAGGCCGCTGAATTGGGACGAGAACTATTTGTTCTCTCTTGCAACCAATCTTGAAATCACCAGATTTATCTCCCCAAAACTACTTGAAGTTGAAGAGGGAGGTACAGCGGTACATATCGATAGAGGTTTTTAGCTCTACGGTCATCTTGTGCATGTGAGGGTTAAAAAGAGAGGTATCTACAGTTTAACGGGGATTACGAACCACCAACAGACATCCATGCCGTCATCAGCATTCGAACCTGATGCTTGTGACACCAAAGGCCAGATCACCAGTCACTTGGCCACCAGACAGCTGAATAGGGACGAGAACTATTTGTTCTCTCTTTGCAACCACTCTTGCAATCACCAGATTTATCTCCCCAAAACTACTTGAAGTTGAAGAGGGAGGTACAGCGGTACATATCGATTGAGGTTTGGAGCTGTACGGTCATCTTGTGCATGTGAGGGTTAAAAAGAGAGGTATCTACAGTATAACGGGGATTACGAACCACCAACAGACATCCATGCCGTCATCAGCATTCGAACCTGATGCTTGTGACACCAAAGGCCAGATCACCAGTCACTTGGCCACCAGGCCGCTGAATTGGGACGAGAACTATTTGTTCTCTCTTGCAACCAATCTTGAAATCACCAGATTTATCTCCCCAAAACTACTTGAAGTTGAAGAGGGAGGTACAGCGGTACATATCGATAGAGGTTTTTAGCTCTACGGTCATCTTGTGCATGTGAGGGTTAAAAAGAGAGGTATCTACAGTTTAACGGGGATTACGAACCACCAACAGACATCCATGCCGTCATCAGCATTCGAACCTGATGCTTGTGACACCAAAGGCCAGATCACCAGTCACTTGGCCACCAGACAGCTGAATAGGGACGAGAACTATTTGTTCTCTCTTGCAACCACTCTTGCAATCACCAGATTTATCTCCCCAAAACTACTTGAAGTTGAAGAGGGAGGTACAGCGGTACATATCGATAGAGGTTTGGAGCTGTACGGTCATCTTGTGCATGTGAGGGTTAAAAAGAGAGGTATCTACAGTATAACGGGGATTACGAACCACTCACAAACATCCGTGCCACCGCCAGGATACGAACTTGAAGCACTAAAGTCCAGAACGCTAGCCAATTGGCTATCAGGCCTATAGAGAAAATTGAAGTGACAGTGATATCGAAAATCAACACTGTTGGAGGCGTTCCAGAAGGAATTACGGTACTTTGTACACTCATTCAAAACGATGTATTGAATTAGGAAGAGACTATGTAGAAGGTTAACATAAAATGTAAGTATAACCTCTATGTTATATCGTCTGTGAGCTATCATTCCTGGAATATTTTAATATACTATGTGCATAAACTTTCTGTTTGACGTCAATTATTCACTTACTTCTCAAACTTTATGCTAAGGATTATATTTCTTGCAAATATTCATGAATAGACTATTGAAAAAAATTTTTGTAATATTTCTGCTTTTGTATTTTTTAAAATAGTTAACTTAACATTTACTATTATTAAACTTATCATTTTATTATCCATTCTGTAGTTGCTGTTTTTAATGTACCACTGCGGTTGTTCTTTTTAAACACTTAACATATAAATTGTTAATAAAATGCCATTTCAAAATTTGTATTGGTTCCATTTTTTATGGTCCTTTGTTTACTAGAATAAAAAATAAATAAATGAATGAATTTGGAATACAAAATTAAGAGCATAGGAAAAAACATTATCTCATTTATTTTTCCTTAATTTACGTGTAATTAAATTTTTATAAAGTGGGATATTATTTAAAAAAGTTTTAAAACATTAACAACTAATCGGAAGGGCCTGGATGACCGAGTGTCTAGCGCTCTGGCGCTCGGTGCCACAGGTTTCGGGTTCGAGTCCCGGTGGTGCCATGGGTGTTTGTAGTGGTTCGGAATCCACTTTAAGCCGTAGGTCCCGGTTACTTATGACTGTAAGAGCGTTACGGAGCAGAAGTCAGACTTCTACCTACGGGTGCTCCATCAAAACAGAAGCATCACCCCTGGATAAGCTCGATTGAAAAACATTTAACAAACATTTTTAATGTCTAGAATTTTTAATGTCTAGAAATGTTTAATAAAACATTTTTAATGCTTAGAATCTAAAGATTCGTAAGATTTAGTGAACAGAAAAGGTATTTTCTTGTAAGATTTTATTATATTTCTAAAGATAAAATCAATACAAAAACGTTTAATAGGCTTTTAGATAAAAGCAATATCTTCCTATTACCGTCATCCTACTAATTTAAAATAATTCTAATGACTAATTTTCTATCGATAAAACAGCATTCAAATGGAAATGAAATGTATATTTTAAAATATTTTATGCTAGTTTTTAATATACAAATAAAAACATCCAATGGGCTTTCAATACAATAATAACAGCAAAGCATAAATTATAATATAACGAAAACGAAAAAAGTACTTTATGCCATCTTGAAATTTGCAGATGATACTAACTTTATTTTCCGATAATTTGTTATTTGCAATAAATAATGCTATGTTAATAATAAAGTTAAATAAAAATTAACATAATTTTACAGACATTTAAGAAATCGCGTGCACGAGAGAAATTACAGTTTCGGTAATTTGAATTTTGATGCAAGAAGCATAAAAATGTTTTTTTTTAAAAATAATTTTAATGATTTTTTTATTATGTGGGCCATGGCTGAGTGGCTAGCTCTCTGGCGCTCGGTAGCACAGGTTTCGGAATCGAGTCCCGGCGGTGCCATGGAGGTTCGTAGTGGTTCGAAATCCACTTTAAACCGCAGGTACCGGTCTAACAGGGTCGTAGAGCGTTGCGGGGGTATTGTTACTTCGCGTCCGTAGCTTATCTTCAAGCTACACGCATCTCCTGGGTAGTGCTAAGTGAGTACCGTCGGTGCCGCGCTTGCCTTAAGGCATCCAAGAAAACTGTCTAATTGTTAGCCAGCTGCAGTGGAAAGAAAAAAAATATTTTTATTACATTATTCTTATTAGAAACGATTTCAAAGAAATATCTCCATTTAAATAATGTAGACCCAAATAAAATCGGACAGCCGTGGGCAAACTGGATTAAAAGTAACTGCCGCTACTTCTGTATCAAAGAAAATTTAGATTTGGTAACGAAAATAAATAAATATTTTTGAATTTCTTTTTATTCTGAAACAAACAAAGTTCATGAGTTCGTTGATCATAGCTGATGTAGAGAATTTTTGTTTGGGCAAGAATTAGGTTTGGTTTTTCGCTCTTTGGTCATTTTATGAACACTTAAGGTTAATTAGACCGGGACTCACAGTTTAAAGTGGATCACGAACATCCATATCTCCGCCAGGATTCGAATCTGAAGCTTGGGATATCAAAGGCCAGAGCGCTAGCCAATTGGCCACCGGCAAGAATCAGGATCCCACGAAGTATAAGACTTCATATTAAAAAGTGCAACATCACATATTTTAGTGCTTCTTTTCATTTATTATTTTTGGAAACAATCAAACTTTGCTGGTTGCTAATTATTTCGGGAATTTTATTATTCTTACTATCTTATTTACACTATTTTTTTTCTTATTCAACTTAAGAAGCAAATGGCTAAATTGAGACGAAGCAGCTTGTGCGAGCATAAATCTCAAAGCAGCTAGTTAATTCAAGTCAAATCTAATTAATATTTCTGCCAAACACGAGTATCAGTGGTATCGCTCGCAGCTAATGTGCAGGCTTGGTTTGTCGCTCTACGGTCAGTTTTTGCACACTGTGGGGTAATTAGACCGGGACCTACAGTTTAAAGTGGATTCCGAACAACTAACAATGAGCGAATAACGAACACAGCGTATTAGGGAACCGCTACTTAGTTGAAATTTTGGACTGTCTGCTACTGTTGACAAATCCGGATTTATTTATTTTGTAAGATTTTTTTATCATAATGTTACTGACTACATTTTAGTGTTCTATTAACTTAATTCTACTTCTTCACTGGCGTAACAACCCAAGGTGGGTCAAGGCTCTCTGACTAGATAGATTAGATTGATTTATTAGATATATTTCGAGACAGGAAATATTTTCTTTTTACTGGGTAAGGTTGTAGATATGACATTCTGTAGTTATATTAGACCGGGTCCTACAATTTAAAGTGGATTCCGAACCTCTACAAATATCCATGGCACAGCCGAAATTCGAACCCGAAATCTGTGGCAGCCAGTTTCATAGCGCTAGTCACTTGGCTATCGGGCCCATTAACTTAATTAATTATTACAATTTTTAGTTTAAATAGTAAATTTAACTTCTGTAGTGTTGTAAATTTAGTAGTTAAATTAATGTTAAAATGGTAATTGGCTTTTTTAAAAAAATTCATTTCTATGAATTTACAAGGTATATAATGCACAAACAAAACATCTTCCTTCCAGAGCTTCTTTGTTTTAATAAACTTCTTTTTAGTTTTGTTTATAGATATTTGCAATTAAATTTTGTCCACCATGAATTATCTATGCATTAGACACATTGACACAGCCGTCTAATGATACCGGTAAAAGGTTTGGTGTAAACATCCTATGACATTTAACTTTTCCTATTCCTGCAAAACTTTTCATCGTCCTTCACACTATTTCGGGTAAGAGATTTTGAAATGCTTCTATAAAGAACATCAAAAGTCCCCCTCCTACTTAAAAATGTTGCCTTGCTTGTTCTCGTAAAGCATGTCGAACAAACGCTCTTATCACCAATAGCTCCACACTATCGCCGAGATGGTTGAATTATCGCCAGTTTCCGCCAACACCGGCAATAAATTACGTCAACCCCTTCTCAACTGCTACCCATTAAGCGAGAATTAATGTGACCAAAAAAAAAAAGTAGCGCCAATGGTGTAAAAGAGAAACAAGATTGTTAAAAGGGAATTTTTCATTCTTTAGCTCATAGTTTTTCAGTGTCCTTTCGAGATAAACGCATATGTGGTAGTTGAAATGTGCAATGACAAAACATAGTCATTCGAAGATTTAGCAATGAATAAATTCTCACCTCTGCAGTTGCTAAATATATTAATAGTAATGTTCTGTAGCAAAAAAAGCTGACCTATTTTTCTTTTTAATCTCCATTTTGTCCGTTAGCACTCGTGATACTTTGTTTAATGCACTCATATCTCAATGAGATCACTTAAAAGGAGATAAACCTTTATCCAGATTAAAGTTCTGAATCATTATTGTCTTGAATAAATAACCGCAGTGCTCACTTCTTGAAGACAAATATAAATTAAAAGTTTGGAAAAACATCACTACCATTAAAATTGTTGTACTAAGAAAGAAAGGAAAAAGTATGATCATATTTATTGTAAACATTTATTCATTAAAAGGAATACATAATTATGTTTACAAGTAATTTTGAAGTACAGAGCATACAGATAATTGTTAAAAGGGAATTTTTCATTCTTTAGGTTCGAGTTTTTCAGTGTCGCTTTGAGATAAACGCATATGTAGTAGCTATTGAAATGTGTAATGACAAAACACTGTCATTCGAAGATTTAGCAGGGAATAAATTCTCACCTTGAGTAGTTGCTAAATATATTGACAGTAAAGTTCTGTAGCAAAAAAGTTTACCTAGTTTTGTTTTGTCTGTTAGCACTCGAGAATACTTTGTTTAATGTACTCATATCTCAATGAGTTAAAAAAAATATGATCACTTAAAAGAGATTAAAAAAAATGAATCTTTATCCATATTAAAGTTCTGTATCATTATTGCCTTGAATGAATTATTCAAGGCACTAATGTCACTTCACTTCACTGTCACTTCTTGCAGACAAATATAAATTAAAAATTGAAAAAATGTTGCTACCATTAAAAGTGTTGTACTAGGAAAGAAAGGAAAAAGCATAATCATATCCACTCAAGAGCCAAAACATTATGACCACCTGCGAGTTGGCCCACCTTTGGCGCGCAACACAGCTTCAGCCCGCCTTGGCATGGATTAATACCACCACTTAATACCACTTCCCCCTGATCACGTGCCTCTCACGTCATCCAGGCGAGTTCATTGCAAAATGTAGGGGTGGTCATAATATTTTGGCTATTGAGTGTATATTGTAAACATTTGGTAGAAGGAAAATATAATTATGTTTACAACTGATTTTGAGGCACAGAGCATATAAAAAGAAAATACTTAGATTAGCCAAAGTGGCCTGATAGCCAATTAGCTAGCGCTTTGGCCTTTGGTACTACAAGCTTCGTGTTCAAATCTTGGATGTGGCATGGATGTATGTTAGTGTTTCGGAATCCACGTCAAACTGTATAAAAAAATCGATGTACAATCTAGGATATCCATTACGACAAATAGGCAAAAATGTTGTGATAATTAGCGTTGATTCTTTTTATTTCGAATTTCTTAAAATTAATGAATAGATTAAAACTTTTAAAATAAAAAAAAAGCAGATAGTTGTTTAAATAACAATGTATATATATATGATAAGGAATCCTTTTATGTAATTTGATTTAAAAAATAAATAAGCGCATAAAAATTTCAATGCCTTAAAGAAGCATACAGTTTTACGTTGGCCTGCATTCACGGCCGTATATTAACTGAAAGCTTCAGACTTCGTAGTCTTGTAATGGAAGAGAAATAAAATTCAATTCCTTACTTAATAGACAGCAATTGTCTGTGTAATGAAGATTATTCATTGATTGTAATGTAGTAATACAGATTTCAAAAACCGCCAATGATATCAAAGCAATACTTAAAAATAAATCTTTCATTTTTTTCTATTACAATTTTCCAGAGACTTTATTTTGAGATAAATACAAAGTAATAGTTGTAAGGTAGTGTCACACCTTGATTTCAGGAGGGAAATTTTTTTTGGTCGTGCAGCTGCTAAAAATATAGATAACATTGTGAGTAAAAAAAAAAAAAAAAAAAGTTGACCTATTTTCTTTTTCAGCTGCGTTTTGTGAGTCAGAACATATTGTGATTCCTTTCTATGACGTAAGCATCTCTCATTGTAATAAAGAAAGAATAAATTTGGGAAAAAATAATGAATGTTACTTTATTTAAAATTATATTATGCGATGAACATTATGACGAATAGATTTAAACCATGGGTGGCCAACTCGCGACTCGCCTTGCACTTTTTTCCGGCACGTCAAATTTATCACACTTTTACAAAATATATTTGTTTTATAATGGTCAAAGTAGTGAAAACTAATGTATTAAAAAATACATTAGGTGTGCCTCCCTACATTCAAAACTGAACTGTCGAAATTAGGAGAAGAAATTAACTTTGATTTTAAAATGATATCCTTGCGAATATAGGACAGACATTGCCTGTTTTATTTACATTATAAGTTTGCAGTTTTTGAGTTTATGGTTGTAAGTTCGCAGAATAATTAAATTATATTTTAAGAACTCATAATGTGCGCGCATCGATTTGCAAAAGCTGAGTGAAAGAGTGGAGAAACACATATCGCAATAGTAAAATAAATATTTTTTAATGATTTTATTTTTTTAAATTTCATTTATATTTACATATTTTTTTATATTTCATTTTTCGTGTTATATATTTCTTTGCAATGTGCGTTTAGTATCATTATTATTATATTATCTATGTTTACATATAATAATAACAATAAACACAATAATAATAACTCATTATGTTTCAATTTTTCACTCCAGAAAATGTCTATAGCGGGTCTCAAGTTAATATATTATAATAATCTACATAATTTTATATGCGGCTCGTGGAGTTATAATCCATTTCCAAAGTGGCCCGCGAGATCATTTGGGTTTTCCACCCCTGATTTAAATAATTAAATTCGTATTTTTTGTTCTATAGTTTATTTAAACAAACTTTGAACTTCTGTCTATTTGATTGTTTATTTTTATTGTTTGTCTATTGCATATTTTTGTCCTCTGTTATCATTTGTGAATATATTTTGTTTTAAAATAGGTCTCGTAACATTTATGAAAATACTATGAATTGTATTTATTGGAATTTCGTGAATGTTATGAATCGTATAATTGGAATTTCGTGTATGGTGTGGTTTGGTTTGTCGCTCTACGACCATTTTGTGCGCACTTTAGGCTAATTAGACCGGGACCTACATTTAAAGTGGATTTCAAACCACTAACAAACATCCATGCAACCGCCCGGATTCGAACCTGAAGCCTGTGGTATCAATGGCCCAGAGCGCTAGCCAATTCGCCATCAGGCCCTCAGCGAATGCTATAAATCGTACGTTTCGAATTTCGTCAATGCTATGTATCATATTTATTGAATCTTAAATAATAAATGAAAGATTCTATAAAGTCATTTATGAATAGTCGGATAATATTTGATATCTAAAACCAAGGTCTAAAAAACTAACTTTGAAAATTAACTTTTCTCTCTCACACTTACAAGTTTTTTCACAAATATATATATATGCTGTTCTAATGCCGCTGGGAATACAGAGACTTTATGCCATAAGCAAGGGCTGCGCCGCTGTTTCGAAGCATATTGATAAGAAGAGCGGTCTTCATCAGTTTTAAATTCGCAGTAAGATCAGCAAAATCCAATTTCAGACAGGAATCAAGTATTTATAAAACACACATTATCCGTATCATGGGGCCTGATGGTCGAGTGGCCAGCGATCGGTACCACAGGTTGTAGGGTTCGAGTCCCGTCGGTGCCATGGATGTTTGTAGTGATTCGGAATCCATTTTAAACAGTAGGTCCGTGTTTAACATGATCGTAGAGCGTTGTAAGGGTAGTGTTACTCGCGTTTGTAGCATACCTTCATGCTACACGTACCCTATAGGTAGTGCTGAATGAGTAACGTCAGTGCAGCCCTCGCTAAGGCATAAAAAGACAACTGTCTCAGTATTTGCCAGCTGCATTAGAAAAAAAAATATATAGGTGGTGTTTTTATTGATATGTAACTCAAGAACTTGAATGAGGCAGTGAATTGATAGATAACTCAAACTTTTATTGATAAGAACTCTTGATATGTAACTCAAGAGAAGTAACTTTTATTGATATATAACTCTCCACGAAGTGGCCTATAATCCGTGTCATGAAATTCATTTTAACGTATAATCCACTATAAATTCAGAGGAAATTAGTGTACTAAATTTTTGGAGTTTGAAATTTTTTTATTTTTACTAGAACGATAATTATCGAATCGTGATTTTTGGAATTGCGCAAATATTATGGATGAGAGCTCATCAAAAAGAAAGAACCTGACTTTTCGGGGGGGTTGGGGGGGGGACTAATTACCCGGATTTCTTCGATTATTGACCCTACGAGATATGGCAACGCCCTCCTCTTTCACGAGCACTCGCAGGTTGTGGTTTGATGGACAGGTTTCGACACCTGTCTGCCGATAGACGGAAATCATTTGGCTAATGGAGGGCAACGGAATTGGATGAATGAAAATGACGTCACTACGCTAATAAATTTGTAGGAGAAAATAGGCCCTCAAATACATTCGGTCTCAGAATTGAGTTAGCCTATCAGCTTATTTTTAAGCATAAAAGTAAAATTATTTTTTTAAAGCAATAAAAATTGACGCAATTCATAATAATATACTGTGAAAAATTGTCAAGGTGCTATGAAAAAGTATGGTTCCGGCCATTACTCAGCAAGATAAAGTATTCAGTTGCATACAAATAGATTCAATAAAGAATTCAATAAGATATATGATTCAATAAATATCATATGGATAGATTAAAGACATACGATTGAATAAAGAACAATATATAGTTGAATAAAGAATGTATAGATATGCTTTAATGAATAACATATAGATAGATTAAAGACATATGATTGAATAAAGAACGTATAGATATGATTCAATAAAGAGCGTATAGATATGATTCAATAAAGAGCGTATAGAAATGATTATTCAATAAAGAAAGTATTTTATTTCATTGAGATTTTTAAGAAGAACTTTAATTAAAGCAAAATTAGAATTCAAGCCCGATTCGTGGCTCAGTGGTAACATGTGCCGCTGACAAGCATTAGGGCTGAGGTTCAATCCGCTGGGGGCTTTGTTGTAGACACTGTTTCAAACAACGAGGAGAATCGAGGGCGTTTGTGATGTTCCGCATTTTGACTCGCACTCGCTAGTCGGACTATTTCGTGGAAGTTTCTTGGGTTTTCTCTTATACGATACGCAATTGCGAGATTGTTCCCCCTAAAAGTCTTCCCGGAAGGCACTGCCCTCCTTCTTCAGCGACACGGAGCCAAGTTAGACTTCTACTAACTAGAAGTCTAACTACGGGTGCTCCACGACAACAGAAGCTGCCCCTTTCCTTCCGTCCCTGAGTGAAATACTCATGGGATGTTCGTCCCACATTGCGGAGACTGAGGATTAGTCATAACAGAATTATGAAAATGAAGTGATTGACTAAGTAATCGAATCCGAGGGGCCTCATGGCCGCGTGGCCAGCACACTGGTGTTCCGTACCACAGGTTTCGGGTACAAGTTCCGGCGGTGCCATGGATGTGTGTAGTGGCTCGGAATCCACTTTAAGCTGTAGATCCAGTCTAATATTGTCGTAGAGTGTTGTGGGTATAGTGTTACTCGCGTCCTTAGCTTATCTTCAAGCTACACGTGCCCCCCTGGGTAGTGCTAAATGGGTAACAGCGATGCAGCCCTTGCTTATGGCATAAAGATTAACTGTCTCTGTATTGACAGTTGTCAATACAGAGACAGTTAATCTTTATGCCATAAGTAATCTTTAACAGTAATCTTTATGCCAACAACAACAGTAATCGAATTCAACTTCTGAAGTGATAGTATGCTGCGAGACCGTGTATCTTGACGCGAATAGGATAATTACCGGAATTATTACTTAGCGATAACGTGCACAGCTAAAGAATCATGTTGGATCCATTGGCTGCGTCCGTTGCGGTCACTGCTTTTAGAAACGAAGAGATTCGATGGCTATTGTGACAATGTGTGCGTCTCGCATCGATAGTCAGGCTATCTGGTGGGAGTTTTCTTCCTTTCGACTTGCAAATACAGGACAATTAACTTCTAGGATTCATCTCTGGAGGCAATGTCCTCCCATCTATCATAGGATTGTTCGTGACATTTGTTAGAAGGAATAATAAAGCAAAAAAATAAATTAACGCATTAAATACGAACTGCAAAGAAAATAATATAAAAAGGCAATAAATGAGTAATTAAAATCAATCGTCGAATTAAAAATTGAAAAAAATTTGTTAACAAGTTTCTTTGTTGATGTTATCCACAGAAATATATCCATAAAAATCAAAAACTTTTCACTAGAAATGAATTCTCAGAATTAAGTACGCATATCTATTTATTCCCCCCCTGTTTATTTTATGCATTTTCTTAAAGAATAAAAAATAATGCCTATGTCCCTTTTTTAAAGAAAAAAAATCTGTTTTAATTATAATTTTATAATGATAAATTAGCTAATTTCACAATTTAATAATTGCAAAGTTACTAAACTAAACATGCAAGTTGGTTTGCTGCTGTTATCATACAGCTGGCAATACGGAGACAATTAAACTTTATGACATAAGCAAGGGCTGCCCTGACGTTACTCATTTAACACTACCCTATTAATTTGAAGCTGAGGAGCACGTGTAGCTTGAAGATAAGCTACGGACGCTAGTAACACTACCCCCACAACTCTCTACGATCGTATTAGACCAGGATCTATAATTTAAAGTGGATTTCGAACTCACTACAAATATCCAGGGCACCGCCGTGACTCGAACCCGAAACCTGTGGTACCGAGGGCCAGAGAGCTAGCCACTCGGCCATTAGGTCCTGGTGTTTTTTATTAATGTAAAATTTCACAGGGATGCGTTATGTAAATACAAAATAATTTTTACTAAATTTATTATATAAATTTCAAATTAATTTACTTAAGTATTACAATAAAATGGCGAAATATTTTTTTTTATTTCCAGTAATAATTTTGTCACAAAATAAAATAACACAACACGCAATAATGTATTATTATTACTTTGTTCAAATTGAATGACTTTCAAAAGGCTCGAGTTTGAGATAACAAGGTCATCGAAGAATCCAGAAAAACTACTCCTTGGCTGTAGATGAGCATCCATAAGAAGTTAACGAAAATTGATGTAAACTTTATAAGAACAATCTTGTTAAAAATTCCTTAAATCTTTTCCTTTTTGTATAATATTTGTAATTCATTACACAAATTATCGTTTTTTTTAGCAACTTAAATTCCTACTTGCCTCATTACTATTTGTTAGAATTCTGTGGAATCACATTTTCTCTCGCCATTATTTAGAGATTCATGACGTAATTGTATTTAACACCAATATAATAGTGACATAATAGTTTTTTTCATACACTTTTGTTTATTTTCTTATAAAGTATTACACCATTATTTTTATGAAATATTGCATTTTTTAAATAAAACTTAAATGAACTATAGGATGATTATAAAATTTTTTTATCGATATATGAGCCGCTAGCTATCATACCGTTCCTAGAAACTAAACAAAATTTTGGTTTAAGGCATTTTGAGGTATGATCTCAAGAATCATAGTTAACTGTAACAATTACGGTTACAGTGATAATATTTCGAAAATTTCAAATGACAACGCCTACTTTTTTTATTGGAATGTGATCTCCTCCAAAAAGCCATGAATAGCGTTTTAATAATATCTGTAACACCAAAATCGACAGCAATGAAAGCTCGTCCAGGCGAAATCGATGGCATGTGTAACCAGTTGCTCCAAATTTGCGTATCAAGTCCCGCACAGCTGTTGCAGAACACGGGCCTCGGCACACATGGTATCTGCCGCACATACGCAATGCCCCTGCAGCAGTTTGCTCATTCAGGTAATAATTATTTCCCCTCTTTGTATCCCTGTGAGCGGCATGTTGTTCAGGGTGTCTTTTCTTTCACCTAGTCATGGCGGCATCTTTACGCTGAACCAGGCTGCATACCTTGTTCTCTTCTCGAGGGAGTTCCATTAGGCAGTGCTCTGGTGAGCTCCACAATTGTTTTCTCTTTTCTTCTTAGTCTGTCTGGCGCCGGCGATTTCCGTGCTACAGGTACAGCTCCAATGCTATTTAGGGTTTTCTTTTTTATACGAAGATAACATTCCAATGAAAAAAAGATAGGTGTCATTTTGTAAACACCTAATATATTTTGTATAACTAATTTTTGTTGTTGTTGTTTTTCATACCTCAAAATACCTTAAAACAAAATTTTGCTGACTTTCTGTGATCGGTATGATAGCTAGCGGAGCATATATCAAGAATTCTTTTTATAACCACCCTGTAGGTAAGATATAGTCAGAAACATTTATTGATTCTAAAATTACTTTTCTATTTACTTTACTAAATTACTTTGGTTGATTAGAAGTAATTTCTATAGCAATATATTTTTGACGGTTGTAGAAATTATCTGATAAAAATACATCGAAAGTAATTTAGACATTAAAAGCTTATCGTAATTTTTAAACAATTACCACATGCAAACAAAAATCAAACCCATGTCTATGTATTTAGGATATATATATATAAAGGAAGATTTGAGTTATACTATTCATACTTAGTATAACTTAAATCTGCCTTTTTTTAAAAGAACATTTTTTAGAGCTAAAAATCATTCTGATATGCTGTTAAGTTTATAGTAACCGTTAACTTGGATTTTGGCAGGTTTTTTTTTTTTCGGTCTATAAAAACTAATTTTCTTTTCTTTTAATTAAAAAATGACATTTTTGGCCTTAAAGAATTAGATTTAATGTCTAATATTTTAAATATAAGGCTACTATATGCTTGTAGAATTAGAATTAACATGAATAGAAAATATAACTGATGATTCATAAGATGATTATTAGTTCGTAAGATAATTGATGAGAGATTATTTATCTCAATCAAGTGTAGTTGATGGAAACGTAAATAAAAGTTCAAATATGAACTCATTGTGACGGGTGATTTTTTTTACAGCATTTTGAAAGAGGGACTATAATTATAATCACTCTGCATATATATATATATATATATATATATATATATAATATGTATCATTAAAATCTGAAATTATTTTTTAAAAATTACCAATTATAATCTTAAAGTAAAATCCCTGTGATGACGTGGGTCATGGTCTGTGCTGCCATGATATAAATGATTCTGAAAGGTTCCAGGCCATTTCATCTCGCCACAACAGTAGAATCAAAAACCCACTGACAGCATTTGGCGACAAACTGCTTTTGCAATCGCAAAATACTCCTTTAAGTGGCGCACACATGGCCTTGGCCAACATCCAAACCCACGGAATAATGTTAATTGACAACTTGCGAAGTAAAAGTTAAAGGATGGCACCTGCTTCCTGGAATCTTACGTTCCGACAACACCTAATCGTTCCTTTTTAATCGTTGGGAAGGGCCTGCCTCAGTTCGCTTCACTTCGAATTAAGGCCTTTCCGGATCACGCGTGGCAGAAGGGGGCCAAGTTTATTCCTCCAGGGGTGAAGGTGATGTTTTTGAAATTGTTATCGGGGAGCGCTGATGCGGTTGTTTTGTCTAACGCGGATTGGAATGGATTGCCTCGCACAGATAAAGATCTCGCAGTCTGTGAACGCTACTGTAGTGTGATGTCTTGTGTTTTATGCAGTTGCGATCACGATCTTGTATTATACGAGACATTGGTGTTTTAAAATAGTTCTTTGTTTGCTGTCCTGTCTTAACAAGGGACATAAAACAAAGGGGAATTGGGCACACTTTGAGATGTATGAGCTGAAAGGAAGTGTGCAGAATGTTTTAATCGTATATTTGCAACTAAGATATTTTGTTATATAATACATGAGGATTCTAAGTAACTAACTTGGTTTGGTTTGGTTGGTTTGTCGCTCTACGGTCATCTTGGGAGGCACGAGGGCTAAACAGACCTGGACCTACAGTTTAAAGTGGATTTCGAACCACTCACAAACATCCATGCCACCACCAGGATTCGAATCTGGAGCCTGTAATACCGAGCGCCTAACTAACCCCACGGCATTACACTCCAGCCTTTGATACCACAAACTTCACGTTCGAATCCTGGCGGTGACATGGGATGCAAACCATACCAAACCACGGCACTACAACCCATGATGGGCCAAGGCCGTCTGTCTACTGGCAGATTCCAAGACATGTTTTTTATTCTTTTTATGGGGTAGGGATGTCAGCGCTACGTCCAACGCTCTATTAGACCTGTCTCGTCATATTAGACCTGTGGGCCTGATGGCTACCGCTGTGGCGCTCGGTACCATTGGTTTCGGGTCCGAATCCCGGCTTTGCCAAGTATGTTTGTAGTGGTTCGGAATCCACTTTCAGCCGTAGGTACCGGTTTCATATGATCACAGAGTGTCACAGAGTCTAATCAGGCTTCTCACCCACATCATTCCCAACCTGTAAAGAGGCAACTCAGCTCTAGGCACTGTGGTGTGGTGTAGTAATAGTATATAATGTATGAGAATTCTAACTAACTTCACGGCATCACAACCTATGATGCGGCAAGGATGTCTGCCTACTGGCAGATGCCGATACATGTTATTTATTTATTTATTATTATTTTTTTTTTTGCTTTTTACGGGGTAGTGTTGTCAGTCTACGTCCAACGCTCTATAATCATATTAAACCTGTGGACCTGATGGCCGAGTAGCTAGCGCTCTGACGCTCTGTACCACAGGTTTCAGGTCCAAATCCCGGCGTTGACATGGATGTTTGTAGTGGTTCGGAATCCACTTTAATCTGTAGGTGCGGGTCTCATATGACAGTAAAGCGTCACAGAGTTGCATCAGACTTCTTCTCACCCACATCATTCCTAAACTGTAAAGGGTGAACTCAGCTCTAGGCACTGTAATGTGGTGTAGTAGTTGTATATAATACATGAGAATTCTAACTAACTCCACGGCATTATAACCCATGATGGGCCAAGCTCGTCTGCCTACTGGCAGATTCTGATACATGTTTTTTATTCTTTTTATAGGATGCGGTTGTCAGCCCTACCTCCAATACTCTAGTCATATTAGACCAGGGGTCTGATGGCTAAATGACTAATGCTTTAGCGCTCGGTACCACAGGGTTTCAGGTCCAAATCCTGGCGTTGCTATGGATGTTTGTAATGGTTCAAAATCCACTTTAAGATGTAGGCCCAGGTCTCATAAGACCATAGAATGTCACAGAGCCCAATTAGACTTCTCACCCACATTCATTTCCAAACTGTAAAGGGACAACTCTGTTCTGGACACAGTGATGTTGTGTAGTAGTAGTAGTCATATTAGACCGGGACCTACAGTTTAAAGTGAATTCCGAACTACTACAAACATACATGACACCTTCGGGACTCGAACTCGAAACCTATGGCACCGAGAGTCAGAAAGCTAGTCAAGAGAATTCTAGTATAGTTATAAGTCGTTATTATATTTAATGGTAAAATTGACGCTGACTAGATAGTATAAAAATTATGAGGAAGTTTGTATTTATTCCCTATAAAATATAAGGGTATTGTTTGGGGGCGGGGGGCAGAGGGGTATATTATGATCTTGACCACTTTCAATTTTGGACAATTTCGCTGAAATCTGTAATTTTTAAAAAAAATCGGTCACGAGTTTTTTTATACATAATAATTATTTAAAAATTATAGAGGGATTATTGAATAATTTAATAAAATAAATAAATTCAGAAGAAAAATTAATGTAAAATTGTTTTAAAATATCGTATGGTGAAAGAAAAGTTTATTTTTATTTCAAATAATAATTTCAAATGAGAAAGCATGTTTTCATCAGCAAATGTTTGTAAATTACCATTTTTATTCATTATAATAAATCAATCAATAAAAGATCAATCACTTTTCCTTTTAATATTACAAAAATAGAATCAAACACTAAAACTCTTATTAAATTAACATAATATAGCACATAAAAACTATAATATTGAAATTATTATACTGATCTCTTGTATAATATGAAATATAAATAATAATAATATAAATATAAATAATATAAATAATATAAATAATATAAATAATATAAATAATATAAATTATAATATGAAAACTATTCTATAATTAACAATCTATAACTTATATTACTTACTTAAAAAAATTCCAGGATATATTTTAACTAAGGAAATATGCAAAAAATTATGAATATTTAAGCGTTTTTAAAAATAAGCCTTTTGTTGTGCAGAATAGTTTGGTTTGGTTAGTCGCCCATGGCACCGCATGGATTCTAACCTGAAACCCGTGGTAGAGACCAGCAGAGCATTAGCCACTCTCTGTAAAAAAAATTTTTTAAATATTTTCGCAAAATTGATCTTGAGAAAAAGAATATTTTTTTTTTCTGCCGTACCGAGTTCAATTTATATACCTCTAACATAAATTAATAAAATTGATTTTGATATACTATTAGTACTATCATATATATGCAATGCAAAGTGTGCAGCAAGTATTTAACTATTTAACAGCTTCTGTAAACAATTTTAAAGTGTAAACAAACGATCAAAGGGCGGCGCGATATTTTTTTTTTCTTTCGTCTACCACGTGGATTAGAAGAGTCATTGCTGAAATAGACCGGAAGTCGGCGTGCAATGAAAGGAAATGAGCTGGCCTCCCTCAAGTACGAGCAATACTGATAAATCACATTTTGTATCAACAGTAGCGGAGGAAACTTTCATCCGTAAAAAAAAGGAAAGCCACTCTGAAGGTTTATCGAATTTGGAGAATTTTAAATAAAAATAGGGTCAAGCTATAGAAAGGCATAATTTATAAATATTTTAACAAAATATTAAAATATTTTTCTTTTTTTAGTTTACGTCATATTTTGTTAAAATATTATCTTTCTTCACTTCAATTTATTGGATTCGTTTAGAACGATTCAAACGAAAAATTGATAAACGTAAATTGAAACGATTCGTTTTCAACGAAACTTCAAACGATTTTTCAAATTGATTTATGTGCTGTTGATACATATGATGTAATTTAAAAAAGAAAAATATTTCAACATATGATGTAATTTAAAAAAGAAAAATATTTCAACATATGATGTAATTTAAAAAAGAAAAATATTTCAACATATGATGTAATTTAAAAAAGAAAAATATTACAGCATATGATGTAATTTAACAAAGAAAAATATTTTAATATGTATTAACAGCACATAAATCAATTTAAAAAATCGTTTGAAGTTTTGTTTGACTCGCTCTAAACGAATCTAGTAAATTGAAATAAAGAAAGATATGGTTATATTAGTTATAAATATTTTAACAAAATATTATATTTAAAAAAGAAAAATATTTAAATGTATGCTAACAACACATGAATTGATAAATAAGAACCGTTTGAATCCCTTTGAACGAACACAGTTAATTAAAAAAAAAGAAAGAAAGATAATTTTTAACAAAATATGACGTAATTAAAAAAAGAAAAATATTTTAATGTATGTTAGTAACTCGTGAATGGATAAATAAAAATCGTTTGAAGTTTCGTTTGAATGGTTTTAAACAAATCCAGTAAATTGAAATAAAAAAAGATGTGGTTACATTATTTATAAATATTTTAACAAAATATGATATTTAAAGAAAAAAAAAACTATTTTAATGTATGTAACAACACATGAGTTGATAAAAAAAATCGTTTGAAGTTTTTTTTTAAAATCTTTTTGAGCGAATCCAGTAAATTGAAACAAAGGAATATATATGGTTAGATTATTTATAAATATTTTAATAAAATTTGATATTTAAAAAAGAAAATATTTGAATGTATGTTAACAACACATGAATGGATAAATAAAAAACGTTTCAAGTTTCGTTTGAATAGTTTTGAACAAATCAAGTTAATTAAATAAAAGAAAGATAATATTTTAACAAAATATGACAATTAAAAAAAGAAAAATATTTTAAAGTATGTTAACAACACATGAATGGATAAATAAAAATCGTTTTGAACGAATCCAGTTAATTGAAATAAAAAAGATAATATTTAAACAAAATATGACGTAAATTAAAAAAGAAAAATATTTTAATGTATGTTAACAACACATGAATGAATAAAAAAAATCGTTTGAATCGATCCTATAATCCAGTAAATTTAAGTAAAGAAACATATGGTCAGATAATTTATAAATATTTTAAAATAACATAATATTTCTTTTTCAAATTACATATATTAACTTTACATCTATTAATAAAAATAATTTTAAATTAATATTATTTGCGATGTATAGGTATAATTTTACGTACTTTTAATTAGATTATTTTATAAAGCAAATTATCTTAAATATACAAACATAATATATGGACACAGGTAGATTATTTTATAAAATTATTTTAAATATACATGCATAATATAAATGCACACATTATAATTTACCGTTATAACACGTTATCGTTAATAACACTTTAAATTAATATATAAAGCAAAATTACTTTAAATATACACACACGAAAATTATGTTATTAAAGTAAAATTATCTTGTATTATACATACATTCGCACACAGAGTAAATAAAAAAAAGTTAAAAAAGGAATAAGAAAAACACCTGTTAGATTGGCAAAGGGACAATTTGACACTTCGTCTGGAATAATTAAAGTTTGATTTTCACAAATGAAACTTAACATGATTCGGATTTTTGGTCGAGACCCTTTGCATTTTAAAATGTTAATCTTCCATAGATTTTGCAGGAGACAGGTTGACCCCTTAAGACAAGTTGGTAAATGAAGCTGAGTTTCACGGCAAAACCAAAAGAATCCAAATGAATTAAAAACTGATGAGAAAATGTCACTGAAAAGATGGTTAAATTGAGCTGACTTTGAAGTTTTATTTTATTATGAGAACCTTTGTTACAACCTGATATGTATAGAAAAAAAAATTCTAGATTTTATCAGAGGTCGTTAAATATAATGATGATACTTATGATTAAGAACCACTGTGCTAGAACATTTTTAAACAATGTTTACGAAAACCTCTGTCTCAGGAGTTAGTCGTCAAATGGGCGACTAGCAAACAAAAGAGAAGATTGTTTAGTGATTGTGACAGCGTTTGTGAGTTCTTTTATGAGCAGTCAAGTCACCGCAGAGAATTTCTAGGGTTTTATTTCATTAACACGCAAATGGGGGCAGTTATTCTTCGAAGAAAGCGAAAACAATCTTCTACCATTCGATGATTTGTCATACTTAGATTAAGATTGTCTTCGTGGCATAACAAATAGAACACCAGATTTTCAATGAACCACTGATCGTTAAAATGTATCAAAATGTAAAAATATTTATAAAATAGATATGATTATTTAATAAATATATTTACATTTTAATACATTTAAGCTCTGTGAAAACAATCTTCTACCATTCGATGATCTGTCATACTCAGATTGCCATATTCGTGGCGTAACAAATAGAGCACCAGATTACCAATGAACCAATAATAGTCAAAATATATCAAAATGTAAAAATATTTATATAATAGATATGATTACTTTATAAATATATTTATATTTTGATATATTTAAGCTCAGTGGAAATAATCTTCTACCATTCGATGATCTGGCATACTCAGATTGCCATAGTTCGCGGCATAATAAATAGAACACTAGATTTCCAATGAACCTCTCCCAAAAAAATCGTTAACATGTATCAAAATGTAAAAATATTTACCAAATAGATATGAGTATTTTTAAGCAATGTTTATTAAAACCTCTGCCTCAGGAGTTAGTTGCCAAATGCGCGACTAGTATGCTAAAAGACCAGATTCAGTAAAGAGAAGATTGTTTAGTAATTGTGACAGCGTTTGTGAGCTTCTTGCATGGACAGTCTAAATTAATTTTTAAGAGTTTTATTTCATTAACACGTAAATGGTGGCAGTTATTCTTTGAAGAAAGCAAAAACAATCTTCTACCATTCGACGATTTGTCATACTCAGACTAAGATTTGCCATAGTGGCATAAAAAAATAGAACACAAGATTTCCAATGAACATCCCCTTAAAAAAAGGATCGTTAAAATGTATCAAAATGTAAAAAATATTTATAAAATAGATATGGCTATTTTTAATACCTGTTGATGGTTGCACTGAATTTTTGTACCATTAAGTTGTAACATTTGATAACAAAATAAGAAAAAAAAATTAATTTCTAGTTTTTTAATTTCACATGTCTCATCCAAACACGCATATTTAGTAATTGAATAAACCTGTCTGAATGAAAATAACATGTTTTGCTTAGCTGTCTTTGTTGATTATCACGAAATGTCACATTTTTTCAGTTACCTGAAAAATATTTCCCAGAGCTTTGAGATTAAATACATTTAAAAAAATTATTCAAAATCTAAACTTGTTATTGATGTGTACTTTAACGGCAATTCGTAAATAGAAGAAAAAACAAATTACTATCTAGTTTTTAAATTTCGTGTGTCTTGCATTCGGAGTTCAGTAATTGAATATTCTTGTCTGGATGAAAGCCGCATATTTTGTCAAGCTGTCTTTGGCGATTAAAAAACCTGCCAATCTTTTAAGTTACCTAAAAGACTTCTTCACAAATAAACTTTTCCACAATCTAAACTTGTTGTTGTTGATGTTAATGGAATGTTTCTGCCATTACATGGTAAAATTTAGAGTTACAAAAAAAAAAGTTATCATCTGGTTTTAAATTTTCTAGTTTGCATTTGAAGTTCGGTAATTAAATATGCTTGTCTGGATGAAAACCGCATGTTTTCCTAAGCTGTCTTTGACAATTAAAAAAAAACATACCGTGTTTTTAAGTTACCTAAAATACTTGTTCACAATCTAAACTTGTTGCTGCTGATGCTAATTGAGTTTTTCTGCCATTAAATTGTCAAATTTAGAATTATAAGAAAAAAAAAAAAGATTACCATCTGGTTTTAAATGTTCTAGTTTGCATTTGAAATTCAGTAATTGAATATGCTTGTCTGGATGAAAGCCACATATTTAACTAAGCTGCCTTTGTTGATTAAAAAACTGCCACGTTTTGAAGTGGCCTAAAAGCCTCTTCCTAGGGCGTAAGAGAACTAAAAGACTTTTTAAAATAAATAAATCAAAATTTAAACTTGTTGTTGAATCTAAGTTTGTTTACATTCGTTGCCATTGGTAATAGAAGAAAAAAAAAAACCGTCCAATTTTTAAAATTGTGTCATGCATTTAGACTTCAGTAATTGAATATTCTTGTCTGGATGAACGTCGCATGCTTTGCTAAACTGTCTTTGACGATTAAAACACATGTCTTGTTTTTAAGTTACGTAAAAGACTTTTTCACCAATGTCTAAACTTGTTGTTGTTGATGTTAGTGGAGAATTACAAGAAAAATTTAGTATTACAAAGAAAAAAAAGATTACAATCTGGTTTTAAATGTTCTAGTTTGCATTTGAAGTTCAGTAATTGAATATGCTTGTCTGTATGAAAGCCGTATATTTTGCTAAGCTGCATTTTTGATTAAAAATCTGCCATGCTTTGAGATGGCCTGAAATACTCTTCCTACTGGCCTAAGATTAACTAAAAGATTTTTTAAAAGAAATAAATCAAATTTAAATGTTGTTGAAGCTAAATTTATTTATTTTCGTTGTCATTGGTAATAGAAGGAAAAAAATGATACTGTTCATTTTTTTAATTTCATGTGTCATGTAACTACTCAGACTTCAGTAATTGAACATGCTTGTCTGGATGAAAGCCGCATGTTTTTCTAAGCTGTCTTTAAAGGTTAAGTAACATGCCAACCTTTTAAGTTGCCTAAAAGACTTTTTTTATCACAATCTAAACTTGTTTCTGTTGTTGGTAATGGAGTTTTTCTGCCATTAAATTGCAAAATTTAGAATAAAAAGGGAAAAAAATTACCATCTGGTTTTAAATTTTCTAGTTTGCATTTGAAGTTCAGTAATTGAATATGCTTGCTTGGATCAAAGCCGCAGGTTTTGCTAAGTTACCTTTGTGAAATAATAAACTGCCATAATTTGAAGTGACCTAAAAGACTCTTCTTAGGGTCTAACAGAACTAAAAGACTTTTTCAAAGAAATATCAAAATTTAAACTTGTTGTTGAATTAAAATATGTTTACTTTCACTGCCATTAAATCGTAATATATCGTAACATAGGTAGGAACAAAAAACAGATGCTGTTCAGTTTTTAAATTTCATATGTCATGTATTCAGACTTGGCAATGGAATATGCTTGTTCTAAATGAAAGCCGCATGTTTTGCCAAGCTGTCTTGGACGATTAAAAGACCTGCCATGCTTTTAAGTTACGCAAAAGTCTTTTTTACAACAATCTAAACTTGTTGCCGTTGATGTTAGTGGAGTTTTTCTGTCATTAAATTGTAAAAGTAAGAATTGCAAGAAAAAAAAAGATTACCATTTGGTTTTAAATACACTGGTGTGCAAAACTTATGCAACAGGCGGGTTTTTTGCCATAACTCCACGAGGAATCATCTGAGAGACATGACATTCAGAAATGAGGGAGAGTATTATGTACGTAAAGGAGGATGAAAGCATCGGCTCTGAAAAAGGAATACAATTCATACGGTATGGAATCAAACAAAAACAAGTTTTATTGAGCGCATAATATCGTGATTTATGATTGTCTATTCAAGAGGAAGAACAACAAGCAGATGTTCCTTAATATGGGATATGCCCTGCCCTCACTGCAATGGTTGCTTCGCACCGTCTCCGCATACTCAGAACCAGCTGGTGCAACATTTCTTGCGGTAGGAGTGCCCATTCCTCAATCAGCATCTGTTTGAGTTGTTGGGTGTTCTCCGGAGGATGTAAGCGTGCTGCAATGCGGCTTCCCAAAGCATCCCACACATGTTCGATGGTATTTAAATCTGGGAAGTACGCTGGCCAATTCATTCGAGTGATATCTTCACTTTCTAGTAGCTCCTCAACAGCAAGAGTCTGATGTGGCCGTGCATTGTTATCCATAACAATGAAGTCTGGGCCAATGACACCTCGGAACAGACGCAAATGGGGAAGGAGTACTTCCTCGCAATAGCGATCCCCGGTTACAGACCCTCTGTCGAAAACGTGGAGCTCAGTTCGCCCGTTCAGCAAAATGACTCCCCATACAAGAACTCCAGAACCACCATAACGGTCTCCTTGAGGTTACTGGGATAAAACCGGGTCCCGACCTCTCTCCAAATCAAAACATGTCGAGAATCTCTTCTGGTACAGAACCGATTCTCATCCGTAAAGAGGACACGACTCCATTGATCAGTTGCCCAATTTTTGTGCTCTCTGCACCACAGTAAACTGTGGCCAACTTTCAACGGGAGGAAGCGTTCAGGACGGCGGGCGAATAGGCCCACTTTGTGAAGGCGTCTGGTCACAGCAAATCGCGACACCGTCGCCCCGTTGCTGTAGAGAGTTGCTGAGCAATGGCGCTTGCTGACTGCTGTCGGTCTCTTTTCGCCTGCAGGACGATATATCAGTCATCTCCTGCAGTTGTCTTTCTCGGGCGGCCACCACCAACCTTTCTAACAGCTGTATCTGCGGTTTGGAATGCTTTACAAGCGCGCGAAACGACACTTTTGTTGATTCCGAACTCTGCAACTACACTGGTGACAGTACCCCTTCCTCCAGCTTTCGGATCATTCTTCCACGCGTGAAGTCATCCAGGTGATTTCTTCTAGCCATATTTAACGAACTGACTCACTGGCACTTGCAGCGAATATGTTGAATTGCGTCTCCGTCCTTCCTTTTATTCTACTGTTGAGCTGCGCGCGCCGACATCACGCGTTTTGCGTGCGCTCACGTCGCCTCCGACGTTTCGTTCCTGATATTTGCATACGCATGACGTTTCTACAGACTTACGTGTTAATTGTACTGATCTCCAGACATACTTTTCTGCAATTTCATGGCTATCAGCTAAATTTTTACATTGTTGCTTAAGTTTTGCACACCAGTGTATTTTAGTTTGCATTTGAAGTTCAGTAATTGAATATGCTTGTTTAGATGAAAGCCGCAGGCTTTGCTAAGCTGCCTTTGTTGATTAAAAAACTGTCATGTTTGAACCGACCTAAAAGTCTCTCCCTACTGGCATAAAAGAACTAAAAGACATTTTAAAAGAAATAAATCAAAATTTTAACTTGTTGTTTGAATCTAAATTTGTTTATTTTTGTTGCCATTGGTAATAGGACAAAAAAAAAAGATACTGTTCCAATTTTTAAATTTGTGTCACCTATTCAGACTTCAGTAATTGAATATGCTTGTCTGGATGAAAGCCGCATGTTTTGCTAAGCTGCCTTTGTTGATTAAAAAACTGTCATTTTTTTTTTTTTTTTTTTTTTTAGATTACCTAAAGATCTTTTCACCAATGTCTAATTTTGATATCTTCTCTTGCCTTTTCTCACCCAGAGAGAAAAAGAAGAAGATATCAACAAGAAAATTTGTGGTCACGAGATATTTTGGCAAACACAGCACCGGCGAAAAGCAACATTTTTCAAATAATTAAGATGGATTAAGTGAGAATTTCGCATGGACGAGGAACGCTCGTCGCGCGGACGTCTCGTCCAGCTGGAACTTTGCTTAAGTCAACAATTCTTTTGTGACAAACAGAAATAGAATCTCTTAACTGACAAGTTATTTAAATACTTCAAGCAATATTTTTTGATTGTCTATTTTTAAAACAGCCCATCACTTACTTTTCTCTGTTTGTTTTAGGGTTTTATGAAGCGGAGGGGGGGTTCTCGTTTCAGTCGAGAGAGCGTCTCTGTTGTGAATGTTTCTTCTGTATTATATACTATTCTTAGTGTACCCTTATAAAGCAACTTTTGTGAAAAAATGATTGAGCTGTTGGTTTGTTTATTTAAGTCAAGGCTACTGGCTCTGTAGTTTTTGCAAGTTTTACTTCTTTGTTGATTATGAAAGATATGAAAGATTCTTAACCCTGCTTTTAACATTTTGTTATTTAGTGGTATTCGAAAGAATAATTTTAAAAAGCAGAATCATTTTCCTTGTCTTAAGTATGACGAAGAAAATTTTTTTTAAACCTTTACTCTATAAAGAGTCTTTATTTAAAATAATCGGCAATTTTAATTGAAAAATTTCATAAAAGATTTGGCTTAATAACCTTGTTGACATTTACATTTTCAAAATAACTAAAAAATGCTTTCAAAATCTTACATCGAATAGGATTAATTTTATAACCAAAAGGATTCTGGAATTATATTTAAAAAAATCCTAAATAGATAATTATTTGCGGAATTAGGGATTTAATTAGCAAAATTAAAATAATTTTACTATAAATACATTATACTTTTTTGCATTATACTTTATAAAGCACAATACAAAAATCATGAAATTCATTCTCCAATAAGTTTAACCAAAAGTATTTATTTGGTTTACCAGTCATAATTAATAAAAATTTGTGTGGAAATTAATATCAAATCATAGTATAATCAATTATTAAATAATTATGTTTTATAGCACGGTCAAAAACAGGGTGGCCAACTCGCAACCCTCCTGGAACATTTTTCCGGCCCGTGAGATGTATCACATTTTTTTTCAAAATATATTTATTTTATAATGGCCGAAATAGTGAAAAACAATGTATTAAAAAAATACTTTATGTGTGCATCCCTATATTCAAAAATGAACTGTCGAAATGATGAGAAAAAACTAACTTTGATTTTAAAATAATATTCTTGAGAATATATGACAGATAATGCCTGCTTTATTTATGAGTTTGCAGTTATGAGTTCACAGAATAATTAAATTATATTCTGCGAACTCATGATGAGTGGAGAAACAAATATCGCACTAATAAAATGAATAATTTTTAAAGATTTCATTTACATTTGTATATTTTTTATATTTCTTTTTAGTGTTATATATTTCTTTACAATGTGCGTTTAGTATCATTATTATTATATTATCTATGTTCACACGCAAGAATAAAAATAAACTCAAACATAATAACTCATTATGTTTCAATTTTTCACCCCCAAAAATGCCTATAGTGGTTCTAAATCTAATACGGGGATACATAACTTTATATGCGGCCGCGGAGTTAGGATATATTTTCAAAGTGGCCCGCAAGCTCATTTGGGTTAGGCCACCCCTGCTCTATAAAAAGTCTTTATTTAAAGTAAATGTTAATTTTAGTTGCAAAACATCATAAAAGATTTAGCATCTTGAAATTCATTCTCCAATAAGTTAAGTTAATATATATATAATCTAGTGTTTCGTCTAAAAAGTCTAGTTTTTATTCTATAAAAGTCTATATAGTCTAGTTTTTCTCTCTAGAAGTCTAGTTTTTATTCTGTAAAAGTCTATATAGTCTATCTTTCTATAAAAAGTCTTTATTTAAAATAGTTGTTAGTTTTAGTTGTAAAACATCATAAAAGATTTAACCTAATAACCTTCTGACATCTACATTTTCACTATTTTAAAAAATGAATTCAAGATCTTACATCGAATAGGAATAATTTTATAACCAAAGGATTCTGGGATTATATTAAGAAACCATAATTAGATAATTATTTGGGAATTATTCATTTAATTAGCAAAATTAAAATAATTTTATAAAGTACAATGCAAAAATCATGCAATTCCTTCTCCAATAAATTAAGCGGATGATGGCCAATTGGCTATAGCTCTGGCCTTTTGGTTCCACAGGCTTCAGATTTGAATCCTGGTAGTGGTATGGATGTTTGTTAGCGGTTCGGTATCTACGACAAACTGTAGGCGCCGCTCTAAGTAGCCTAAAGTGTGCACAAAATGACCGCAGAGCGACAAATCAAACCTAAACTGCACCAATAAGTTAAACTGAAAGCATTTCTTTGGTTTATAAAAATTTGAGTTGAAATCAAAATCTGTAAATAAAATAATCGATAACTAAATAATTATGTTTTACAGTACGGAATAAAAAGATTCAATCGATTATGTTATGAAGATTTTGTAATAATATAATATGTTCTTAAGAGTGCTAAAAATAATATTTCTGTAATATATAGTGCTATAATATTTCCTCAAACCTAAAACAATTATTTTTTACTAAAGTAAAAATATTAAAAATCAATGTTTGGAAGAAAAAAAATTAACAAAAATTATTTACATATTTGTAATTTTTTGATGACTAATAAAAAATCATTAAATTAACAGCTAAATATAAAGAGAATAAGAATTTGAAGAATATCCTATTTTCTTTACACCTTCATATACGGATCTTTACATCGATCATATACGATATCTTTACATCTTCATATACGGATCTTTACATCGATCATATACGATATCTTTACATCTTCATACTAATCTTATGCATACTAATCCTATGAGTTATTTAAAATTTTCAAACAAATTTTCTTTTATATTATTCAATTTTCTAGTCACGTTTTTTAACTTGCTCATTGTTTATAAGATTTTAATGAAGTGCTTTTGTGCAGATCGCGTGCTATGGCAATGTCAAATTTACAGAAATGACCTTGTTTTTAAGAATTAATGAATAATGGTGAAACAATTACTCAACAGACATGGAAAGCATGTACTACAAAATTTCTCTGCAAATTTTCTTGACAAAAAAAAAGTTGAATTTTGATGATTCTGGCTAAATTTTCTCTTCTTCTTTCCTTTTTTTTTTTTTTAACGAAGTAGTTTTTTTAAAAAACTTAGCAACTATTTTTACAAATTATTATTTTTTTCTTTTTAATTTATGAAATCCTGTTTTTGTAGGTCCTGAAACGCATGTAAAGAATTTATTTAATGATAAAATTAACGAAATTTTTTTGTGAAATTCGAAACATGCAGTAAAGCAAATCTAATTTTTAAAATTTTTATCCTTAGAAAATTTAATAAATTTATAATTTGTAAAATTAATTTTGTTTTTAAATCTTTTTTCTTTTTCAATTTTTTCTATTAGCTCACTCACTTGTTCAAATTTTCAATCGTTCATTAAAATACTTTTTATTCATCCACTCAAGTCCAAATACATTGTTTTTGAATTCGTAGTGGATGACACATGATGTTAATACAGTTTTTTAAAATATCAATTCATTAATTAAATTAAATTAATTCATTTTATTTTTTTAGATTTAAGTTGCATGTATCTACCAATAGTTGGCTTCAGATAAACTTAAAAAATGAATGAAAATTATTTATAAAGGACTCTCTGAAATATAGTGAAAAAAAAGTAGGAATTGACTTTAAAATATATATATATATTTTACTTGTTTTTAAGAATGTCTGATCTTTAATTATAAATTGGTTTGGACGTAATTTTATAATTTAAAAAATATCAAGAATATCATAAGAATAAAATAAAATCACAGACTTCAACAGAATATCATCAGAATACATAAAGGAAATATTTTAAAGGACATAAGTTTATAATTTTAATTGTAAATGTGTGTCTTTTTTCAATTCCTACTATTAGCTCACACTCTCCCCACATATATCTTGTTCAAATTTTCAATCGTTCATAAAATACTTTTTATTCATCCACTCTAGTTCAAATACATTTTTTTTGAACTTGTAGTGGATGACACTGGATGTGAATACAATTTTTCAATTACGTTTTTACATTCATTAAATTAAATGAATTAATTTTAGGTTTTTTTAGATTTAAGTTGCATGTATCTACTAATAGATGTAGCCAGATGTAAGAGGAAAATTTCAACTTGGAATTTCAAGTAGGAATTGACTTTAAAAATTTTTTTTTTATATTACTTGTTCCTTTGTAATTTTGATTGGTTTGGTTTTGTTTCTACAGTAAGTGGCCAAGTTTGTATGGATTGAGTTCTAATAAAACCATAGGTTACAACAACAGCATTGTTAGATAATATATCAACACAAGTAAGCTATTTTGACACAATACATATCTACAAATACACAAAAACCATTGAGTTCTTATGGAAAATCAGAATCCATTTTATGCTTCATAATTAAAAAAAAAAAACACAAACTACTTTTAAAATTATTTTTAAGTAGCACTTTTGGTTTTACAATTGACAGAACTTCGACCAGAGGGTATTTACCAATACTATGTAGCAAATGCAGCTTTTCATAAATTGCAACACAAGAGGGCAATCTCCAGTAGCCTTTTAGCACAACTACTTGGGATTTCCTCACCATAGAAGACATTTGTGTATTTCTTAATTTCCTTCGCACTCTGTTATTGTGACTCATACTGCAGCGAGAGGCGGATACTTCATAAATAGTCTACTCATGGACGAACGGAAGAGGGGCAGCTTCTGTTGTGATGGAGCACCCGTAGGTAGAAGTGTGACTTGGCTAAGACTCGCTGAAGAAGGAAATCAGTGCCTTGAAGTGGAAATCAGTGAAGGAAATCAGTGCCGGGAGGACCTTTAGGGGGAACTACACCGCATTTGCATATCATGTGGGAGAAACTCCGTAAAAACTTCCACCAGGTAGTCTGACTCACGAGGCAAGATGCCGAACATCACTAACGCCCTCGAGTCTGCTCATTTTTTGAAACAGTAGAGAGTTTTTGCATACCGTACGTTAGTTACCGTAGGACGTCCGTTAGCTTTTTCTCCCTAGAGCGCATGCGCATCTATAATAATGTTTCCTATGAGCATGCGCGCTAGGGAGAAAAAGCTAACGGACGTCCTACGGTAACTAACGTACGTCCTACGGTAACTAACGTACGGTATGCAAAAACTCTCTAGTGTCTACAACAATGCCGCTAGCGGACTAAACCGTAGTAAACAGAATTCTTCTGAATTTAAACAGTATTTGAAAAATCTTATGCATTTAAGGGATTAAACAATGAAGAATAAATATAAAAAATTATACATTTTTTGCTGGTCTTCAAATAAGTTTTCATGAATTTATGAGGCCCTAGGTTTTTAAAAATTCCTCTTAATACTTTATCAAAAAATTTCTATTGTTATTTAAAGCATTTCAAATCTATTTTTGCTAATTTTAAAACATTTTAGAATAGTTTTTATCTATAGACGGTATTTTTGTTTCGGGGATCGTTAAGTCCCAGTTTCTGAGCGACTCGGGTTCATGGAAACCCAAAAGGCTCCACAAGAACAGGGTTTGTTCGCGGAGCGTGAAAAAACATTCGTCAGCACAGATGTCTTTACCGCGCTACAATTTCTATTTTGGACTTTCGTTTTGACTCTCTCCTCCTAGTGCACTTTTCTGCGGAAGTTCGTTAAAGAGGAGCTAAAAACGTGAAAGATTTTATTTTAAGAGAGAGACAGAGATTTGATTTACTAAGTGACTGCTGTGTTTTTGAAAAGCTTTCTTTCGTTGGGCCCCACATGCTAGTTTCGGGATATTCGAAGTTGACAGACAGCACTTAGACAGCTTTCGAAAAGGTGAAAATAAAACATAACGCAGTAAAAATATAAATATTTGAATGAATTTTGACGCTGTAGTTGAAACAAAAAACAAAGGAAAAGTTTTAAGTTATAAAGTTTTTTATTTGATAACTTCTCATAATTTGTTTATTAAGGAATTTTAAGGGAAATTTTTAGAGCATTGATATGCTGCAGATGATATAAAGCGGTGGATAAAAGACATTGTATACAAGGAAATGATCATTTCTTAAAATAAAACAATTTCAAGTCACTAAAAACATTAGGATGAAATTATTTTTTATTGTCTTAAAAATGACATGGACTATAGGCCACTGCGTGGAGATTTTTCACGAGTTACATAAAAATCAATAAAAACACCATCTAAAAATATCTTTTTTTTAGGGATTGGGGGGGGTTAATGGCCGAGTGGCTAGCGCTCTCGCTCTCGGTAGCACAGGTTTCGGGTTTGAGACCCGGCAGTGCCACGGATGTTTGTAGTGGTTCGGAAACCACTCTAAACCGTAGGTTCCGGTCTAGTAGGATAGTAGAACGTTGTGAAGGTAGTGCTACTCGCGTTCGTAGCCTATCTTCAAGCTATACGTGGCCTCTGTGTAGTGCTAGATGAGTAACAGCAGTGCAGCCCTTGCTTATGGCACAGAAGATTAGCTGTCTCTGTATTGCCAATAGCATTAGAACAACAACAATAATCTCTTTGGATCAGAGTGGCCTGAAGGCTAGTGCTTTGGATTTCTGAACAAGGCAATCATATTTGGAATCTTCTGTTTCTTTACCGTGAATTGGTCAGCTGGCCGGAATGGCTTTTCCTCAGACAGGAAGGAGATAGACGGAAGCTAAAAATACAACCGATTCCATCCTTAGAAGTGTTCGTTCCAAATTTATTCTGTCAAAATATGACTAATGTACTCTTCTTAATGCTAAATGTGTTGAGCGTCTGTCGTAATAGTGATAAATGGCTGTCATATAATCTGTAGAAAATATACTGATAAATAAAAGTATTTGTATATATCTTTAAAATACAAAAGATACAAATACAAAAGAGGAATTAAAAATATCAAGTTATAATCAAATTGAAAACAATATACATATTATATAATATATCCTTAGTGTTCAATGAAAAAAATAGGAAAAAATATTACATTATTCATTTGGGCTTTTTAATATAAAACATTTTTAAGTACATTTTCAAATGAAGATTTTAATAAAATTAATCCAGATAAATTCTTTGAAGTTCGTACGCCGCAGGTGTGCCGCAGGCTCGCCAAATCGACGCAAAATTTGGTAAGGCACCTACAGCATGGAGCAAAACACTTAAGCATGCTTGGCACGAGACCAACATGGAAAGAGAAAGCCCGCCGTTCATTATTTTTTTAAGGATTGCTCACAACAATGGGGCAGTCAGGAGGTTTCACTAAATAAATTAACAGCTTTTAATTCGCTGCTTCAGATTAAACGCCGCGGAAATAAAAGGTGCGACGGTGCGGGTAACAATCGTGTTTCCATGGGAGTGCTAAACAACAGGCCAAAAACGAAATAGGAGATGCTTAAACTAAAAGCCATTCACCTCTTTCACCGAAGCTAATAATGAATGAATATAATCATTCTTCCTTGTTAATCTGATCCGACAATTCGTAATATCATAGGGTTAGCTGGTATAGAGTTTGATTATCACTGTCTGTTATGTTCTAAATCAGGGGTGGCCAACCCCCAGCCAGCCTTGAACATATTTTCGGCCCGTGAGATTTATCACACTTTTACAAAATATGTTTATTATATAATGGCCAAAGTAGTGAAAATCAGTGTATTAAAACAATGCATTATGTGTGTATCCATGTATTAAAAAATGAACTGTCGAAATGATGAGAAAAGATTAACTTTGATTTTAAAATAATATTCTTGCGAATTTAGGAGAGATATTGCCAGTTTTATTTATGAGTTTACAGTTATGAGTTCGCAGAATAATTAAATTATATTCTACGAACTCATGATGCGCGAGCAACTTGGAACATCTAATATAACTGGTTATATGTTTCACTTTAAGTGACCTCAAATGCAGTGACCGTCCCTAGGTATTTGAGAAATCTGGCCCAAAAAGTTGTTAGCGCTTTTGGTTCAACTTACGCCTTCGAATCGTTTTTTTCGAAAATGAAATTGACCCAACACCAAACACGCACAAATATAACGGATGCTAACCTGCAACATCTATTACGATGTGCAAATACCCAAATGGAGATCGATTTGAAAGAACTAAGTGAAAGAGTGGAGAAACAAATAGTGCACCAGTAAAATGTATATTTTCAAAAGATTTCATTTTTTTATTTCGTTTATATTGATATATTTTTTATATTTCTTTACAATGTGCTTTTAGTATCATTATTATTATATTATCTACGTTTACATGCAAGAATAAAAGTAAACGCAATAATAATAACTCATTATGTTTCAATTTTTCACTACAGTACTAAATTCCACTAAATATCACACCAGTAAAATAAATATTTTTTAATGATTTCATTTTTTTCTTAATTTCATTTATATTTTTACATTTTTTTTATATTTAATTTTTAGTGTTGTATATTTCTTTAGAATGTGCGTTTAGCATCATCATTATTATGTACATTATTGTTACATTATTCATTATGTTTACATGTAAGAAGAATAGTAAACACAACAATAATAACCCATTATGTTTCAATTTTTCACTCCAAAAAAATGCCTGTAGTGGGTCTAAATCTAATATTGGGATACATAATTTTATATGCGGCCCGCGGAGATAGGATGCATTTCCAAAGTGGTCAGCAAAATCATTTGGGTTGGCCACCCCTGGTCTAGACACTTCATTGAGAAATGAGGAGAGAAATCGAGACAATTCCATGCACCAATTTGCTCTTTCTTATGGCAGTTCTTCGATATGAAAATGCGAGGCAATAACCTACCAGAAGACGTCATTCTTAAATGAAGTTCAATTTACACCGTTTGCTGTGTTACAAACATTCCATTGAGAAGCAGGAGATTGGGGAAGAAATCGAGACAGTGCCTTGAACTAATTTGTTCTTACTAATGGAAATTCCTTGGGTTTTATAGCGATGTGCAAATGCTAGTCAATGACCTTGAAATTTTCCTTGGAATGCATTATTTTTAAAAGGAATTTGATTGACATTGCTTGCTTGATAACACAGCAAATAATGCAAATCGGTAATAAATTGAAATAATCATTTGGAGATTGGTCAGAAATTGAGACCTTTCATCGATCTAGCCTGATGGATGGCAATTTCTTGGATTTTCACTTCAATAACGGATATGCGAGCTAATAACTTTGAAATTCTTTTTGAGAAGTATTGTAGGTCCCTGTCTGTTTAGCTCTCGTGTGCATAAGTTAACTGTAGAGAGATAAGCCAAACCAAAACTTGAGAAGTATTTTTCCACACTGAAATCTATCATTCCCCATTATCTTGATTCCAGTAATGAATTACAAAATAGCATGCGATTTTATTATTTGACAACAATTTATGCATGCTTAATTTCACATAAAATAGAATAATAATTTTTCTGAAACATTTTGGAATATCTGCCATTAATTACTATCATTATTATCAGAATTATCTGAAAAAAATGAGTTTTTATTTCAAGACATCAAGGTTTTAATTCTGGTAATATCTTTCTTACCCTTTTCATAATGAACATAGAATTTATGACATTACATAAAATAAAGGTATTAGTTACAAGTTAAAAATGTTAAATTTATTTAATCTAATTGATGAGTTTCTCTAGTTTAAATTGATATATTGAATACAAGCAAAAATAAGTGTTGTGAATGATAATAAAAACTTCATAGAATTAAGTGCGTATTTAACATATATATTAATCAGATAATGAGCTTCATTACATAAACAATTACCAGAGCACCAGCAGAAAGGTTTGATGAATGACTAATTAATCATTGTAGAAACAATATTCCTTAAACTGTTATTATACTTTTAACATAAATACAAATAATTCTCTATTTAATTATAAAAAAAAACATAAAATTTGTTATAAAGATATGATTTCTAACATTTTTCATTTCCCAAATTAATCTGTACAAAATTTATAATAGTAAAAAAAAATTTTTTTTATTGACATTGTAGAAGCAATTATATTAATAATGAAATACAATTAGCGAGATTCAGTTAGGGCACCATAATCAAATCAGCGTTTTGAAAATAACTCTTTAATTTACGATGCTTTCGTATTCGTAGTTCTTGTTAACTAATTGGCTTCTGTCAAAAATGTGGTTGTCAATCATTTGTCATCGGGCAAACTGTTTGTTTTGACAAGAAAAGAACAAACAAATGTATTTTTTTTTTACAAATGTATTTTTGTTTCGGCAAAAGTATTTTTTATGAATTCATTCGATTTAATGCTGATTAGTTAACAATGCAATCAAGATAAAAAATCCAAAAGATAGAATACGATTTTTTATAATCTTTTTTTTAACTGATGATCAATACTCAACTGTTAAGATAGAATATAACAATCATTAAATTGTCTGAAAAAGTTTTTGAGAGTGATTTATGTCCATTGAGTTTATTAATAATAGTTTAACAGAAAGTTTTAAAAGTATTGAATAAAAAAAGAATCAGGATGAAATGTATGTTCAGATAAGTTTATTTAGGTGTACCAACATTTCAATATCGTTATTTAAAAGTCATTACAAAAAATATTCAGTTTATTATTCGTTTTTTTAGAGTAGTTTATTCATAATGTACTGGAAGAAAACTTTCAAAATTTTCTTTTTAAAAAAAAATTTTTTTTACATTCTGTTGTTCTACCAAGGTTCTGATTTTAATAAATTGTTTTTCAAATCTTATTTTTTTAAGTACTTTTACCATGTCTCCTTCTCCTTCCGCGGCTCTCTGACGCTCGGTACCACAGGTTTTGGGTTCGAGTTCAGGCAATGCCGTGGGTGTTTATAGTGGCTCGGAAACCCCTCTAAACTGTAGGTCCCGCTCTGTTTAGCCCAAAGTGTGCACAAAATGATTGCAGAGCTGCAAACCAAACCAAACCTTGAGAAGTATTTACCCACTTTGGAACCTATCATTCCCCATTATCTCGATTCTAGCAATGAATTACAAATTAGCATGCTATTACTAAATCTTACATAAAGTAGAATAATAATAATAATTTTTCTAAAACATTCTAGAATATCTAGCATTAATTAATATCATTAATATAGAACTATCTGATATTCGCATCAACAACATCTGATATTCACATCACATCAAAACTTTAATTCTGGTAATATCTTTCTTACCCTTTTCATAATGAACATAGAATTTATGACATTACATAAAATAAAGGTATTAGTTACAAGTTAAAAATGTTAAATTTATTTAATCTAATTGATGAGTTTCTCTAGTTTAAATTGATATATTGAATACAAGCAAAAATAAGTGTTGTGAATGATAATAAAAACTTCATAGAATTAAGTGCGTATTCAACACATATATTAATCAGATAATGAACTTAATTACATAAACAATTACCAGAGCACCAGCAGAAAGGTTTGATGAATGACTAATTAATCATTGTAGAAACAATATTCCTTAAACTGTTATTACAATCTTAACACAAAAGCAAATAATTCATTATTTTATTATTAAAAAAAACATAAATGTTTTAAAAAATATCATTTCTAACGTTTTTCTTTTTCAAAATAAATTTGATTGAAAACACCAAAACTAATATATACAAAATTTATAATAGTAAAAATTTTTTTTTATTGACATTGTAGAAGCAATTATATTAATAATGAAATACAATTAGCGAGATTCAGTTAGGGCACCATAATCAAATCAGCGTTTTGAAAATAACTCTTTAATTTACGATGCTTTCGTATTCGTTCGTGTTCTTGTTAACTAATTGGCTTCTGTCAAAAATGTGTTTCCATTAATCATTTGTCATCATGGGCAAAACAACTATTTGTTTTGAAAAAAAAAGAACTAGACAAACTAATTTTTTTTCTGTTTCGTCACAAGTATTTTTTTATGAATCTATTCAATTTAATGCCGATTAGTAAACAATGCGATCAAGATAAAAAAAACCAAAAGATAGAATACGATTTTTTATAGTCTGTTTTTTAAAACTATGATGATCAATACTGAACTGTTAAGATAAAACATAACAATCATTAAATTGTCTGAAAAAGTTTTTGAGAGTGATTTATGTCCATTGAGTTTATTAATAATAGTATTTTAACAGAAAGTTTTTAAAAGTATTGGAAAAATAAAAAAAAAGAATTAAAGATGAAATGTATATTCAGATAAGTTTATTTAGGTGTGCCAATATTTCAATATCGTTATTTAAAAGTCATTACAAAAAATATTCAGTTCGGTATTCTTGTTTTATAGTATTTTATTCGTAATATATTAGAAGAAAGATTTCAAAATTTTCTTTTTTTTTTTCGAAAAACGTTTTTAAATTCTGCGGCTCTACCAGTGATTTGATTTTCATAATTTTTTTTTTCAAATTTCGGTTTTTGAAGTATTTTTACCAAGTCTCCTTCTCTTTCCCCGGCCTGATGGCAAATTGGTACTATAGGCTACAGGTTCGAAACTTGGCGGTGGCATGGATGTCCGTTAGTGATTCGAAATCAACTTTAAACCGCAGGTCTAGTTAGTTAATATTATTAGGTGTATTTAACATGACTACTACTACTATTTTTCTTTTTAAGGTAGTTTGTATTTTGTCGCTCTACTGTCATTTTGTGCACACTTTGGGCTAATTATCATCATAGTTAAATTGACCAGGTTTGATTATGATGCTTCTGGGTCTAATATGACTGTTAGGCATTGGGTTGACAACTCTATAAACGTAAAATAACGTATAAAGAAATCATCTCCTGTCTGGAAATCTACCAGTAGGCAGACGGCCTTCGCCCAAAATGATACTCTTGCGCCAATGAAGTTGATGACAAATTTTTACATACGTACATTTCATAATGAAAATTACTAATTAATAAAAATATATAACTCAAACAATTTATTTACAAGATATTATTAATGTAGATCTTAAATTTTACTTCTAATTAATTATAGCATTTCCTAATAAAATATTTTTTAAATTCTCTATTTCTTAGAATAATTTTTTAAACAAAATATCTTAATTAAATTTATTTCCACCTATTTTTGTATCATTTAAGGCAAAATAAATCTTTTAAGGAAACATAATAAAGATGTTTTATATTTGTAATAATCTAAAACTCGTTTTACATTCATAAGAAATCCGTTTATAAGTCACATTCTACAACATGCGTGAGTACATCGTAAAAAGTATTTTCATTTAATGTTTGGAACCAGTCCTGCATGTGTTTCAGAAGGCCCGTGACTACTCAATTTTGTATTTTTAAGTCATCTACGTGTTTAAAGTACAGCTGATGCGAAAACAGTTAAAGATGGAGGGAGGGGGCTTTGAATTATCTTTACAACTTTGTGTCTCGACTGAAAGCTGAAAGAAATAAACAGAGTTGCTTTGCCCATAAGTAATAGCAAAGCACGAAGTTTTACTTTGTCAAAATTTTTTCATCTTTATTCATATAAGAATATTCTAAAAAATTATTAATAATCGTAGAAAACTTTAAACTTGCTAAAGAAGTTGATGAAACTGATATGAAAAAGAGGTTTGGTTTGGTTTGTCGTTCTACGGTTATCTTGTGCACACGAGGACTAAACAGACCGGGAACTACAATTTAAAGTGGATTCATAACCACTAAAAACATCCATGCCACTGCCAGGAAGGAGCCTGTGGTATCAAAGGCCAGTGAGTTAGCCAATTGGCCATCAGGCCGCTAAGAAAAACAGGAGACGGCCAGAGACCATGGCCATGGTCTCTGGTTAGATCACTACATATCACATTGTGTGAAATGGTTAGATCATAAAATCAAATTGATTTATATCACTAAATATCATATGTGTTATGATTAGTTCATAGAATTTTATTCATCTTGTGGTTAGATCACTGAATATGTAATTTTTTTTTGAAAATAACAATATAGCATAAGCTCCTTTAAAGTGGCCGCTATCAATGCATAAAAAATTGCAATGAAATTGCAAATGTTCCCTCAGATTGACTGGGGCATGCTTAGAAAAAAGTCGAGTAATCTCTTGAATGATTTACGACGAATTGACTTTATTCATAATGAACGATTCTAACGTATTTTATTCATAATGAACAATTCTAACGTATTTAATTCGCATTGAGAGATTCTAATGTATTTTATTCGTATTGAACGATTTTAACGCAGTTTATACGTTTTGAATGATTCTTCGTATTTGTAAAATTATTTAATACACATGTATCTGAAAGACTTGACTAAGTTTTATTTCGAATAAAACCCCGTTTGCTTGAAATTTTGATTGCATGTATTCAGGGCCGGATTTTCCTGTAGGCTAACTAGGCTTCAGCCTAGGACCTCAAGATCAAGAGGGGCCTCCATTCAAATTGTTATCAAAATTAGAATGACACTATTCTAAAAACAGTAAACACTAAAACACTGAATCGAAAATAAGGAGAAATTCTACACATATGAATAATAAACAGACATAATAAATAATTTAAAAATTTAAAAATGGGAGGTAAAAGGGTCTCATAAGTGGAATAGCCTAGAGCCACTTTTGATCTAAATCCGGCCCTGCATGTATTGCAACTACAACTTATCATAAAGGTGTAACAAAATTGACCATCTTTTTTATGGATAATTATAAGGCATGGTAACAGCGATTCAAATTCTAACTATCTATATTAAATCAGTGGATCTTCTGCGTTAATGCTAAGTGCAAAATTGAATGGCTTAGCTGTCAGTGAAGATCTATTCAACGACCTTGAAGGGATCTGCATTCAAAGAAGATACTTTTGGAATAGCGCATCTTAGAGTGGAATATAGGAGAAATTGTTCATTATATGGTGTTAAGAGACAACCAAACAATAATCGCTGAATAGTAAGTTGAATAGTATTACTTTGCTACTAACCTCTGTTGACAGAAAAGGCAACCTACTATTCAACTGTTACCCTACAATTTGAACAGTGGCAACTTCACAATATAAGACTTACTGAAAGCCTCCTAGAAAAATTTGGTGAAGAATTATGCTTCACACATCTTATTTTGCTTACCTTAGAGCTATTAGGAGCTTGTAATTTTAGGGGCTGTTTTAGGACCTTAAAAAAGTTTACATAAGTTTCTGAAATTTTACGAGCTTACTTTTAAGAGCTTAATAGAATTATGTTTTGAGGAACTATGCTTTTAGAAGCTTACAAAAACTAACAAGTGTTTCTGAAGTCTTATGAATTTACTTTTATGAGCTTGAAAAATTAAGTTTTTAGGAGCTTTTAGAGCTTATGTTTTTAGAGGCTTACAAAAGCTAATAGGAGTTTCTGATGTTTTAGGAGCTTACAGAATCATGTTTTAAGGACTTTTAGAAAAAGTTTGTAGGAGCTTACAAAAACTTACAGAAAGTTTGACGTTTTACTAGCTTACTTTTAGGAGCTTAAAGAATGTTTTGAGAAGCTTTTAGAGCTAATGTTTTTAGAAGCTTATAAAAGTTAATAGGAGTTTCTGAAGTTTTAGAAGCTTACAAAAGCTAATAGAAGCTTCTGAAGTTTTACGTACTTACAGAATCATGTTTTAAGGAGCATTAACAGCTTAAGATTTTTATGAGCTTAACTATTCTGAAGGCATTTTGATTTCTATTAAGAACTTAAAGTGAAGTTAAATTCTTTTTTCAATGCAAAATCAAATGAATTTCATTAAAAAGCATTTGAAAATCAACTTGTAAGATGAGAAGATGTCAGTAAGAAAAGAATGATGACTATGTTGAATAAATAAATATACTTTTGTCTGAGTTTACAGTTTTATTTCGATTGGCAAAAAACGGACAGAACATTCGTTACAACCTGATATTTTTTTCACGTAAGGACAATTCATTAATTATTTCGAATTTACGTTTAGGAGTTTAATAGAATTATGTTTTGTGGAGCTTACAAAAGCTAATAAGAGGTTTTGAAGTTTTACGAACTTATAGAATCATGTTTTAAAGAGCTTTTAGAGTTTAAGGGTTTTAGGAACTTACAAAATTATTCTGAAGGCCTTCTGATTTCTATAAAAAAGTCAAATTGAATCTGGATTCTTTTTTCAATGCAAAATGAAATTTAATGCAATTTAATTCAATGCAAAATGTAAGAATAAAAAGTGATAAGATGAGAAGATGTCAGTAAAAAAAGAATAATGACTGTTGTTGAATAAATAAATAAATATACTTTTGGCTGAGCTTACAGCTTTATTTCGATCGGGAAAAACGGACAGAGCATTCGTTACAACCTTTCACGTAAGGATAATTCATTAATTCGAATTTTTTCCGTCCACTCTTTCCCCGTGAGACGGATTTAAAATTTAGAGAAATCCATTCATTTTAACTGTCGCCTGCCGGTGAAAGATGGGAAGTCATTGTTCCAGTTATTCTTAGAAGCGGCGCGCCGTGTGCGGTGGGGCACTGACACTGATAGGAGCACGGATATGACCCACACAAACCTGATGCGGCGGCTCACTTCTTATTTTTAAATTTCGATCGCAACCTCTTTTTGAAAAGTGTTTACCGACTTGAAATGCGATGATTTCGCAACTTTGTTCCTCTGCCAGGAATAAAAAAGTATTCTTTTATTTAAATCGCGCATTCTTTTGTAAAACAGGCTGATAATTTTATTCTCCAACAGGCAAGTGTCACTGACCCTCTAAGTTCCTAAGGAATCGGTGATACTATTAAATTATGTTATTAAATATATTACTATTTCTTAATTTATTGTTGAGAGAAATTTCTGTATTGAGGCAGGGGTTCAATCTGGATATTAAAGTCTTACAAGCAAACCAATTAGAAGGAGAGTCAGCATATTATTGGCTGACGTTCTACGGCGTGAGATTTTAGTATTCGGTTGAAATGCATCTTTATTGATTATAACAACAGCATTGTTTTATACTCAAAAGCCTTTATTAAAAGAAATATATAACAAGCATTTAAAAGCATCGTTATATATTTTGAACTACCTACTATACCTCTAAATTCCAAATTATACAATAATATGCTTTTGTTTAAAAATAACAGTAAGTCTCAAATGCGTTTTACAAGGCAATTTTTCTTTTGGAATGACATGCAAATGAATAATGAGCTCCGAGACAGAAGAAGAACCTTTTTCGAATGAAAAATGAGAAAGAGGAGTTTCTTTTAAGTAAGAGAGATAAAAATCTCTCAGCTTTGTTTATTCCAAACCATTTGTTCCACCGGTCTGCTAGAAAATAGACATGTCAAGATAAAATGACGGAACATTTAACTTAACCGAAAGATTTTTAGAAGTAAACAGGATGCAGTAAAGTTAAATTTAAATGTCTATAGACCTGAACACATATATATGCTTAAAAATAAACATTTCAAAACAATTATATCGTCGAAATTACGATTATAAACGTGACGTGATATATGAATCTAATCAGATAAAAATATGATTTTCCTTGTGAAACTTTCCTTATTTTCCGAATTTCTTTTATAATATTTATTTCAAAATGCTTTCTTTTATATATGCATTATTAATACATTATTTTATT
The DNA here is from genome assembly GCA_021605075.1 of Caerostris darwini. Lineage (NCBI taxonomy): Eukaryota > Metazoa > Arthropoda > Arachnida > Araneae > Araneidae > Caerostris > Caerostris darwini. Next base: position 1,312,047 of record BPLQ01012170.1, on the reverse strand, counting down.
ATTTTAGTAATGCTATTCTTATAATGTTGTAGAGGTGTCCCTTATGGAAGGAGAGAAGAGGGGGGCACCTTCTGTTGTGATGGAGCACCCGTAGGTAAAAGTCTGATTTCTGCTCCTGTCACTAAAGAAAGAGGGTAGTAGGATGGAGCAGAAATTAGTATGGTTTCATTGTTTCCGATTATTGTCGAGAGGACTTTTAGTTTGGTTTGGTTTGACGCTCTACGGTCATCTTGTGCAACGAGGGCTAAACAGTCCGGGACCTACAGTTTAACGTGGATTCCGAACCACTCACAAACACCCATGCCACCGCCATAATTTGAGCCTGAAGTTTGTGGTACCGAAGGCCAGAGCGCTAGCCAATTGGCCATAGGCCGCTTAAAGTGGAGAGTGCGAAGTTTCCAAGTGCTACCCTGGTATTAGTTCAAATTGGCGGGCCACTAAAACGAGGATTGGTGTATACTGAATAACATTGAGTATGCTATATATACGTGCAATATCAGTGGCGAATTAAATATCAGGTATTAATACTCAATTTACAAATTTATGGTGTTAATGCTGGAAAGAGTTTTCATTTAAAATTTACAGCAAGTTTCAAAAGTGCGTTTCACAAGACAACTTCTCTATTGGATGACGCGCAAATGAATAATGATGTAATGATATCTTAGCGTATTTAGTGGAACCTGACGACTGAGTGACTAGAGCTCTGGCCTTAGGGTTGGAGTCCCGACTGTGCCCTGTAATTATACAGGGCACTATCTAAATCACTTTAAACCGTAGGTCTCAGTGTAATAACCAATATGACTATTGGACGTAGGGCAGACAACCATACCCCGTAAACAGAAAAACAATTCATATATCAGGATCTGCCCACCAATATCTGTCTGTTACACTATTGAAAAAGAAATTATATATACTATTGTGTCCAAAAAGTAAGACCAATTTTCAATTTAAAATTCCCAGGGCTTGTGGAATTTCAATTTTTTTCTTTAGGTTGCCGGCACTGTTCTTGACATCTGTGTGAAAGTTGACGTCAAAATATTCATTAGTGTTTGAGTGACGCTTGGCTTTGTGAAACACTAAAACTGATTCCGACGATTTTTGAAATGTCTGAATTCATTGATCAAAGAACTTGCATTCAATTTTGTTTGCGGAAACGTATATAATGTTGCGGTGGGATTCGGTGAGCATTATTATATCGGACAGAAATGTTTAGACGTGGTGTACACAGTTCAAAGAAGGCAGAGAACACGTTGAAGACGAAGAGCCCTCTGGTCGACCATCAACCTCAACCTCAATCGACGAAGCCCACGTCCAAAAATCTCAAGATTTGGTGCTTGCAAACTGTCGATTTACAATTAGAGACCTTTCTATTGACCTTGATATGATGTTGGAATTTCAAAAGGATCGGCCAATTCCATTTTAGGCCTGAAACGCGTCAAATCTCAATTGGTACCGAAAACACTAAATGCAACAAAATTTTCAACACTAAATTTTCTTTTGGAATGACGCACAAATGAGAGATGAGCCCCCAGACAGAAGAAGAACATTTTTCGAATGAAAAATGAGAAAGAGGAGTTTCTTTTAAGTAAGAGACAAAAATCTCTCAGCTTTGTTTATTTCAAACACCATTTGTTCCACTAGTCTGCTGGAAAATAGACATGTCAAGATTAAAACGATGGAACATTTAACTTAACTAAAAGATTTTTTAAAAGTAAACAGGATGCAGTAAAGTTAAACTTAAATGTCTATAGACTTGAACGCAGATACATGCTTAAAAATAGACATTTCAAAGCAATGATATCAACGAAATTATGATTATTGTCAGCGATATTACAAGTGACGTGATATGTGACTTTAATCAGATAAAAATCTGAGTTTCCTTGTGATAGTGATTGTGAATGTGATAGTTTGCCTATTTTCCAATTTTCCTCTGTAGTATTTTTTTCAAAATGCTTTTCTTTATGTATGGGTCATTAATGTATTATTATAGTAATGTTATTATTACAGTAACGCACACCACAGTTGATGTTAGTTGTTAAAATGATTTTAATTAAAAAATCATATATAAAATAAACATTACTCTAATAAGGAAATCATACATTAACATTAAATCATACATTATGACCTGATAGCCGAGTAACTAGCTCTCAGCATTCGGGGCCCCAGGTTTCGGTTCGGATATTTGTTCTATGGATGTTTGTAGTGGTTCGGAATCCACCTTAAACAGTAAGTCTTGATCTAATTAAAAAATACCAACCCAAATGATCTTGCGGGCCACTTTGGAAATGCATCCTAACTCCGCGGGCCGTATATAAAATTATATATCTCCCTATTAGATTTAGACCCACCATAGGCATTTTTTTTTTTGGAGTGAAAAATTCAAACATGATGAGTTATTATTGTTGCGTTTAATTTTATTTTTACACGTATACATAGATGATATAATAATAATGATACTAAATGCACATTGTAAAGAAATATATAACACTACAAATGATATATAAAAAATATATAAAGATAAATGAAATAAATAAAATGAAATCCTTAAAATATATTTATTTTATTAGTGCGATATTTGTTCCTCCACTCTTTCACTTAGTTTTTAAAAAATAGATGTGCTCTCATCACGAGTTCGTAAAATAAAATTTAATTATTCTGCGAACTCATAAATAAAACTGGCAATATCTGTCCCATATTCGCAAGAATATTGTTTTTAAATCAAAGTTAATTTTTTTCTCATCATTTCGACAGTTCATTTTTGAATAGATGGAGGCACACATAACGTATTTTTTTAATACGTTGGTTTTCACTCCTTTGGCCATTATGAAATAAATATATTTTATAAAAGTGTGATATATCTCACGGGCCGATAAAATATTCAAAGCTGGCTGCGGATTGGCCACCCCTGGTCTAATAGAATCGTAGAGTGTTGTGGGGGAAGTGTTACTCGCGCCCGTAGCATAACTTCAAGCTACACGTGCCCCCCGGATAGTGCTAAACGAGTAACAGCGTTCGTAGAATCAGCCCATCTTGGGCTGCTCAGAGGGACATGGTTAATACGAACCAGTCTTTGACGCAGTTAGAAAAAAACGTTAATAGTACATAGTTAAAAATAGGCATTTTGAAACCATGATAGTATTAATATTATTGTGTGATAATAGAAAGAAGCGATGATATATATGAATTTAATCAGATAAATCCATTTTCCTTATCATTAACAATTTTTAAAAGTTTTGGTTTACAAATTACGTTATGAAATTTCGTATAAATCATAAAATTTACTAAAAAAAAGCGATGGAATATCAGTAAAAAAGTAGATTTTAGGTATTTTTAGATAAAAAGTATATTTTAAATTTAATTCGTTATATTCAAAAATATATAAACAACAAAATTTTTTTCATTACCCAAAATATTGAAATTATATCATTAGATTTAGATGTTATTATAAAACTAAATGCTTAACGAAAACTAACTTTTTTTAATATAATTCTAAAAAAAATACATTTAGATTTTGAAAATTAATTGATTATTTCCTTTTATTAAAATCACTGTAAGAATGTTTTAAGCTAGAATCCTTTTCAAATCCTTTTCAAATTTTAAGCTAGAATCCTTTTCAATAGAAAACAGTATTTAAATATAGATTTTAAATTTAAAACTATTTGTTGCTTTTATTAATCAAATTATTTATAAATTGAATTAACGAATTAATTCCAAAGTTCGGTCAGACGTAATAACGAATTCCCAAATATAAGACTGATTTTATTATGAATTGTAATTCTGTATTTATGCATTTTTTCCAATTTTTTTATAAATAAAAAAAAATTAACATTTAAGAATACCTACTTATGTTTAAGAATCTTACTCTGCTTCTTCTTCATATAATTTTAGTAAACGAAATAAATTACAAAATGTTAATTATATTATTTATTAAAAAACAACAGTTTAATGTGAATACTATTAAAAATGCATTTATACATTTTTTAACCAATTAAATGTTAGCAACAACTCAATAAACTATTAAAACATGGACTTATTTATCTTCAACAATAGTTAGTTTTGATTATCGACGCTATTCTAATTTTACATTTTTTATTTAATGGATTTATTAGACTTAACATAATTCACAATGCATGTCATATCACAATACAAAGTTACAATTGTTTTGTAAATCTTTTTCGAATCAAATTACTTTTAAGTAATTCAATTCTTTTTAGATATATCTAAAAGCAAAATTATCATATTCTTGTGTGACTTTTTATATGAAATAACCCCAATATTTTTGACTTAGAATTTTCAATCTTCAACTACTTCTTTCTTTAAAGAGAATTTTTAAAATTTTATGCATCTTACAAAATATATACGATTCCTTAAATATGATTAACGGTTAAACGACAATTAATAACGACTAATTAATTTTTACTTTCAAGTATTATTTGGACTAAAAGTACATATTTCATTTTTTTCACTTATTTTTCATCTTTTTGCATATATATATATATATATATATATCGTAGAGACAAAAATATATATATATATTACTGCTAAGTTAAGTATGCTTCGGAATGTAAAATATTTTCACTTTGTAGTATTTCCAAAATCTCCCAGATAAGACGAACGTGCTTGGAATATTTAATAGTTGGAGTCAGGAAATGGATCACCTTATAAGCAGATACATGTAAATCAATATTTACGCGCCGAAATAAAACTCTTTTAGCATACTAATTGTCATTCGTTGCGGTTTAACTGGGGGATATACACATGTGAAAGCCTCATATCACATGTGTTTAATCAACACACACCACTCTCTAAAATTATAACATCTCTCAATACATTTCATTTTATTATATATTTATAAGAAACAAAGCAAATAAGGAATTTGATGCGAGATACTATTATGATAATTGATGTATTTTAGTTTTTCATTGGACTATTTTTATTTATATATAGATACATATATTCATGCCTAAAAATATTTGTTCACATGTATGTGTTGATACAAACAGGTTTGTTCATTTTAATTTATTTAGCAACAACTGCATTTATTTTGTATAGTGCAACTTTACAATGAACAAAAATGTTGTGGGGAAAACATATCGTAGAGACAAAAATTCAATTACTCAGATAGGAAACGGGTCTGCAGGCAAGCACATTTTTACAAAAATTTAACATTCTGTACAATAAAATAAAATAAAAAAAAGATTAAATATTTACGTAGTTTTTTTTATGTTTACGTTTTATTAAACTAAAATTGGATCATGTTTCCTTTCTTACTATTTCATCAAAAATTAAAAATCTTCTAATTAAAATATTACTAATGAATAATTAATTAATCAATTAATTTATTAATTTGAAAATATTACTAATTAAAAATTAGTAACTCTCAAAAATTACTAATTAAAATGGACGTATTATGCCGTAGGCCGCACGAAAATTTTCAGCAGGTCACTTTGCCAAATTTTGACTTAAACATAAAAAAAAAACACCTCTTGATTACAATGTTCTATGGTTTTACTTTTTAACCTCCAATGTTAAACCTTTTAATTGTTACTTATTATACTAAACAGCTTATCCGGATTCAATAATAGGCTATCATTTTACTGCTTTGTTCTCTTTATAATATTCATATAGTTAATTATATCCAATGATTATGAATAATCACCGGTTAATCACATTCACCGTAATTCACCTATATATATATAAAGCCCTGATGACCTTAGGGTCTGGTGACTAGCTCTTGGTACTATAGATTTCGGGTTCGAGTCCCGGCGATGCCATGGGTGTTTGTAGTTGTTTGGAATCTACTTTAAACCGTAGGTCCCGGTCTAATATGACTGTTGGGCGTAGAACTGACAACCCTAGCCCGTAAAAAGAAAATATCTCCTGTCTCGAAATCTATTGTTTAAAGTCGATTGAAGAGATTCAACGTGAATCGCCGCGCGCTTTGAAGGCCACCCCTGCCAATGATTTTTTTAGCATGCATTGAAGATTTGAAAAACAGTTGGCATAAGTGTATTGTGTCCGGAGGGGATTGCTTTGAAGGCGATGAAATAAATTTGGTCGAATAAATAAAGAGTTTTTGAAAAATAAGTAAATAATTGGTCTTACTTTTTGGGCACAGTTGTGTATGTTATAACTCTCTTTTCATTATTGTTTTATTACATCGATATTGTATTTTTATATATCAGTGCATTACATAGAGAAGTTTCATTTACAAATCATTTCAGGCTTAATTTTTTTGTCTTCTTTGATACGCACTCACGAAAAAATTCCTTTTTAAAAAATATTTTGTTCTTAAAAATATGTAACGCAGAATGGACAAAACTACCCGGAAGTTTCTATGCACAAAAAAAAAATCACTTTAACGTAATATTAATTTCTATAATCCAGGATAGCTTTTTTAAATTTTTTCATACGACAGCCTATCCGATCATCTGTTTAATGTTATTCAAATATCCATATTAACCTAATTGTTTCAAAAACTACGAAAACATACTTATGTAAATTGCATTAAATTATCATAGGGCGATGGTAGATAAAGATATGAGTTGAATGAATAACTTTTTTTAGCTGCAAGAGAAGTTTTTTAATAAATAACTATAACAATAATAATTTCATAACACAGGCGGGATCATTTATTTAAGCGGTTTTTTTTAAGAGCAAAGCATTGCAAAGAAGCTTGCAAAATTATCACAAGATTAATAAATTAACTATCACTTAATTATGGAACTTATTTCCGTTTTGTTTTATATGTACATTCTACACCACCGACACAATTCCCAACTAAATTAATTTGTAATTAATTGACAAAACGGAGCTATAATTTATTTCTTAAGGGAAGTTTCAGCTCATTTGGTTTTTATACATAAAGGCAACGTTTTTTTTAATCGTGATGTAGTTAATAATTCACTTTAATTAATTAATACTATTTATCTTAGTTTTTTCATCTAACTAGAATTTCAAAAGAAGAATCATTTTACTAGTTTCCGAAGAGCAACTAACTTATAACGATATATATTACTAGAAATAAATAAAATGACATGCCCTTGAAGTACTTAGAGCGGTTTTTTTATTGCATCATTTAATTAGAATATTATCTCCACTTAGTACATATTGGTTATCTACTGCTACTGTGTTTCTGTTCATATACTGTTTTTACTTTTTTATCTACTGTTTTCAATTCTTCAAAATTAATATAATTCATTACTTTATATGAATTACATTTACTTTCGTATGAATTACATTAATTATTATTTTTTTTTTCAAAATTTATATTACTCTATCATATAAATTTTTCTTATATGGTAAAATTTCAGAGGCGATATATTTAAAAAAAATATTAAATATGAACTGAATTGGTAATTGAAAATAAGCTTTTAGTAAATTATATTTTATTGGAGTACATTATTATTGGTATTTTATTAGATTTTTATAGGATTTTATTAGATTTTTATGGGATTTTATTAGATTTTTATTGAATTTCGTTAGATTTTTATGGGATTTTGTTATTATCGGATTTCTATTGGATTGCATTATCATGAAAATGAGCTTTTAGTAATTGGATTATTAATATTTTATTGGATTACATTATTATTGGTATTTCATTGAATTTTATTAGATTTTTATAGGATTTTATTAGATTTTTATTGAATTTTAGTAGAATTTTATTGGATTTTGTAATTATTGGATTTCTATCGGATTGCATTATTATGAAAATGAGCTTTTAGTAATTTATATCTTATTGGATTACATTATAATAAGTATTTTATTGAATTTTAGCAGATTTTTATGGGATTTAATTAGTTGTTTTATTGAAATTTATTAGATTTTTATTGAATTTTAGTAGATTTTCATTCGAATTTATAATTATCGGATTTCAATTGGATTTTATTATTATATGTTTTTTATTAGATTTTTTAACGACTTCAGTGTTATTGGATTTTGCTACTACATTTTATAGGATTTATTTTATATTACTACAGATTATAAAACTACATAGTCCTTGAATTTATTTACGTCATTTAATTAAAATAGTATTTCCATTTTTGTACAGCTTATCTACTACAATTGTATTCCTGTCTTTCTATTGTGTTCTACATATCTGTTGCTTTTAATTCCTAATAATTAGCTTACTTAATAATTTGTATGTTAATGTATATCATGCAAATATGGTAAAATTTCAGGCATACGCATCGTTTAAAAAATATGAAACCACGAATTTAATTTATTGTTGAAAAAGAGATTTTAGTACTTTATATTAGAATCATTATATAATATGATAATATAATATTTTATAATATTCTATGTGAAAAAAAAATTGAGATTGTTTACTGCCACAAAAGATATAACACATTTTATTCTTCTTCATTGGCGCAACAGCCCCTCGGTGGGCCAAGGCCATCTGCCTACTAGCATATTTCGAGACTGGAGATCTTTTTCTTTTTACGGGATAAAGTTGCTGGCTCTACGCCTAACAGTCCTATTAGACCGGGACCTACGGTTTAAAGTGGATTCCGAACCACTACAAGCACACATGGCTCCGCCGGGACTCGCACCCGAAACCTGTGGCACCTAAGGGCAGAGCGCTAATCACTCGGCCATCAGGCTGAACACGTTTCATTAAAACATAATTTATAATTTCATGTGCATAAAATTGTTTAAATTGGTTATTTAATGTTTGATGGCGAGTGGCTAACGCTCTGGCACTCGGTACCACAGGTTTCGGGTTCGAGTCCCGTGGAGTCATGGGTGCTTATAGTGGTTCAGAATCCCTTTTAAGCAGTAGATCCCAGGGTCATATGACCGTAGAGCATCACAGAGCCCAATCAGACTTCTCACCCACATCATTCCCAAATTGAAAAGGGGCAACTCAGCTCTAGGCATGTGGTGTAATAGTAGTAGTACTTATGATAGTTATAATAATGAGAGTATTAATAATGAAGTTAATTATCTTTTGAAATTCTTTATTTTCTCGTTATGTGAAACACATTAAAAATTTTCAAAAATCCACAAAGTTGAACAAGAAACAATATTTCGATGTGTTTAAATCTTAAGCATGGTTATTAAATTTTTAAGCCTAACATTAAGAAATATTATAGATTAATTGAATTAGAAATAATCTTTCTACGCGATAGTTTACCGAGTGTTAAATACAAGTTAATTAATAAAAATAAAATACGAACTATCAATGCACTTACAACTTTTGGGACGAAAAGTTGAATAGTACAAACTATTCTGTCGGGAAAAATACGAATTCGAAAAATAGCTATGCTTATCCATAAAGCCACAATACACTGCACCACTTTTATGGTGTTGAACTATTAAATAATTCAAACTGAATATGAAAGAAAAATGGAATAAAAATGAAAGATGAAATAAAGATAAAAGGGAAAAGGGTAAACACGCTATTACAAAAATTAATTGAAATTAACACTGATTCCTTTTTATTTTAAAATTTACGATTATTTGATATTTACTTCTAACTTACGAATGTAATTAAAGACACATTATAGATTTAAGAATTAATTGAAATTAACACTAATTTGTTTTCATTTAAAAGTTTACGATTATTTGATATTTACATCTAACTTACGAATATAATCAAAGAAACATTATTTTAATTTGGTAAATTTATAATTAAAAATAATGATTACAGATATTAAACATTATTGATAATTAAAAATTTTAAATTGAGAAATAAATATATATGTTTTTTGCTTTAATGTAACTACACTTTATTGTTATCATTATTATATTAAAAAAAATAGGCTTAACAATAATTTAAAATAAAAATTTTGAAAAAGAAAGTGAAAAAAAATTTAAATTTTACGAAAAGTAAAAATGAAACTAAAATTAAATATAAAGATTCCAAAATTTTCAATTTCAATAATGAGTTTCCGAATTATTAAAAACAATGTGTATGTGTAACCTTTACATTATTGAGGAATTTCAGGATAACATATAGTTTGAAGTTAATGTCATTTCATAAGATATGCTGCAACGGTCCAAAGTATGCCATGATTGCAAAACAATAATGCAATCATGCACACCTATAACTAACCGATCAAAATGACCATACTTTCCACCTCAATATTTATAACTCTTTATTTATAAAAAATATTAAGTAATTTCGTTAGCCACTTCTGATGATATATTAATATATCTTATCTTATATTAAGGATATATTAATATATCCACTTAGAATGATATATTAATATATCCACTTAGAATGATATATTAATATATCCACTTAGAATGATATATTAATATATCTATAGCATTGCAAGTTTTGATAATCATGCTTTATACAAGGTAGTTTCAAGACTAAATCAGTGTGAGTTTTCTCTTACCTATTGTGGTAATAACAGTGATGCAGTATAACAGAGCACCGGGAAAGGACCACTGTAATTCAGCCTCTGCATATGCCATTCCATCATAGCCTTCGTTTTTAACAGCATGTAATAATTCTTCTTCAAACTGCTTCAATCTCAGCTCAACCAGTCTGGTCCAATTTTTCTCATAGAGCACATTCAAAGTGAGCGTTATATTCCACAAGTCGTTCAAGCATCTTTGCCGGAATCCTATTATGGAAGTTCTTTGGTTGATTTCGAACGGTTGTTCCAGAGATTCGAATGCTAAAGCACCCAGTACAGCGTACCCTACCACCAGGGCACACAGTCCAACGTGAGAGAAAAGATGTGTGAAAAATACACGAACACAATGTCTGCATTTCGCGAGTTTTGAATTGTTATCTGTGTCCGCCATTATTGCTGCCAGGGCAAAATTCGAATAATATGATGTTTTGCTTTGGAATTCTACATTTCAAATACGAAAATGTGCACTATAATTCTTACTAAAACCGAAACATCTGAAATTTCTTTAAATTACCTACTATAAGTATAGTTGTCATAAATTATTCATAATAATACTTATGTTAAAACAACGCTAAAGTTGTAATATACATCAGTCGAATTACATTTCTTACCTAAATAGAATCGTACATAAGTAGTTAATGAAGTAAAATATTATTATCTATGGCTTTCACCTCAATTTTAAGAGCATATCCAAACAGTTTATTTATTAAGAGTTTTTCAATGATTTAAAAAAATCTATTTATTTAGAAGCATTAATTACATTTTCTCAATATAAGATTAAATAAATGCGTTCTAACTCCTATTCGGCAGAAAAATTTAATTTTTTAGAATAAATATACAATAAAACTAACAAAAGACAATTTTTCTTTTAATCTGCTTTGATTTCGTTTAATCTGCTTTCATGGAAAACTTAAAAATAATAACTCACCTTATCTTAAAAGAAAACTTGAAAAAATTAAATGCAACATTTAAAAAAAATATGAATGCAATAATAACGGTAAAATGTTAAACATATTTTTTTAGTTGCTGTTGCTGATTCATATACGGTTGGACAACTAATTTCATTTCAATTTATCTTACATTCTGTAACACTAATTCCATAGCACCTAAAATCCAGCTAGCTTTTCTTTAGGCATATCAGTAATAATAATTCCATTTCAAATTCTTGATCAAACCTTATACAGAAGATAGAATAAATAATATAGAACGAGTTCGATAATTCGAATACGATTTCCAACTATCACTCAAGTAAGAACGTATTCCCACGTGCTTTTCTCCTTTAATCGATGAACCACGATGTTTAGAAGTTGGTTTAAATGGAAAATCAAACACCAATACCCGAGACTTAGCTTCACAAATAGAAAAAAAAGGTTCTTATAGTATTTTCACATTCACCGACTCAGAACAGTTAGGGATGTGAAGGGGAAAATTTGTTCTAGCACCTCATTTTGATTTTATTTTGAAAGCTTTGGCATCTTACCGGCAAGACACACCAACGCCCTCTACCAGCTCCACAAAACTTTTTTCTATTGGTGTTGTTCGTCAAAAATCTGCTGAATCAGAATCGCTCTCTACCATAGAATGTAAAAATCGAAACACCTGGAACTCTTCAACTTAAAGAATAATTTTCTGCAATATTATTATTAAATATTTGATTCGGAATATTAAAGTATAGTTAGATTATTAAATAAAAGACAATTCCGCACGACTCAGAAAATATTTTTTAAAAAATTTCACATATTGAACTACTTGGAAGCAAGAATATCTGTTATATAAACTTTTGTTTTTAAACTTTTATTCAAGTTTAATTATTAAACATTTTGTAAATTTAATGAAATAAAAGATTAAAACCGAAATTAGGTAGCACGGTTTGAAGGAGCAAAGGGGAAAAAAAATGCTGAGTAAATTTAAAATATTAATGCTGATATAATATATTATTTCGAAATATTAAAGTTTAGTTAGATTATTAAATAAAAGACATTTCCGTAAGACAGAACAAATTTCAAAATGAAAATTCAAGTATTGAACTGATTGGAAGTAGGGATATCTGTAGGGATATAAATTTACAAAATGTATAACAATTAAAGGAATAAAAGATTAAAAATAGAAAATAGGTAGCATGGTAGGTTTGAAGCAGTAAAGAAAAAAAAAAATGCTGAATAGATTTAAATTATCAATATTTCAGCATTACGTATGTCATAAAATTAAAAAACTTATTTCATTTTTAATGTAAAATAAAATCAATTATTAAAGTAAAAAAATCAATTATTACAGTAGAAATTTCAATTATTAATGTAAAAAAAATCGATTATTAATGTAAAAAAATTCAATTATTAATGCAAAAAGCATCAGTTTTGGAACTTGTATATTTCAAATACAATTTATCAATCTTCTTTTTTTAAATACATCACGAATTGATAAATTTATTATAAAGTGCATAATAAATTTAAGCTCCATATGATTGTCAAACTATAATATTGAATATTTATTTCAGTATTCTCTTATAAATCGAGTTTTTCAATTAAAAAAAAAATCATTTATTCATGTAAAAAAATTAAATTATTAAAGTAAAAAAAAAAAAAAAATTATTGAAATAAAAAAAATTCAATTATTAAAATAAAAAAATTCAATTGTTAAAATAAAAAAATTAAATTATTAATATAAAAAATTAAATTATTAAAGTAAAAAGCACTAGTTTTGTAAATTGTATACTTCAAATACAATTTTTTAATCATTTTTTTTAATGCATCCTGAGTTTATAACTTTAGTATACAATTCACAATAAATTTAAAGCTTCACATGATTGTCAAACTAATATTGAATATTTAGTTCAATATTTTCTGATGTATATATATATATATATATATATATATATATATATATATATAGATATAATTAAAATATATAAATATATAAATAAATTATTATTTATTAAATTATATTTAATGTATATTAAATATATTAAAATTAAACATCTACAAAATGATTCATCTCGTCAAATAGGAGGTTTCTATTTTATTACCATATTGAACTTTATGTTACATATGACAATTTTTTTTAATCAATCTAAAACTAATTTCATTTCTAAAGTAAAAAAATTCAATTATTAATGTAAAAAAAATTCACTTATTAATGTAAAAAAATCAATTATTAAAGTAAAAAAATTCAATTATTAATGAAAAATTCTATTAATGTAAAAAACAATCAATTATTAAAGTACAAAAATTCAATTATTAATGTAAAAAAAATTCAATTATTAATGTAAAAAAATTAAATTAGGAATGTAAAAAGCGTCAGTTTTGGAAACTTGCATATTTCAAATACAGTTATTTAATCATCGTTTTTTTAATGCATAATTATAAATTTTAGTATACAATTCACAATAAATTTAAATTTCATGTGATTGTCAAACTATATTATTGAAATATTTATTTCGATATTCTCTTATAAATCGAGTTTTTCAATTGAAAAAAAATCATTTATTAATGTAAAAAAAAATTAAATTAGGAATGTAAAAAGCATTAGTTTTGTAAATTTGTATACTTCAAATACAATTTTTTAATCGTCTTTTTTTTACTGCTTGACGAATTTATAAGTTTATTATACATTGCACAATAAATTTAAGCTTCATATGATGTCAAACTATAATACTGAAATATTTATTTCAATAAATGTATATATAATTATGAAATATTTATTTCAATATTCTCTTATAAATCGAGTTTTACAATTTTAAAAAATTATTTTTTCTTACCTGTTGTAGTGATGACACTAATGCAATAGAATAAAGCACCCGAAAATGACCACTGGAGATCATTCGAATTTCGATTTCTGTTATACGTTCCATTCTTCATCATTTCAGCTATGTCATCTTCGAATTTCAATAATCTCATCTCAACTAGATGGGTCCAGTTTTTTTCGTAAAAGATATTCACGGAGTCTGTTATCACCCACAAATCTTTTGTGCATTTTTCTCTGTAATTTTGTGTGGCGAATTTCTGTCCAACTTCGTTTGGTGCTTCAAGAGCTTTGAATACGAAAGCGCCAATAATAGCATAACCTAATATAAGGCCACAGGCTCTTGCAGGCGCGTGGTGGAACAGATGTCTGAAGAATATTTGACAATGTTGTTTGCATTTGTCTAGTTTCGATGTAATCATTGTTTTTGACATATCGAAAATTATTATTATTATCCTTTTTAAACAAAAAGAATAAATAAGTTTATTTGATGGATTTGTATAAAAAATATAATGAATAAACGTTATGAATATGTCAAAAACAAAATCTTAAGATTTTTCAAACTGCAAAGTATTTTTTTCCTTTTAAAAGTTCAAAAAACAAAATCGTTTTAAAATAATTCAGTTCAATTTTATATTGAATCAAATGCCTTTCTTGATAAAGTGTGCCTATTTTGAGTATGATGCAAAATAATTCTTGCATACATTTCCAAAATACATCTGCTTGTACTTTAATAAATAGAGAAATAATTTATGATTTCTAATTTCTCAATTTCATGTATACTTCAAAAGAAAACAATACATTAAAGTATTAAGCATTTTTTTGGCATAGATCCAAGTATTTCATATTTTTAGTTTTCGATTCAGAAATGTACTGAAGTTTCACATCTAATAAACAACATAATACTTTGTTTATAAATTTTCTGTTTTATTTTCAAATAATATCTTTTTTTATTTCTATTGGTGTTTAATAAAATCAATCTTTTTAAATAAAATCAGTTCAAATTGTGTGATGTTAAAGCTATTTTTGACCGTAATTGTTTTAGTCCAAAATTTTAAGTTTATAAAACAATTAATAATATTTTTTCCTTGAAATTGTTCAATTTAAATATTTTAAAAAATAAAACCATAAATCATCTTGCGAAATATTTTTACACGGTTAAATATTACTTTGTCCAATATCAAGATCAAACGTTGTATAATAATCAAAGTTGCACTGTCGTTGCACAAATAATAATGTCGTTGCACAAATAATAAAGTCGTTGCACAAATATATTGCTTTGTCCAATGTCAAGAGCAAAGCTGATAATAAAACTTTGTATAATAATCAGAAATGAAAAAGTCACACTCCTACTTACAATGTTTAGAAATCAGACTTCCCTATAATTATTTCATCGCATAGCTTTTTTAAGTCAGATAAACGAACGGGGAATTCCCTTTTCATCGAGATTTCCCAAAACGAAGCAACACTTTACATAAAAGATAACTAGATTGTTCAATTAATGCAAACAGTAGCCTCCCCTTCATCAACACAAGATTTGTCCTACACGTCATTTTATTTTATTTTGAATATTCTGCTGGCATCTCACCGGGAGCCCGTGCAAAAACGCCCTCTACCAGTTTCCCCTCTAACTTCGACTCGGATGACGAGCGTGTCAGGAATTCACTGATTAAGAAAAACTTTTTCTTTCTTTTTTTAATCTGGAGTGGGTTCCTTTTCGCGTTTGCTTCTCTCTGAAACTGCTCGCTTTCATTTGAGACCTCAGCTGTTGAAGCTAACATTAAGTGCAACTGAATGGTTACTTTGATAATTAAATAATTGGTGTAAAATTAATTTTTATTTTCTTTTTATCAAATCAATATCTCTCTATTACAGGGGTAGTCAACCAGCGGTCCGCCTTAAATATTTTTGCAACCCGTGAGATTTATCATACTTTTATAAAATACATCTATTTCATAATGACCAACGTTGTGAAAACTAATGTATTAAAAAATACATTATGCGTGCATCCTTATATTCAATATTTGACAGTCGAAATGATGAGAAAAAATGTACTTTGATTTTAAAATAATGTTCTTGCGAATATAGGACAGATGTTGCCTATTTTGTGTATGAGTTTACAGTTATGTGTTCGCAGAATAATTAAACTATATTCTGCGAACTCAAGATGAGAGGAGAAACAAATATCGAACTAGTAAATAAATATATTTTAATGATTTCATTTTTTTTATTTCGTTTATATTTATATATTTTTTGTACTTCTTTGTTAGTGTTATATATTTCTTTACACAGTGTGTATTTACATTATTTACAATGTGTATTTAGTATCGCTATATATTATTATCTATGTTTACATGTAAGAAGAATAGTAAACACAATAATAGTAACTCATTCTGTTTCCATTTTTCACTCCCAAAAAATATATATAGTGTGTCTAGATCTAATATGGGGATATATAATTTTATATGCGCCCCGCGGAGTTATGATGCATTTTCAAATTTGCCCGCAAGATCATTTGGGTTGGTCATCCCTGCACTATCACATTTCGTTACCATATTTTATCATCATCCATTACCGTATTTCATCGTATATCGTAAAAAATCAGCAATTTGAATCCAAACTGAAAGTCAAGTTCACTCGATCTAATAGCAATGATTCATAATTGTAACTTTTGTTCGTTGTTATATTGTTAATTGAATAAGTCATTAAATTATCATTCGCATTTAAAAATTATTAACTAAAATATCGTAGTATTCGTTTTACAGATTCTGTATCGAAATCGGAAATCCCTTCAACATATGTTAATTTAATAATAAACACTTTTATTCGAGATAATTTTGCATAGAAAAATCAGCAATTTGGATCCCAAACTGAAAGTCAAGTTCACTTGATCTGATAGCGATGATTCATAATTGTAACTTTTTTTGGCTGAGTAAGTTATACCGTCAATTGAATGAATCATCAGATAAATGACACGCTGTCATTTTTATCGTTAAAATAAACGAATCGTCAAGGTGAATGAATCATCCTTACGTGAGTCTAATTAATATTCATCTAACGTTTAATCATTTGACACTATATAGCGGAAATGAGTCAGTTATCAAGAGGATTCATGCTGCACTTTCACTTTGCAATTTTGAAAGACTTGACTGATAAAGTATTATTCTTTAACATAAATCAGTCAAATTACAAAGCGAAAATGTGTGTATTTATCTGTATTTAATGACAATCTCGTTAAAAAAAATATAAATAAAATAAGAATCACGTAAAAAATATTTAAATAAAATGGGGATAGCGAAACTATGAGAAAGCACAACCCTTGAGGTTTAAAAACTAAGAGTTACGCTACCTGATGGCCACTTGGATAGCACTCTGGCCTTTTGGTTCCACGGGCAGCAGCCTCGAATCCTGGCGGGGGCATGTACGTTTGTGAGTGGTTCGGAATTCCCGTTAAACTGTAGGTCCTGGTCTGTTTAGCCCTAGTGTGCACAAAGTGACGGTAGAGCGACAAACCAAACCATTAAAGAGTTTCTGTTGAAGGGAAGGGGATAATCAAGAGTTTTCCAAAAGTCTTTTGCACAAAAAGGGCGGAGGGGAGTAACAACTAAAACTCCTCTCTCCCAACTTTTTGCACGCTGTCAAATAAAAAATTTGCAAGCAGTTGAAATCTGAATAGGGACCTGATGGCCGAGTGACTAGTGCTCTGGGGCACTATTCGAGTCCCGGCGTTGCCCTGGATGCTTGTAATTGTTTCGGAATCCACTTTAAACTGTAGGTCCCGGGATAATATGACTGTAGAGCGTTGGGTGTAGGGCTTAACAATCCTACCCCATGAACAGAATAACATCTCCTGTCTCAAAATCTGCCAGTAGGCAGACGGCCTTGGTCCACCATGGGGCTGTCGCGCCAATGAGAAAGAAGAAATCTGAATACTTAGATATTATAATTTCTTGAAGAAATACAAAAATTAATCCTTTTAACCCATTAGCTACATCATCATCATTGGCGCAACAGCCCCATGGTGGACCAAGGCCGTCTGCCTACTGGTAGATTTCTGGACAGGAGATGCTTTATTTTTACGGGTAGGGCTATCAGCCCTAAACCCAAACCTCTGCAATCATATTAAAGCAGGACCTACGGTTTAAAGTGGATTCCGAACCATTACAAACATCCATGGCCCTAACGGGACTCGAACACGAAACCTGTGGCACCGAGCGACAGAGCGTTAGTCATTCTGTCATCAGGCCCCTAATTAGCTTCACTCAATAATGATAATAATAAAAAAAAGACGAGGTTCCTTTTACTTTGACAAATTTTGATTACATATATGCCATATGTGTCCTTTTTTTTAAGCATCGGTTGACTAACATGTACCGCCCACCGATGGACGGTGGCAATTATTTCCGAGAAGAAATGTAGGGATTACTTCTTATGCACTTTTAGAGAAAACTTCTCAATGAGCGTCCTATGGGAGAAAACACAGAAAACTCCCGCCAGACAACTTAATTATCGTGGTTATACATGTTGGATTTTATACATGTTGTGACAATCTCTACTGAGTCTACCCTTTATTAAAAGAATGACAACAATGATTTCAGCTTGAAAAATCACATCTCGCACATTATCTGTACACTTCACCATTGGACCACAAGTGGGACATATACATTACATCAACACATATTTATTTATAACACTTTTAAAAATATCCTTAATTTTTAAACAACCTCCCAAATCTCGCATAGCTCTGAATTTTTGTTATTTAAAATTGTATCAGTATTATACACTAAAATAAATGTAAAGAGGAGAATTAATAATAAAAACTTTTGATTTTAAGTGTGAATTGTTTTTTTATGTCCAAACCTTAAGCTATCTATTGCTTTGATATAATTCATTTCTTTCCTAATTATTTTTTTAAATAGATCTAATCGGATTTTTCTATCACATAGAAATTATTAATTATTGTAGTTGCAGTTTAAATTCATAAATGATTTTATTTCTATTTCTTTTAATTTTCTGATGTAATTTTATTATTTGTCCTAATTCGTTGTTGATTTGACAGTTTCCAGTTCAACATCTTTTTCAATACAAATAATAATAATAATAATAAAAAAGAAACTGAAAGTGAAAATGTTTGATAAAAAGCTTATAAAACAATCAAGACAAATATGAAAGATAAAAAATTTGAGAAATATGTCCTTGTCCATCTAAAATAACTCCAACTAATGCAATACAGAGAAACGTGCAGATAAGCAAGTGATCCAGTTATTTGGTTTATGGTATATAAATAACAGTTAAGACTACATAATAAAATGAAATATAGAGAGTAAAATGCATAAAGTAAAAGTAATTATTAAAAAATGGTAATGTATAAAGTATAAGATGTATACAATAAATGTAATTATTAAAAAAATAGTAAAGTTTAAAATACATAAAAAGAGTTTAACATTACACAATACTACATGAAATATATAAATAAATTTTATGATAATTATTATATTAACATAAACTTTTAAATATTGTATTGTACCAAGCATGGACTGGAGTAATCTAGTGGAGAGTGCACTGGTTTAAAACGCCATAAGTGATATCGAATTGAAACAAGGTTCCGTGTCTTTAAAGGAGTTGGTATGATAAATTTGTAGATTGGAAAATACCCATTAAATGCCCTCCCTGAAGATATTTACTCTAAAATTTAGTGGTAAATGTGATTGGCGAATAGCAAGCAACCTCTGGTGCATTCTGAGATATTGAATTTGTGTATATCTATCGTTGCTAATGGTAACTGACATTTTGGTTAAAATACCTGGCAATGGGGGAAAAATTACTTCAGAAATTTTTGCTTTGATACTTTTTTTGTATTTGTTTTGGTGGTTTAATACGATATCATAGGCAGATAATATTTTTTATTTATATAACTTAGTTATTCAATTCAAATTCAAGCAATTAATACATATTCGCGAAATAATTCATCATAAATAGCCTTTTTCGCTTTATAAATTTATTAAAAAATAATATGCCGTAACTTTTTTATTTTTAGTTGATAACAATCACATCATTGTAGTAGTTTTCGGAATCCACTTTAAATCGTAGGTGCCGATCTAATATGACTTCTATTACTACTGCTACTACACATCACTGTGCCTAGAGCTGAGTTGTCCCTTTACAGTTTGAGAATGATGTGGGTGAGAAGAAGTCTGATTGGGCTCTTTGACTCTCTGCTGTCATATGAGACCGGTACTTACGGTTTAAAGTGGACTCCAAACCACTCCAAACATCTATGGCACCGCCGGGATTCGAACCCGAAACCTGTGGTACCGAGCGCCAGAACTCTAGTCACTCTGCCGTCAGGCCGCTTAAGGTCTAATATGACTGTAGGGCGTTGTGCTGTGCTGATAATCCTACCTCGCAAAAAGAAAAACATCTCCTATTTCGAAAGCAGCTAGAAGACAGACGGCTTTGGCCCACCACCTTGTTGTTGTCTCCTTGAAGTTGTTGTTGTCTCTATTTCTCAGTGTCCTGCAGTACGGAACGACCATCCCATGAGTATATGGATGCAATACGAGCATCCCATGAGTATACTTATGGATGGAGGAAAAGAGGCAACTTCTGTAAAGATAGAGCACCCGTAGGTAGAAGTCTGACTTGGCTCCAAGTCGCTTAAAGAGGAGGGCAGTGTCTTTCGGCAAAACTTTTAGGGGAATCACTAACCCGCATTTGTGTATCTTATGGGAGAAAAACCCGGAAAACTCCCACCAGGAAGTTCGACTCACGAGTCAAGATGCTGAACATTACAAACGTCATCGAGTCTCTTCGTTTTTTGAAACAGTGCCTACAAAAAAGCCGCCAGCTGATTGAATCTGAACCCTAAAGCTCACCAGCGGCGCAAGTTGCCACTGAGCCACGATTTGTGCAATTTTATATTTAATGGCACAATATACATTAAAAAGTTTTATTAAAGAAATAAATATTTTCTTAATATTCTTGACCAAAAATTGAAATTATCAAATAGATATATAAGTGACATAGAAGCACAAACAATGAAGTTTAATAAATCACTAAATTATATTATGTTATTAATTTATCTAGCCTAATTTTTTATTTCTCATTAATGAATTGTTTATAACTGTTTATTATTTATGAAATATTATTAGATATAAAATGGAAGAAAACTGAAAATTGATTAAATTTAAAGTCCCCATTAAAAATATTTAACATTTATTTTTAAATAAATCATCATGAATTTAATAGTAAATGATGGCCTGTTTATTAAAAGCCATCATAAAAATTTTGCAATTGAAACGTATTCGTTACTAAAATAAAATATCTATAATTATTATTATATCTATAATTATTATAACATCAGCCCTAATGCTCACCAGTGGCACACGTTGCCACACACCCACGAGTTGGGCATGAAATAGTAATTCTGTAAATAGAAAAGAAACCACAAAGTATCTTATTGAACGTATTGATGCAGCCACCCTCATATATGAATAAATAATTCGAATCAAACTGAAAAGAAAAAACCCTCACATATAGGGCTACCACAGAAAGAAATCGGTTTTTTCTATCAATCATGAAATTTTAAAGCTACCCTTAAGAAATTATTTATTTAAGGGCAAGCCCGGAAGCGCATACACATACAAATACAAATAAAAAAAAATAATCTTAAGCTTTCTTTTAAAAAAATAAATTCAGATTTAAAAAACACCTGTTTATTGCTTCGTAGCTATCTAATAAAATAAATGGTTAAGCCTAATTGTTTTTCAGTTAAAACGTTTTTCGCATATTTTGAACCCTTTTGCTTACTTTAAAATTGAAAATAGCATAATAATAAAAAAATAATCACTAAATTTACTAAATCATATAAAAAAAAAAGTTTGCTAATTTGGTATTTGAGTAAAAAAACTTTAAATAAATAAGTCACTGTGATGAGGGATATCACTATCAAAAAAATAATTGGCATTTGAAACAAATGATGTTGTAATTTAACATTCAATCTAATCTGATATTTATATTTCGAAACAAAAGCTTAAATTTAAATCTTAAGTTTTTAATACAAAATAATAAAAGAGATTTAAATTATAAAACAATGATAATAAAAAGTCAAATTATGTTAATTTTTTTTCATCCAATGCTCACGTATGAACTGAATTTTACACAATAATAACTTTATAATAAAACTATAAAAGAATGATCATGTAATTATAAAAGAATGATCATATAATTATAAAAGAATGATCATATAGTTATAAAAGAATGATCATATATTAAAAAAAAAAAAGTATAAAATGTCATAAATCATGTTCATTTTTTCATCTAATACTCACATATAAACTAAAACTTACACAATAATAAATTTATAATGAAGTGTTCCAAAAAAGTATTATTCCTTTTTATAATAAGTACTTAATTTCATTAACAACATCTATTTCTGATTTCTATTTCTGGTAAAATATACAACATGTTTTTAATCATAACTATGGGGCTCGTTCGAAAAATTTAATGCATAATTAATGGATAAATATATTAAAGTATAAACTACATACCAATCTATTTACATCTAACAGATATTATCCACGTTTAACTGAATTCAATAAATAACCTATTTTTACATTGATAAACTTTGATGAGAAAAACGTGCGAATGAACATTGTTCAATTAGAATAGGTGTGACCAACCCGCGGCCTGGTTTGAACATGTTTCCGGCCCGTGAGATTTATCATATTTTTATAAAATATATTTATTTATTTTATAATGTCCAAAGTAATGAAAATCCATGTATTAAAAAAATATATTATGTGTGCATCCATATATTCAAAAATTAAATGTTGAAATCATGGTAAAAAATTTACTTTGATTATAAAATAATATTTTTGTGAGTATAGTACAGATATTGCCAGTTTTATTTATGAGTTCCCAGAATAATTAAATTACATTCTATGAACTCATGACACGCGCGCATCGATTTGCAAAAGCTGAGTGAAAGAGTGTAGAAACCAATATCGCACTAGTAAAATAAACATCTTTTAATCATTTCATTTTATATTTCGTTTATATTTATTTATTTTTTATATTTCATTTTGAGTGTTGTATATTTCTTTACAATGTGCGTTTAGTATCATTATTAATGTATTATCTATGTTTACAGGTAGGAATAATAGTAAACACAAAAATACTAACTCATTGTGTTTCAATTTTTCATTCCAAAAAATGTCTAGAGTGGGTTTAAGTCTAATATTGGGATATATAATTTTATAGGCGGCCCGCGGAGTTAGGATGCATTTCCAAAGTGGCCCGCAAGATCATTTGGGCTGGCCACCCCTGTATTAGAATTCAGAAATGTGCTAAGAAACTTTTTTAACCTGTTTAAATAATTATTTACAGCTGTAATTTAATCAGTCATTTCTTAGCTCTTCGTCGTTAGGGCACTCATAACAGTAAAATTTCATCATATATGACATCTTAAATTTAATCAAAGACAAACAAACTGAAACATCTCATACATCTTTTATGTAAATTTGATCAAAACCAGAAAAAAAATTTGCTAAAATTACATGATTGACAACGAAAAAAAGAAACAAAATTTTTGAATACTGTATTTTTTTTCGAAAATCGAAATTAATAATACATAATATTTTCAAAATACTCTCCTACATAATGCAAAAATAACATTAACATAACGTAAAAAAGTAATATAATCTTAAAATAAAGTAAAAACTTATAATAAGAAACAGACCAAAAAATAAATAATTAAAAGGCATTAAACTTGAATTATCAATATAAATTTAATTATTCCATCCATTTCCGTTTAACAAACTGCGTCATTTTTTTAAATTAAATTTCTCATCATAATTTAATTAGGGATATTACGTCAATTTCATGTTAAACACCCTATTGAATTACAAGTAGTTAAAAAAAACCTTCATTTCTGAGTTAATTTATACGAAAGATACGCTCACAAATAATTTGTTTTAGTACATAAAAGAAAATAATTAAATTATAGTATGTTTTAATACAGGGGTGGCCAACCCAAATGATCTTGCGGGCCACTTTGGAAATGCATCCTAACTCCGCGGGCCGCACATAAAATTATATATCCCCAAATTAGATTTAGACCCTCTATAAGCATTTTTATATTTTATATATTTTTATAACCTGTTAAATTAGATGTTCCAAGATGCGCGTGCATCATGAGTTCGCAGAATATAATTTAATTATTCTGTAAACCCATCAATAAAACAGGCACTATCTGCCCTCTATTCGCAAGAATATTATTTTAAAATGAAAGTTAATTTTTTCTCATAATTTCGACAATTAATTTTTGAATATATGGATGCAC
The DNA here is from genome assembly GCA_021605075.1 of Caerostris darwini. Classification (NCBI taxonomy): domain Eukaryota; kingdom Metazoa; phylum Arthropoda; class Arachnida; order Araneae; family Araneidae; genus Caerostris; species Caerostris darwini. Next base: position 1,287,597 of record BPLQ01012170.1, on the reverse strand, counting down.
ACATAATGCATTTTTTCAGTACATTAGTTTTCACTACTTTGGCCATTCTAAAATAAATATATTTTGCAAAAGTGTGATAAATCTCACGGGCAGGAAAAATGTTCAAGGCGGGCCGCGAGTTGACCACCCCTGTTTTAATACATAAAAGGAAATAATTTTCTTGTTTGCATATTTATGATTTTACTTTCTTTTTTTCCCCCGAGTATTTTAAATCGTATTTAAAATTGTAATTTTCATTATTTGATGATGATGAGTTTAATCGTGTGAAAAATAAATGATATGTTTATAATTAATGAAAAAATATTTAAGCAATATTTTATTTTTGTATATAAAAGTCTTAAGTTTAGTGGGAATTGTGATAAATATTTTAGCGGGAACATTTGAATGGGATACATGAAAACTAGACTGTTACATATTTTTAAAATTAAATTCTCATGATATATATATATATATATATATATATTCCCCGCTTGTAAACATATGAAAAAATTATAAAAAAGGAACAAAATTTTGGAATATAGCAATTTTTTTTTCGAAAATCGAAATTAATAATATATAACATTTTCCAAATACCCTGCTATATAATGCAAAAATAACACTAATATAATTTTAAAAAAGCAATATAATATTAAAATATAGAAAAAATAATAAGAAACAGACCGAAAAATAAACAAATAATTAAACAGCATTAAATTTGAATTACGAACATATACAATATAATTATTCAATCCATTTCGTTTTATATCCGCTTTAAAAAAATTGCTTTATTTCTTTCATTAAGTTGGAATTTTCACTATTTGAAAGATGAAAATGAGTTTAATCGTGTGAAAAGTTATTGATATTATTATAATTAATATTTTATTTTTATACATAAAAGTCTTGAGTTTAGTGTGAATTTTGATGAAATATTTCAGCGGGAACATTTGAATGGGATACATGAAAACTATACTGTAACGTGTTTTTAAAATTAAATATTCATGAAATATATATCATAAAATCATAATATATTCCACACTAAACTGGCGAAAAATTAAAAAAAAATATATATATATAGAAGCGTTCTTACCTATGGTAGTGATGACTGTTATACAGTACAGCAAAGCTCCCGAAAAAGACCATTGCACGTCTTTGCTGGAACTTTCTTTACCATCATAACCTTCGTTTTTGACGGCATGAACTATGTCATTTTCGAACTGCCTCAGTTTCATTCCGACCAAAAAAGTCCAGTTTTTCTCGTAAAAAACATTCATGGTTTCCGTGATATTCCACAAGTCCTTCAGGCACCTTTCCCTATATCCTTGGATGGCGGATCTTTGACTCAGTTCATGGGGTGCTTCGAGAGATTCGAAGATCAGAGCACCGACTACAGCATATCCAACTACCAACCCACAGAGACCAACGTGTGAAAACAGATGAGTCAAAAGCACTCGACAATAGTAGCGACATTTTACGGATTTCGACATGGTTTTCGTATCTGCCATGATGACAACCGGTTGTTTTTAAATCTTGCAACGAATATTTGAATTATATCTAGAATAATTTTATGGAAAATTCTAAATAAATTATGAGATTTAAGTAAAAAGTCAGATAAGGATTATTTGCAATTACATGTGAAAATTATGCAACATCGAATGTCCTACCAACGCTTAAAGACTTTTTTTGTCTGTCAAATACTTGAAGTGATAAAATAAATATATATTTATAATGTAAACTGATCTATAATTCCGAAATCTTTCTTGAAAATTCAGATCAACAACATTCTTGCTCATTATTTCCACCATAAAATAAATTGATGCTTTAAAAATTTTTTAGAAAATTAATCTCGAAAAAATTAATTAAATTTTAATCATTATTGGAGTTAGAAGCATAAAAATATACATTAATAGTCTTTAGTTTAAATTTTATATAATTATCTCAATTCTAAAAAAAAGAAAAGAATTCAAAATAATCGTCACAACAAGTCAAATAATTTAACAACGTGCCTTACCTCATATAACAAAAGCTACACACTCTTTTCTTTTTCAATATCATTTTAAAGATTTTACACTAATTTTTTCAAGAAAACAAATTTGCTTAGACACGAATAACTAACTTCACTTCTTTATACGAAATTACCTCAATATATCTACATCACCAATTTCAAAAGGTTGAAATTAGTTCCTCCATTAGTCATATATGTAAATAAAACATTTCAGATGGTACCTCCACGTGCGTTCAGCAATAGTTATGATGCTCACTCAAAAAACGGAAAACTTTCTTTTTTTTTCAAGAAATTCCTTCAGCTGAAAAGAGAAGCCACCGCATTTGTAGACAAAACTTCTTCAAAAATAGACCCTGCCGTTTAATGAGGGCTGGGAAGTTCCCTATCTTACTCCCTCATCAACAAAGCGTGGATGTGATGCGAAGGTTTGCTTGCAGTCCGTTTTTATGTTTCATTTAGAAAAGTAGCGCTGGTATGTTACCGGGAGCATCTCGAACGCCCTCTACCAGAACCGGAAAACTTTTCCCGTTGATGCTCACTGTCTGGAAAATCCACAGTTTTGTTTAAGAATGGATTAATATCGCTTAAAAATTAAACTATACTTTTCTAATTTACAAGGACGAGGGAAATTGATTTGACTGAAATACGAATTTATAAAAGAATCTAAAGTTAGTTTATTTAAAAAGATCAAAGATTGGTTTAAATACAATGTTAAAACCTCTGTAATAGCCAGAAGCTTTCCTACTCCCACTAAAAACAATCTACACACACACGCACTCACACACACACACACACACACACACACACACACACACACACACACACACACACACACACACACACACACACACATATAATATATATAAATTGATTTATAACAGAAAATACATACACACACACACACACATATATATATATATATATATATGCGTGTGTGTATTTTCTGTTATAAATCAATTTTTATCAGATTTATTATAGTCACAAACAGTACATAAATTTTATGGTTGTTTTATAATTTTTTCTAAATATGGTTTTTCATGGAAAAGTTTAATGAATTTTGGTCAAAGACAAAAATAAAATATTAATGATTAAAATTAAACAAAATTGTCAACAATTACACATACTTTAAAATAATCAAACTTTAGTTTATTTAAAAAGATCAAAAATCAGTTTAAATTTAATAATAAATCAATAAATTTACAGTTTAAATCTCTGTACAGCAAGAAACTCTCCTACTCCCTCTAAAAAAAATTCTTGCAAAATCATGTCGTTAGTTTATTTTATATATTTAATTTCTATTATATAGAAATGTTTCTCAGATTTATTATAGTCAGAAACTATATAGATTTTATGATATATAAATTTTACGGATGTCTTTTTTTTTATAATTTTTTCTAAATACGTTTTTTCATGGAAAAGTTTAATGAATTTTAATTAAAACAAAAATAATCTGTTAACTATTAAATGTAAATAAAATATATATGTGCTGCATTAATTGTAAACAAAATTTGAAGAATTACACGCACTTTAGTTTATATAAAAGATAAAAAAATCAGCTTATATACAGGGTTAAAATCTCTGCAAAGCAAGAAACAACATATCCCCTCCTAAAAAATCTTGCAAAATCATGTCGTTAGTTTATATATATATATATATATTTAATTTCTATAATAAAGCAACTTTTATCAGATTTATTATAGTCAAAAACAGTATATAAATTTTATAGAAGTCTTTTTTTTTTATAATTTTTTTCTAAATATATTTTTTCCATAATTTCCATTTTAATAGATTTTGATTTATAACAGAAATAAAATGTTAACGATTAAATGTAAACAAAATGTGAACAATTACACATACTTTAGTTTAATTAATCAAGCTTTAGTTTATTTAAAAAGATCAAAAATCAATTTAAATACAGTGTTAAAATCTCTGTATAGCCAGAAGCTCTCCTACTACCACTAAAAAAATATTTCAAAATCATGTCGTTAGTTTTATATATATATATAATTTCTATTATAAAGTATTTTTTATCAGATTTATTATAGTCACAAACAGTATATAAATTTTATTTATGTCATTTCTTTTATAATTTTTTCTAAATATGTTTTTTCACGGAAAATTTTAATGAACTTTGATTAAAACAAAAATAAAATGGAAATGATTAAATGGGAATAAAATATTTATGTTTTACTTAAATGTAAACAAAATGTGAACAATTACACATAATAAGAACTTTTCACTAAAAAAAGGTTTGGTGAAAGAAAAAAGTAAGCTTACAAATTTATAAAATTAAATTAACAATTTTTTCAAGACGATAAATATTTAAAATAACAGTAACATAATAAATACATTTTTTAAATGCAAAATTAAACATGCAAAATTTTTTAATAAAACTTGCTGTTTTTGAAAATTGTCAATTTTATTTCGTTTACGTTTCTAAGCTGAAGATATTTTGGTTTCCCCATAATATTCTGGTTTGATTGGATTGGATTTATTTCGCTTTGGATTCGTAAATCCAACTGGCAAGCAAACATGATTAATATAGTTTTGAACGCACACATTTCTATAGATTTATCTTCTGCATATTATTATTAATTTTTTGAGCTTTTTTTCCTGACTTTCAAGATGATTTACTTCTCACCCTGTTATTGTATATTTTAATATATATATTAAAATATAATTGTGTTTATTTTTTTTATCTGTCTCTGTAGTTTTTGTCATTCATCCTTAATTGCTTTTTTTTTTCTGTGTGCATGTGATTCATTCTCAGTGCCCTGGAGACAGCCATACCATGAGTAGTCTGGATGGAGCCTCTGTAGTGATGAAGCACCCGTAGGTAAAAAATGGTAGACTCCGAGTCGCTGAAGAACACTCTACAATCTTAATTAGATTTGACCTACGGATTAAAGTGGATTCAGAACCAATACAAACATCCATGTCACCGCAGGGACTCGAATCCGTACAAAACAGAACACACGCACACACATATAAATATACGGGCCTGAATGGCTGAGTGGCTAGCGCTTTGACGCTCGGTACCGCAGGTTTCGGGTTCGAGTCCCGGCGGTGCCATGGATGTTTGTAGCGGCTCGGAATCCACTTTAAGCCGTAGGTCCCGGTCTCAAATGACTGTTGAGTGTTGGGCGTAGAGCTGACAACCCTACCCCGTAAAAAGAAAAAACATCTCTCATCTCAAAATCTGCCAGCAGTTGGACGGCCTTGGCCCACACTGGGCTGTTGCGCCAATGATGATGAATATATATATATATATGTTGTTGTTGTTGTTCCAATGCAGCTGGCAATATAGAAATAGTTAATCTTTATGCCATAAGCAAGGGCTGCATCGCTGTTACTCATTTAGCACTACCCAGGGGGCACTTGAAGATATGCTAGCTTGAAGATATGCTACGGACGCGGGTAACACTACCATCACAACGCTCTGTGATCATGTTAGACCGGTACCTACGGTTTAAAGTGGAATCCGAGCCATTACAAACATCCATGGCTCCGCCGGGACTCGAACCCTGTGTCATCGAATGCTAGAATGCTAGTCACTCGGCCCTCAGATCTAGCAAAAATTAGTCTATAATCGTAAAACAAGTAATATATTTAAATTATCTCTTTCGTAGTTCTTAAACGAAAACTTTGAGCTAAGATTTCATTTTCCTTTACCTATATTGATTATTAATATCACTTCTAATTAAAAATTCAAAAGTTTTTTTTTTTTTTAAATAAAACAATTCTTAATAAAATTAACTCCAATAACAATTACACCATTGTAGACATAATAAATGGATGCTTGTAGTGGTTCGGAATCCACTTTAAGCCATAAGTCCCGGTCCAGTATATATGTAGAGCATTGGGCGTAGGGCTAACAACGTTACCCGTAAAAAAGAAGGCATCTCCTGTCTCAAAACCTGCCTGTAAGCAGACGGCCTCGGCCCACCATGAAGCGTTACGCCAATGAAGAACCAGGTTTGGTTTGTCGCTCTGCGGTCATTTTTTCCACATTTTAGGCTAATTAGACCGGGACCTACAGTTTAACGTGGATTCCGAATCATCCATGCCTCCGCCAGGATTCGAACCTGATGTCTGTTGTACCAATTCGCCATCAAGCCGCGGAAGGAGACATGATAAAAATACTTAAAAAACTGAGATTTCAAAAAAAGATTATGTATACAATATATATATATATATTGCACATACACTTTAGGTATTTTGTAATATATTTCAAAAGCAATTAATGGGACTAACTAAGAAACAAATGAAAATTGATCTGCCACAAATGCTATAATGGCTGCAGAGGAGCGCACTTTTTTTATTACACAATTAAATGAAAAGATAGCGTGAGAAAATTTTGTTTCAATTGATTCAAATGAAAATTGATAACTTAAATAAATGATCTTGTTTGATATTTAATAATAAAGATGTTATGGAACATTATGATATAAATGTATTATGACGCTATTAATCATAAAATTGTATAATATCATACATTTAACTCAGAAAAATTACTATAAAGTTGTCGTGCCCCGGCACAAAGGACGCATTTAGATAGACGAAAAGCATTTTGGCTAATGCCTCATTTACTATTTAATGAACTTAAGAACAAAAATAAATTTAATATACAAATAATCTAATTTGCTAAATTAGCCTGCTTTAATTAGCAGCTAATAAATATTTTTTGTCATTAATGATAAGTAATTTACGAGAAAAGTACAGTTTTATGAATCTGCTGTATAGCTGTATAGGTGTAGCTGAATCAGTGTTCCAGGGACTAGCTAGATCAGAAGTGGCCAACCCAAATGATCTTGTGGGCCACTTTGGAAATGCATTATAACTCATCATAGATTTAGACCCACTATAGACATTTTTTGGAGTGAAATATTGACACATAGTGAGTTATTATTTTTGTGTTTACTATTATTCTTACATATAAACATAGATAATATAATAAAAATTATACTAAAAGCACATTGTAAAGAAATATAGAACACTCAAAATGAAATATAGAAAATATGTACATATAAAAGAAATAAAAAAAAAATGAAATCATTAAAAAATATTTATTTCACTAGTGCGATATTTGTTTCTCCACTCTTTCACTTAGCTTTTGCAATCCCAATTTGGGTGTTTGCGCATCGTAATGGGTGTTGCAGGTTAGCGTCCGTTATGTTTGCGCGTGTTTTGTGTTGGGTCAATTTAATTTTAGAAAAAAAAACGATTCGCAGGTGTAAGTTAAACCAAAGGCGCTAACAACTTCAACTAAGAGTCTGGTTTGCTCTGCTATCAACGATCAACTGTGCGTATCTAGGAGTGGTCACTGAGGTAACTTAAAGTGAAGCATAGAACTTGTTATATTAGATGTTCCAAGATGTGCAGAATATAATTCAATTATTCTGCGAACTCATAATTGTAAACTCATAAATAAAACCGACTATATCTGTCATATATTCGTAAGAATATTATTTTAAAATTAAAGTTCTTTTTTTCTCATAATTTAATTTTAGTTCAGTTTAGTTCAGTTAATTTTTGGATGAACACATAATGTTATTTTTTAATGCATTGGTTTTCTCAACTTTGGCCGTTATAAAATAAATATATTTTGTAAAAGCGTGATAAATGTCACGGGGCGGAAAAATGTTAAAAGCGTGCAGCGGGCTGGCCATCCCTGGTCTTGATATTTGCTGTAGCTATTTTAATCCTTGGGAAAAAAAATGAAAAAAATTAAGTAAGTATGTAAGAAAAAAAAATTTGTTTTTATCCTTCACTTTCGGTTTTCAATATGTAAATGTACTATTTTGATGCTGGATACATTTTACTGATGATTATTAATCATATGAAAATTGCACAAAAAAGTTAAATTCTCATATTAATTTATGAACAACCTTATTATGCAATTACAACTTTTTTTGTCCGACTCGTAGCTCATTGGCAACGTGCGCCGCTGGTGACCATTCGGTCTGAAGTTCAATCTGCTGGCTGCTTTGTTGTAGATATTGTTTCAAACGAGGAGATTCGATGGCGTTTGGGATGCTCAGCCTCTTGCCTCGTCAGTCGGACTGCTACAACTACTAACTACTACACCACACCATGTGTGCCTAGAGATGAGTTGTCCTTTTACAGTTTGAGAATGATGTGGGTGAGAAGAAGTCTGATTGGGCACTGTGACGCTCTGCGGTCATGTGAGACCGGGACCTACAGTTTAAAGTGGATTCCGAACCACTACAAACATCCATGGCATCGCTGGGATTCGAACCTGAAACCTCTGGTACCGAGCGTCAGAGCACTGGCCACTCGGCCATCAAGAACCCCTCAGTCGGACTACCTGGTTTCGATTTTTCCGGGTTTTATCCCATACGATGCACAGATATGGGGTAGTTCCCCCCTAAAATTTATGTTGGAAAGTACTGCCCTCCTTCTTCAGCGACACGGTGCAGAAGTCAGACTGAAGTAAATCTCGACTGAAGCCGACTCCATCACAAATGAGAAGCTGTCTCCTTCCATGAGGGATACGACGACAACAACATCTTTCTTTATATAAAGAAAGATGCTGTTGTCGTCAGGTTTTCAATATTACTTTCGGTATTTAATATGTAAATTTACTATTTTGATACAATTTACTGATGATTATTAACCACATGAAAATTGCGCAAAAAAACATTTAAATTTATGAACAACCTTATTATGAAATTACAACTTTCTTCGACTCGTGGCTCATTGGTGAAGTGCACCTCTGGTGACTGAGATTCAATCCACTGGTGGCTTTGTTGGGGACACTGTTTCAAAAAAGAGAATACTCGATGGCGTTTGGGATGTTCAGCATCTTGCCTCGTCAGTCGGACTACCTGATGGGAGTTTGCCGGGTTTTCTTCCATACGATACGTAAATGCAGGGTAGTTCCCCACAAAAGTACTCCCGAAAGTCACTGCCCTACTTCTTCAGTTACACGGAGCAGAAGTCGGACTTCTGCCTACGGGTGCTCCAACACAAAAGAAACTGCCTCCTTCCATGAGGGATACGACGATGACAACATCTTTCTTTATGTAAAGAAATATATATTTGCTTGTGGTTGCGTATTTCCTGAAACTTAAAAAACTGTAACGTTAAAAAGTCCAGAAATCTATTTTTTAATTTCGATTGATTGTTTTTTATCTTGTCCAAAAAGCAATAAAAAAATTTATAAATATTTTTTTATATTTTAAATTATTTATCTGGGCCTGATGGCCGAATAACTAGAGCTAGACGCCACAGGTTTCGAGTTCGAGTTCCAGAGATGCCATGGATGTTTGTAGGGGTTCGGAATCCACTTTTAATCATAGATCAAAGTGGATTCCGAACAGATTAGCCGTAAGTCCCGGTTTAATATAACTGTTGGGCGTTGGGCGTAGGGAGTAAAGCTGACAACCCTAGTCCGTAAAAAGAAAATATCTCCTTCCTCGAAATCTGCCAATATAAGCAGACGGCCTTGACCCACCATGGGACTATTGCGCCAATGTCGAAGAAGAGTCATTACAAGTTTATTAATATGTTTATGAAATTTACTAAGAAAAAAATACAAAATTAGATATTGTAAAACTATACTCAAGTGAGTGACTAGCGTTCAGGTGCTCGGTGCCACAGGTCTTGGCTTCGAGTCCCGGCCCGTGCCATGGATGATTGTAGTGGTCCGGAATCCACTTTAAACCGTAAATTTCTGTCTAATATGACTAGAGAGTTGGGTGTAGGGCTGTCATCCCTACCTCATAAAAAGAAAACATCCCCTATCTTCAAATCTGCCAGTAAGCAGACGGCCTTGGCCCACGATGGGGCTATACGCCAATGAAGAAGAAGTTATTTTATCTGGTGCATACGTCCAAGATTATAATAAAAATTCTGATAATTTCTTTTGAATTAAATTAAACTATAATTTTTGAAATCAAATTAGCCGTAAAATAAATATGAGCTCTCTGAAATTACATTCGTTAAAAAATTTTTATGTTTTAATTTATATCATCACTATCATTAGCCAATAGCCCTATATCGGGCCAAGGACATATGACTGTTGGCAGATTTCGAAACAGATTTTTTCTTTCTATGGGGTGGAGCTATCAGCCAAACGCCCAACGCTCTACAGTCATATTAGACCGGGACCTACTGTTTAAAGTGGATTGCGAATCACTACAAACGGTCATTGCAACGCCTGCATTTGAACCTGAAGCCTGTGGTACCGAGCGCCAGAATGACAGTCACGCAACCCTTTGCTTTATATGGATGTAATAAATTATCTGCAAATATTTGAGTGAATGACATTGAGAGCGTCACAGAGCCCAATCAGGCTTCTTCTCAGTCACATCATTCCCAAATTGTAAAAGGGCAATTCAGCTCTAGGCACAGTGATTTGGTGTGATGTAATAGTAGTAGTCATATTAGACTGGGATCTAATGTTTAAAGTGGATTCCGAACCACTACAATCATCTGTGGCACCGCCAGGTTAGGGTTGTCAGCCCTGCGCCCAACGCTCTACAGTCTTATTAGACCAGGACTTATGTTGTAAATAGGATTTTGAACCTCTTCAAACATCCATGGCACCGCCTGGATTCGAACCTGAAACCTGTAGAACTCGCCCCATTAAGCCCCACTGATGCTTTACATCTCTCATTTTCTTTCCCCACAGTTTTGTGTTTTGTTAATGAATATCGGGACTCGAACCCAAAATCTGTGGACAGGACGTAATATTGGTACTAATAAGCGAAAAATCATTTGAAAATTTAATTAAAATCTAACACTATTACTTAAATTTTATTGTTCTATAAATTATGTTATAAATTTCAATCCAATATTAATATTATCGTTCCTTTTCAAATTTATCAACACATTTACCATTGTTCATTTAATTCAGATCTAAATAATTTTGAACTGAATTTATTATGTAAAAAACTAGAACATGAAGTAAGAAATTTATATGCATTTAAATGCCTTTTTTTTGTAAAGTATAGAAAGTGAAACATAAAATCAATAACTTTCGATTTCTGAATCGTTGTTTGTTACAGATTATTTGTTTTGATGTTCAGTCAAATTGATTTGTTTTCTTTTGTTCTCTTATCGATTAGGAAGTGCAATTATTATTATCATTATCATTCACCAGTATTATTTTATTTTTACTTTTGATGATTCAATAAAATTTGGAACAGTCAAATAGGCTCTTTGGGAAAGTGTTGTTCTGGTTAGGGGTCCGTGCCGTTATCCGAAAATGAAGCAAATAAAACTCCATTGCAAATATTTGAATAACGTTAGTCTTAAGGAATTTTCTGGAGAATTTGGCTTTCGTTTGAAATGTTTTGTAGCATGGTTTTGAAATACTTTTCACGTTTTGGCTTGGGATTTGAAACATTTGCATTTCCAATGGCTATAAGTACTCGTAGTGCGTGGATCCATTTCTTCTTCTTGAAGTTTCACATTTATCACTTGAGGCATTTTCCCGTGCCTATTGAGCTGTAGAGTGCATCTTATTGTATTTTTGGAATACTTCATTCTTCATTTATGCCTAGAATTTTCAAACTTTGATATATTCCTTTGGCTATTGAATGGTATAGTGTTTCATGTAGAATTGGAAATACCTCATTCTTCATTTACAACGGCATTTTTCTTACTTTTGTATATTCTTTTAGAGATTCTTGAACAATTCATTCTTCATGAAGTTCTTGATCTATTCAACATTGCTATATCATTCCTATTGAATTTGGCCACTCTTGTAGTATTCCAATTAATTGTTTCATATATCTCTTGCATTATTAATCATTGGCATATTCCTGAGTTTATTCATCCGTTCGCGAATATTCACACATGATAAGTTGAAATATGAAGAGAAGATTTCAGTTATTATTATTATTATTATTTTAACATTCGATGAGTCAATAAAAATTTGGAACAATCAAATAGGCAGTTTGGGAAGGCTGTGTTTCAAAATCAATCTGATTACTTTTGTTACGCATACAGGAGATTTCTTCATTCCAATGGATATTTACATTTTTCAACATTACATTAATTACATTGTATTACGAAGTAAATTTGTTAAAAAGAGCATGTTTCGTCATTTATTAAATAGGATAATTAAATTTATTGAATATTAGTTTTAAAAATATTTATTATATACATTTATTACAAAATTTAATTAAAATCTATCACTTTTACTTTAATTTTTTTGTTCTCGTAAATTACGTTATAAATTTCAATCCAACATTAATATTATTCCTTTTAAAATTTATCAACATTAATATTATTCCTTTTAAAATTCATCAACATTATTATTATTCATTTATCCTGATATTTATAATTCCAATTGAATTTATTATTTAAAAATTGGAGTATTAAATAAAAAAAAAATGTTTGATTACTGAGATAAAAATGGACACGTTTAGGACATCGATATTTTGGTATATTTCCTAAAAAATCACTCATTATTCTAGAATTTCATTTTGTAAATTATCAGAAACCACTATAAATTATTTCATCTTTTAATTTTTGTGTTATCTTTCATCATCATCATTGGCGCAACAGCCCTATTGTGGGCCAAAGGCCGTCTGCCTACTGGCAGATTTCGAAATATGAGATGTTTATTTTTTCTTTTTACGAGGCATAATGCTCTACAGTCATATTAGACCAGGACCTACGATTTAAAGTGGATTCCGAACCACTACAAAAATCCATTGCACCACCGGGAATCGAACACGAAACTTGTGTCACAAAGCGCTAGTCACTCAACCGTCAGCCCCAATATTGATACTAATAAGTGAAAATGATAGTGATATATTTCTATTACTGTATATGTACATCTTTGAACCTTATCATTAATGTCATTGTTTTTTATTGATTTTTTATCGATATATTTTCTAAAAATTCGTTTATTATTCTAGAATTTCTTTTTGTAAATTATCAGTAACCCTTATAAATTATTTCATCTGTTAACTTTTGTATTATCTTTCATCATTTTCATCATTGGCATAACAGCCCCATTGTGAGCCAAGGCCTTCTGCCTACTGGCAGATTTCGAGACAGGAAATAGTTTCTTTTTTACAAGGTATGGTTGTCAGCCCTTACCCCATTTGTATTATCTTTAGTATTTCGAAATAAGTTGTAATGTTTATTTTTAAGTTCTTAATATACTAGCAAGAAAGGTTTTTCTTCTGTGAAGAAAAGATATAAGTATGAATCCTTTTTCTTCTCAGATTTAAAAGCAGCCTCATGGCCCAAAGGGCTAGAGCTCTGGCGTTTGGGGCTTCAGGTTCAAATCCTGGTGAGAGCATGGATATTTGTTAGTGGTTTGGAATCCACTTTAAACTGTAGGTTCCAGTCTGTTTTGCCCTTACGGTCATTTAGGGCACAAGATGCCCTAAATGACCGTAGAGCGACAAACCAAACCAATCTTAGATTTAAAAATTACTCAATTTCCATCAGATTATGACAATCTTATAGATTCCTTCTCAATACTAGTAATAAGTGTAGTTGTTAATATTGAATAGATGCAAAATGTGGAACATATAATTTATTTTGTATTGATGTTCAAAACAATGGAAAAAGAAGCAAAATCTTCTAATTTTAAAGAAATATTTGCCTGCTGCACTTATATCGTTTTTAGAAAAAAAATTCTTCCTACTATCATTTGTTTAATTTGGGAATTTCTGTCATTGTTATTAATGTGTAACACTATACTTACTTTCTTTGTACATTGTGATATAGAATTGTAATGTAAGTTTTCCCATGATAATAGTTTTAATCATTTCAGTCCTGCTTTACCAGCTGGAAAATTAAACTCAATAATTAGAAAACTAATGCTGTCCTCTTTACTCGAAAAACGAAATTTACCAACCCAACTATCACTGTTTATAACACAAGTATCTCTTGTTCCAAACAAGTCAAATATCTTGGCATCACTCTTGATAAAAATCTCACTTACTCTCAGCCTATTAAAAACCTCCGTAGTAAATTTAATAAAGCTACCCGCATCTTCTATCCTCTAATTTGTAGAAACTCTAACCTGTCGCTACATAGCAAAATGCTTATTTACGTATATTACATGCGTCACATGATTACTTATGCAAATCCAGTTTGGGGCTCCCAGCAAAAATTAACTTGAAAATCATCCAAAGATTTGCAAACAAAATCTTTCGGATGATCACCCACTCACCTTGGTACTTCAGGATATTAGACAATCGCTTAACTTCCCAAACATTCGCTAATTTATACTCAAAATTTCTAAAAATTTCTACACTAATCTTCCTCACACTTGCAATTCGGTCTTAAATTCTCTTCCCAGGTATGATATCTCTTTGTTTAAAAATAGAAAAAGACCGCGGGATTGTTCTTAACATGTAATCCGTTGTTTTTTCCCCTCATTCCTTCATCTGAAGGGCCATTACTGCAAGACCCATCAGATTGTGGGCCTCCTGATGTTATAGTTTCTTCTCATTTTATATCTAAACATTTTATTTTAAAGTCTTCAAAAAAATTTTTTCTCTCTATCTTAGTTTATGCTTTTACCTTTTATTTTTTTTTTATTAATTATATATGTCTAGATATAAAATGTGTGGCATAAACTTTTAATGGGCATTGACCTAAAGCAATGCTTCTCCAAGATAAAAGTGTGTGGCTGCTCTGCAGCCAAAGTACTTTGCTTAAACCACCCAGAAGGTTTAAGTGTTTCACGGGTTAATTTATTTAACTATAATTTGAGGACTTGAGGAAAAATAAAATTTTTTTTTTAAATGTCTGAAATTTACAGGGCACCCAAAGGTATTTTATGTTAGGCTGCATTTGAAATGGAGTTGGAGGTACAAGCATCCATGAAAGTTGCAAATTTATGCGAGCTTATAAAGTCCTCTCCTCTGTTTAAAGAAGATACTTCGTTAATTCTCTAGTAAAAAAATATTATTGCGATGAATGACGAAAAGCTTAGACAGGAAGTTTTAAAAGAAAAATACAGGCAAAGTGCTTTAGAGGAAAAGCGTAGGAGTACGAATTACAGAAACTGAAGACGGAAATGAATTTCGAACTTGAAAAGCTCAAGTTGCAAGTTCCAGATTCTTTTAGAGCAGTAACTGATAACGATGTGCTGTCTTCAGCTTATTCTGAAAATAAGATTGTTGTTACCTACATTTAGGGCAGAGATTGGTGATATTACTCTGTTCCTGGTGCTGCTAGAGAGGCAGCTTAGCTATTGGAAATACCTGAGCATCTTTAGGTCTCTCCCCTGCGTTGTGTGATACTCTCATAGCCCGTGAATCAGAATAAAATGCTTCGAATTTCGCTTTTGTAAAGGAACTGTTACTTAAACGTTTCAATATTAATATCGAAAAGTTTAAGCAGTTATTTTTTGCTCATCTTCAGCAAAAAAGAGAATACCTGGAGTGATTATTATTTTGAAATGTGAGCATATTTTGAAAGCTGGCTCCAGGAGCTAGATATTTCCTCATTCGAACTACAAAATCTGATCATAGCTGATCAAATCAAAAGAAGGGTTCCCTTTGATTGAAAGGAACATATGTTGGATAAATGGGAGCAGTTAAATTCGAAAGATGTTTCAGCTGAAAAAAAAACGATTTTAGATCCCCGTATGTAAAGAAAGATACTGTGCCAAATCACAAAACAGGGGCCGGTGGTATCTCCTAATGCCTGATTGACCAAGTTAATTCAATTACTGGAATGTTCTGGAAGAATTAGAAACTGTTAATTTTAATGAAGACTCATTTCACTCGTTACCACTTCATGCGTGTTTTCATTCCTTGTGTGCTGACCAAAATCTTTCGATTAGCGATGTCTAGTATTGAATAATTTTATTTCAGGAACAAAGAATGAATGACCAATATAAACCTCACAGACGAAAAGATATCAGCAGCTGCGTACGGCAAAGGAACTGCTGACGCTTGTGCCCAGACGCCTTCATAAAGTTGGCCTGACAGTTGCTCTTAGGCGAGACTATTTAGACTTGTGTAAGAAACACACAGGCTGGGTATCTCATCATTAGAATCGTATTCCCATTACAGAGGATAATCATTTCAGTATCACCAGGGCAGGATTTAGATGAAAAGAGGCCCTAGGCTATTCCACTTATGAGGCGTTGATCTTAACTAATACATTATGTTTTTTTTATTAGTCATATGTGTAGATTTCTCCTTATTTTCGATTCAGTGTTTTATTTGCTAACAATTTGAATGTAGGCCCCTCTGCATCTTGAGGCCTTAGGCGGAAGCCTAGTTAGCCTATAGGAAAATCCGGCCCTGAGTATCACAAGCCATTCTCAATGACAGTTAATATGGAGAAAAGTAGAGACATAGTTTGATACCACTAACAACAAGGAAAGAGATGGTTTCGATGATCCTGGTGTGCTTATCTTTCCAGATGAGCACGACATTATCATACTAAATTATACAAGAAAGAAAGCATACTAAACTATTTATATTTGCTTTCTTTATTCTTTTACAAAAAATATATATATATATATATATATATATTTGTTTGTCTCTGTGTTCAGAATTTTATGTTTGCTCCATTCACTTATTCTGTCGATTTATATGATCTTTCTTGATGTATTCATGGCATTCCTCACTGATTGTAGCTCCTTTTAAAAACCGAAATAATTAAAAAAATAATAACTATTCTCGAAGCAGTATGCGACAGGAAAGTTATCCAAGCTTAATCAAGCTAAAAAATTAAAATTGATAAAATAATTAACGAGTTTGTTTTTTCAAATCTAAGGAAACAAGAATATTTGTTATCCAAATGTAAAAATATAGTATACAATAATGTACTAGCAAACATTTTACCTTAATTATGTTGCTTATATTTCATATTACCCTCTATGTGACTTCAAATAACTTCGCATATCATGTACTTTGTGACTTCACATTATTAAACTGGAATCAAATATAACTTATAATAGCATACAATAACCAGGCATTTATCGAAAATTTTTGTTTTAATTTAAAAGGAAGCAATCATAAGAAAAGTGGTTAATGTTGGGATAAAAGTCAAAGTTAAGATCCATTTATCAACTAATGTTCAGAATCCACAAGTCTCTAGATATTTCCTTGCTCTTTTATTAATGGAATTTCAAAGTGTCGATGTTCTGCTAACAGCAATGTTAGAACTTGTTGGACAGCATTTTCTTCTTTAATTTACTTTAATTTGAATTACTCGGCTCACAAACTTAACAATACTGCTGAAATTGATGACGCTACAGAAAATATGGCGAAAATAATTACTGATGCTTACAATGCTGCCTCGAAACTAATTAATACTAACAATCGTGATTATCTTCCTCCACACATTAAAACCTTAATCACTAACCGTAATCATGCCCGTAAAACCTGGCAAATCTTTCGTGATCCACAAAGTAAGACTATATATAATCACTCGCAGACTTTACTGAGAAGAGCTATTGCTCGATATAAATATGAAACTTGGGATAGACACCTGCAAACCGTAAACTGCGAAGATGGTTCTTTCTGGTCTTGTCCCAGGACATTTAAACGTAAACGTTCTCACATTCGAACCCTAGGCTCTAACAATTCACTGGCCACCACTGACAGTAAAAAAGCTGAGGTTTTAGCTGACAGCCTTCAGTAACAGTTTCTTGAGAACAACATTAATAATGATGATATAAAAAATCTCGTTAAGTCCACTATCACTAATTTTATTAATACTTGTCAAGTCTCTGAAATTCCTATCACTAAAGCATCTTTCGTTATTAATTACATTTCCTCACTGAAAATTAACAAAACTCCTGGTATAGATAAAATTACTAATAAAATGTTAAAAAACCTTCCTTTCAAAATAATACTTGAGATATGTAAAATTACTGATTCTATTCTTCATACTGGTTATTATTCTAAGTCTTGGAAAACAGCTAGAATTCTCCCAATTCTTAAACCTAGAAAGTATCCTACTTCTCCTATTAGTTACAGACCAATTTCTTTACTCTCTTCTATTAGTAAACTAATTGAAAATGTCATTCTGAACCTTCTTAAAAATGAGTCAAATCAAAAGAACCTTCTCATCCCACAGCAATTTGGATTTACCGAAACACTTTCTGCAACTCATCAGCTCTACAATCTCACAAAAACTGTTGCTGAAGGATTTACCTGGAAATATGAAACTGCTGCAATTTTTCTTGATGTGGCCAAAGCTTTTGATAGAGTCTGGGTTAATGGATTGATTTACAAACTCATTTCTTACAATTTCTCTCCTTATTTGATTCAACTAATTCGTAACTATCTTTCAGACATACACTTTGTTGTCGCAGTAGGGAATATTGATTCCTCAATTCGAGATATTCACACTGGTGTGCCCCAGGGCTCTATTCTAGCTCCTTTCCTCTATAATATCTTTATCAACGATATTCCACAAAAGAACAATATCAAAATTAGTCTTTATGCTGATGACATTGCAATCTTAACGCAAGGCCGAAAAACTTGCACCATCCAGGAAAATTTGCAAAATTATATCATTGATTTAGAAAAATGGCTCATTAACTGGAAGGTAAAATTAAATGTGGACAAGACTGAAGCAGTTCTTTTCACTTGCAAAAAATCCTATAACCCTCCTAATATTAAAATATACAATAATTATATCACCTGGTCTAAAGAAACTAAGTACTTAGGAATTATCCTTGATAGTAAACTTAACTACAGATCGCATATCTACAACCTTAGAAATAAATTCAATACTCAATTTAGAATTCTCTACCCTTTAATCAATAGAAATTCAGTTTTACCTCTTAATCTCAAAATTCTAATATATCTCTCTTATCTTCGTCCAGTATTAGCTTATGCAAGCCCAGTTAGGGGTTCTGTCGCACGTACAAATTTTGAAAGCATTCAAAGGCTTGAGAACAAAACTCTCAGAATGTTAACGAATTCACCCTGGTACTTTCGTAATGAGGGGCCTGAATGGCCGAGTGGCTAGCGCTCTGGCGCTCGGTACCACAGGTTTCGGGTTCGAGTCCCGGGGGTACCATGGATGTTTGTAGGGGTTCGGAATCCACTTTAAACCGTAGGTCCCGGTCTAATAGGATCGTAGAGCGTTGCGGGGGCATTGTGACTCCGCGTCCGTGGCTTATCTTCAAGTTACACGCTCCCCTGGGTAATGCAAAGTGAGTACGTCTTTGCAGCGCTTGCCTTAAGGCATCCAAGACCAAGCTGTTTAAGTGTTTGCCAGCTGCATTAGAAAGAAAAAAAAAAAACTTTCGTAATGACGATATTAGACGAGCTCTCTCGATTCCAAGTTTAAGACAATTTGTTAACAAAATTTCTACTAAATTCTATAATGATATGCGAAACATTAATAACCCTGTATTAAATATCCTACAAAATTACAATTATGATATTTCTTCCCGCAAACATAGCAAAAGACCCCGCACTGTTCTAAATATTTTAAAGTAATTCCTTACAACTGCCTCGATGAAAAAAGTTCGCTTTTCTCCTAATTTGACAATTTGCTCATTCGGGGTTATTACATGCAACTGATTTCATCAACATCTACATTTTTGATATTTTTCATTTTATAATTTTATTAAATAAATAATTCTCTTTTAAAAAAGGGCATTTAATTATCTATTTTTCTTATTATTTCAAAGGGCATGAGACCACCACTATGTTTCAACATTTTACAAAGAAGGAGCTTGTAGCGACACCTATTGATGTAAAATGGAATACGAATTGAACGACTTCTACTTTCACTGTTAAGAAAGGGAATTTTCCCGCTAGAATAAAAATAGAACGTAGTAAGCGTTCGAAGTAGAATAAACATGTCGTAATTGTGAAAATTGATTATCGTCTTTTATTTTGCCGTCTGAATTTTAATAACACTACGCAACCTTTACAATACCGCCACATACTTGGTGACCCGTGAATTGTTTGCAAACAGTGAATTATTTACAAAATGACTAAAAGTAATGAATCGGCGAAAAAAGATGAAGTAGCGCGGGTAAGTGTCAAAATACCTCCTTTTTGGGCAGAAAAACCAGAAATATGGTTCTTTCAAGTTGAAGCACAGTTTTCAATTTGTGGAATAACAGCCGAGGATACAAAATTCAACTACTTAGTTTCGCAATTAGAACCGAAATTTGTTGAAAGTTTGTGGGACATTATAAGTGATGATAATAGAACAAAATACACCGCTGCTAAAGAACGTTTGCTGAATACTTTTAAAGAAAGCGAAAATAAGCGTCTTCAGAGACTACTGACAG
Source organism: Caerostris darwini (assembly GCA_021605075.1). Taxonomy (NCBI): domain Eukaryota; kingdom Metazoa; phylum Arthropoda; class Arachnida; order Araneae; family Araneidae; genus Caerostris; species Caerostris darwini. The sequence continues at coordinate 1,267,393 of BPLQ01012170.1, read as the reverse complement.
GACTTGATTTGGGAGATCTTAAACCCAGTCAACTTTTACAAAAAATGAGAAACCTGGCTACTGATGGAATAACAGATAAGGTACTAACAACATTATTTCTACAAAAAATGCCTGATTCCGTGCGAAATATTTTACTAGTTAGTGATGAAGGAATTGAAAAACTGGCATTAATGGCGGATCGTATTCTTGAAATGCAACCAAAACAAGAACTTTACCGCTTAAGCAATAATGTTTCACCAGGATCAGATGCCATGACTGAGTTACAACAACAAATTACATCTTTGGAAAATAAACTTGAAAAACTGAGTGTCACAAGGAACTCTCGTTCCCAAACAACAAATAGAGGTCGATACTCTTCTTCTCATCGAAGTAAGTCTCGCAATCGCTATTATAATCCTTCTGACAAATACTGTTATTACCATTTTCGTTTTCGAGAAAAATGTTTTCCTGATAAATGCAAAGCTCCATGTGCATGGAAAAATAATCCTTCGGAAAACCAGAATCAGCAACAGAATTAACGGCAGACTCTGCTGCTGACAATACAACATATTGCCGTCAATACCGTCTATTTGTCAACGACAAAAAAACGGGTTTACGCTTTTTGGTTGATAGTGGAGCGGACGTAAGTCTTATTCCTTATACTTCTAAACACAAATTTATTAGTGACTATAAATTATATGCTGCAAACAATACTGCAATCGATACTTTTGGTACAGAAATTTTAAATCTTGATCTAGGTTTACGCAGAGAATTTCAAAGTGATGTAGCGACACCTATTGATGTAAAATGGAATACGAATTGAACGACTTCTACTTTCACTGTTAAGAAAGGGAATTTTCCCGCTAGAATAAAAATAGAACGTAGTAAGCGTTCGAAGTAGAATAAACATGTCGTAATTGTGAAAATTGATTATCGTCTTTTATTTTGCCGTCTGAATTTTAATAACACTACGCAACCTTTACAATACCACCACAAGCTAGTGGCCGCTACGCGGCCAAGGATCTCCGTAATAATCTACAATAACAGTGTCGATGTTTTTTTTCTCATGGTGTTTTACTAAATATGTTTTAGAAAAAAAAAATTCAATTTTTGTTATACATTTGAAAATAGAAAATGCGAATACATCAAAACAACAACAAATATAAAATGACGTTTGAATCGAAGGGATATATGGGGATGCGAAGCAAAAAGGACTATAATCCCCTAATCACTATATAGTAACAGTTCGTTTTTCCCCATTTAATATGTCACTCTCCACAATGTTCTACGATCGTGTTAGACCGGGACCTACGGTTTAAAGTGATTCCGAACCACTACAAACATCCATGGCACCACCGGGACTCTAACCCGAAACTTGTGGTACTGAGCGCCAAATCGCTAGCCACTCGGCCCTAAAATGACGTAGTGATGATGTATTTTGATAGCATCTGAATTTGATATTTATTGATTTCATTTTGACTTTGATGTATTTTAAATATTCTGAAAATATATTCCAAATTTTAATTAATTAACATTTTTATACCTGTTCAAACTTAATAATAATAATAATAATAATAATAATAATAATAATAATAATAATAATAATAATAATAAATAAAACCATTTCGCAGTCATTTTATGTAGCTCCAAAATCTATTTATTTACTTCAACTTCCATTATATCGCGCAAGTTTCAGTTTAGAACGGAATTCCCAAAATTTAGTTTCACTTCTGGTTTAGGAGTTCAGAGGGAACTATGAAGCCATATACTGAGGTTGCTATCTGCAGGAATTAACGATTAAGTGAAAATATTATTTTCAATCAGGTTAGTAATATTGTGTCGTAGATTTAAATTTAACTAATGTCAACTTTATAAACAAAATCATTTCGTAATTGTTTCGTGTCAGAAAAAATCATTATAGAACTCGTAAAATGTACAGTACTTAGTTAAATAAATTGTGCGTTAATTTCTGCGTCCTAATTATTTCTTAATTTATACAAGCTGAGAATTCATAAATTTCTTAAGAAATGCACATTAAGTTACTTAAAAATAAAAAATATTATATTTGTGGTTGGGTAATGTTCATTTAGAATTATGAAATCTTAAGTATGGATATAATGTAATCTATATCAGTATGTTAAATTTTATGTTATTAGTTTCATATTCAAGTAATATTTTTCTTAAAAAATGATTAAAAATGTAAGAGATTGAATTTCAAAACTTAATTGAAGAGGTACAGATTATATTATTTAATTCCAAATTGATTCTAGTTGCTGATTTCCTACAATTATATTTGTTTTAATGTTAAAATATATGAGATAGCCGTCATTTAAAGTATATAAGTATTAATAAATTTCATTATGTAATAAATTAATAATTTTAAACTTTGATATAAAAATAGCAATTTTTAGTTCTACATGAAATTTCAACTCGAGGGGGGGAAGGAATAATATATCATATTGCCTGATAATTCTACTAAATACTGGTAGATTAAATAGCAAACTTGCTTCAAAATCACCAAGTATATGTCAAAATGATAATATTTTAACATCAGGATGCAATATAGTATAAATGTAATTTATAAGTTTAATTAAAATTTCTAATTTTAAAGATATAAAATTGTTTCTATTTTCTTTGTATAAGAAATTGGGCAGGCTATTTTAGAGATTTTATTGTAGTTAGATTATATTCACCTTTAAAATAATTAGTTTTACTTTTCCTAGACAAATTTGCTACATTAATTTTCGGATAATTTAATTATAAATTATTATTAGCAATATTTAAACAATTATTTTATAATTATTTATTACATGTCTTGTTATTTGAAGATTTGTTTATATTTTTAAATCAATATTCAAATGTTATGTATATATACATGTGTATTTTTTCAATATTTACTTTATATAAAAGTTTTCAGTACTTTTATTAGTCAATATTTTTAAAGAATGAAGTAGCAGATGTATAATTAATTATATTTATATAAACATGTATTATATAATATCTATGCAATTTTATTGATACAGATCCTAAATCCAATACAGAGTAGAATTGAAATGAAAATATGGGATGGTCTTTTTAATTCTTTAAAAAGTATTTAATATTTTTCAAATTTTATTAGAAAATATAGCTATTACTGTATTTGTAGCAAATGATATGTTAAAAATTAATTGCAAACATGACGACATTTTAATATATATTAATTATAATTTCTCATATTTTCCAGATTTGGTATTGCTGATAAAAATTAAGTTTTAATGTGAAAAAATGTCTGAGGTTAAACTGAAATATACAGTTCGCTTCATGGATGATGGAACCCAAGTTCCTGAATTTGTATCTGAAGCTAATAAATTTTTTAACAACTTGACCCAAAGCAAATTCACATACTCAGTTATTTCAGAAAAAGTTAAAAAATACTCTGATGAATTCAATTGCGATAATCTTTACGAAATAGTTTTCAGCCTTACCTGCACTAATGTTCAAAAGGATAGCGATATTGACAGCTTTACATCTGCTATTAGTAGAGAATGGTGTGATAATTCCAGAAACAATCATTATTTGCAATGGCTAATGCCTGAAAGAAGTAATAGCTTTTCAACAAGCCATAAAAGTCATTGTGGAAATGCTAAAGCATCTGAATTTGCCTTTGGAACTATACCTGACATGAAACACTTTGTGCAATGTTATGCGTTTCAACAAAGAGGATCAACATCATCAATTTTGTGTTCATTTTCACACTTGCAAAGACATTTTATAGTTTATGTTTCTAACACACACAGAAGTAGTTGTATTCACACTGGAGAAATGGGTCATAAAATGAAAATAAATTACGATTCGCTTATTAGAATTGTTGCTAATGTTGATACGTCTAAAACGGCTGCAGAGCTTTACTTGCACATGGAACATCCACCTTTAATATATGTTACTCATGCAGATAAAAAGAAGTTCGAGGTAGCTAGCAATACTCCAGAAAATAATTTAGGCCAATGTCGGCGTATATCTAAAGCTAAAGAAATGGAGTATAGTTCTGATAAATTTGAAAGAACATTTAGTCTAGGATGTAAATGCAATCATACATTATGCGAGAGTCGCATAAAGATGGGCAAGGCTCCAGTTTTGAAACTAGTGATTGAAGATAAATTTCAAGCACGATTGTTGATCAATCAGTTAATTCTCAGACATGCAAAAAAGACTGAAATATGCATAACCTCATTAAATACGATCAAAATTCAAGATTCTTTAAGAGATTTTAAAAAATTTCCTTCTTTTCAAAGCAATTACGAAAATGTGGATCCAGACATTCATCAATTTAATTGTGATTATGCTTGGAGATCTCTTAACTCAAAGTCTTTTTTTGTGTTCCATCAGATTAAAATCATGAGCCAAAACAATGTGAATTACACAACAGATTTATTGAATGAACTTGTGAGTTGTGCTAATCAGAATCCTTCTGCTGTTGCTAAAGCATTATTTGATTTGTCTGATATGGTAGATAAAGGAGTAATGTTTGTATTTCAAACAACCTTTATTAAAAAATTTAATTATTTTTGTAATTTTATTGATTTGATTCAGTTGCCAAAAGGTATGTGTTATGTCCGTCGTGTTGTTATTACACCTTCTAAAGTTATCTTTATGAGGCCATATGAACATTTTGATAACAGAATTATCAGAAGATTTGATGTGGAATATATGCTGAGAGTTTCTTTTCAAGATGATAATTTTGAAAAATTAACTTATGCTGTACAATACAATTCCAATAAAGAATTAATTACAAGCAAAGTGGTTGGTGATATTTTAATGAGTGGTATAACAATTGGTTCTAGATGCTATGAAATACTCGCATCATCTTCTAGTCAGCTTCGTGAACATGGTCTGTGGATGTATGCAGCTGACAAGAATGGCAACACTGCTGCAACTATTCGTACATGGATGGGTGACTTCAGCTCAATAAAAAATGTACCAAAATACATGGCCAGAATGGGACAATGCTTATCAACTACAGAAGAAGGAGTTCAAGTATGTTTGGATGTTAATAGCGAAATCCCAGATGAGGATTTTAAGTCAAGAAATGGACGTTACATTTTCTCTGATGGAATTGGAATAGTTTCTAAAAGCTTGGCTGATAATGTAAGTTTTTTTTCAACTAAAACAGATTTAATATGCATTGTCTTGAGTTAATATAATTAAAAAAAATACTTTTGTGATAAAATAGAAACAAAGTAATTAAATTAGAATTTAAATGCTGTTTGTAAAATTGTGTTTGTACAGAATGTTAAACTACATTTTCTGTATTTTTCAAAAATAAATCCAATAATAAAGGTAGTATTAAAATATAGAAAACTGAGGTTATACTTTTCATTTTAGGGTGTTAGCATCAGAGGTCATACATTTTAGGGAGTTTTCATACTCAGACTAAAAACTTACCACTTAAAAAACCAGTTAATCTGAATGCTATTCATTAGTCTGACTATGAAAATAACACATAAATTTCATTCAGTTACTCAATGCAAAAATTCTGCAGTTTGGTGTAAACCACATCAGATAAATGGCAGAAAAATATTTTTTCTAATTTATGATGTGAATTTGATTTTAGAATTATTTTATATTAAGACCATGTACAGAAAAAAAAAAGATTTTCTTGCAATATACCCTTGGACGAATTTCTTCATGTAATACATCCTTGGATAATATTCAGATAACCTATAAAATTAATAATATTTCGGAAAGTGGGCATATTTTCTTTGAAAACTAAATTTTTACACTAGAAGCAGTTATTTAAAATTTATTTTGCCAAACTTTTTAATACATAAGTTGTTTTCAAGTAATGCATATTTAAATCTATTTAATTCACTCAAATAATATATTAAATATTTATTTTTCAATGCTTGTACTTATTATTGAAATTTTTTAAATTTTATTGCTATCCTAGGTTCGTTTAGCTTTAAAGAAAAATCGAGGTTTAGAGGAAGATGAGCCCCTTTTCTATGAGCCTTCAGCATTCCAAATAAGATATAAAGGCTGTAAAGGAATGGTTGTTGAACATTCTAAGTTACGTGGACAACCTATCACGGGACCAGCTATTGTGATAAGACCAAGTATGGTTAAATTTAAATGCAAGACATCTGATCAATTGGAAATAGTTAAGACTAGTGCACCAAGTAAGTGCAGATTGATTAGAAGAATTGTATGTGAAAGTTTTGATATCTACACCATATATTTACGTGTGTAAACTGAGAATTTTTGTAACTTTCTCTTAAGCTAACTTTCTCTAAAGCTAAAGGGGATTTGTTTATAAATTAGCTAATCTCGCAAAAATAATTGGGTGTGTGTGAAAAATCGCCTAATATTGTTAAATATAACACATTTTTAATTCTTCAGTTTATTTTTGTAACTTTATGAGAAAATATTTATTTCATTTAAAATTTAGTTGTTTTCTGAAAATGAGTAATTTTATTTGCGAAATTAATATTCCTGGTTTGTTACTAAAATGAAAATTTTGAAATTGGTGAAATTTGCATTCGGCAAATGCAAAAATAACAAAACTTATGCCAGAAATAATAAAATATGAATAATAAGCACATAAAATTTACAATGGAAAAGAAAATTACTTTCATCTTTTACCTGACTTTTTTGGTGTTTTAAATGCAAACTATGTAAAAAGAAAGAAAAAAAAAATCATATAAATCCATCAAAATCTGTGTTACCAAGTTTTCATATAGTTATCTAATTCACTTTCATTTACTAAAATTTCTGTATGTATATTATTATCAGTTTTAATGCATTCAGTACTAGAATTTATGTCCTGCGCTTCTGTAGATTATTAGTCTTTTTTTTTTTTTTTTATACAAGATGCAATTCTTTTAAATATTGCACTTTTGTAAAAAAAGATGTTCTTTTACAAGTTCAAAGGCAAATTATTTCAAATAATTACATCAAGTCATTTTTGCTACCTAGAAAACCCATAAGAGCTCTGTAAAGGTTTTGACACTGGGTAAGTGGGCATAATATTGATAAATCATATTTGTCCTCTTTGGGGAAGGAATTGTTTTCTGTTTGTTTCAGTTTTCCCCAAAACTAATTTATGATTTGAATATGAATCTTCAAAATGTTCACCTGTTCATGTTTGTTTTTTTGTGTGTTTTATGTTCAGAAATTCCATTAATTTCCAAATAATCTTAATTACTTTTTGTCACTACGACTATCTTGTTTCTTTCGTCCAGTGATTCTATTTGTCCTATTAGTGTAGTCTTCTGGTCCAAGAAGTATTAATCAATCCATTCAGACATTTATTGAATCTTCATTTATTTACAAATAATATATACAGGGTTGATCGAAACAGCTCATCTCAAAGGCAACAGCGAGTCCAGGAGGAAAACCGGTTTTTATAAGACTATAACATGACGCTGCTAAAGCATACAAGTTCCAACACCTTCTAATTCGCTATCTATGGAAACAATCACAAGATCTTTATTTCTACTGCATTCATATGTGCACTGTAATTGTCCCTATGTTAATTGTTCCCAAAATGATTGCATATGCAAAGGGTTAAAAAAGACAAATACCCTTATCACAATTAAAATTTTTCATTTTTTTCCCTTTCCTATGACAACCCAAGAAAGGTATAAGTAATATTACACAAATACAACAAAATTCCTAGGAATTTCAGCAAAAGAAAAACAATAGGGTCTTTTAGGTATGTGCTTGCTTATTTAAAACAGGATAAAATCAAATAAATATGTAGTTTTATTTTCATGCTTATATCGCTCCTTTTAAATGTTGTAGTTTTTTTTTATCAGATTAAAATATTTTTTGATATATAGAACTTGTCATCATCCTGCTCTATTTATAAGATTTTTTTTAAAATTTTGTCAAAGAAAAAGTATTTTTGTCAATGTTTTGTGTTGATCATATTTTACTGCTTTTTAAAATACTGTATTTTAGTAAATCTGGTAATACTAGGTAATATTTTTAATAATTTCATTATAAAAGTGAATATTTCTTTAATATAATAGAATATTAAGTATTTAAAAAATATTTAAATTTTATTCTAAGTTTATTAAGACAAGTTTCAATGAAATTCATTTTATTCTTAAGTATCAATAGATTTTTTTTTTCTCCAGGAAAACTATTTCTGAATAAGCATCTTATTACAATCCTAGAACAAATGGGCATCCAAAAGGAAACATTTTTAGATCTGCAAAGTGATATGATGTTGAGCTTACTAGATTCTTTAATAATTGAAAGCAATGCTGCTGATTTTCTGAGGCATACCATAGGAATGGATTTCCCTTTTAAAGATCTTCATGAAGCTGGTGTCTGTCTTACAAATGAGCCATTTTTTAGATTACTATTACTTTCTGTTTTCAAATCATTTGCTGGTATGTATATTTTACATAAACTTTTTCTTTTTTTGAAGATGCTTTTGCATACTTTCTTTCTAAAAATTCTGTTACTGTTAGTATAAAGCATGAAATATGACAAACATAAAGGGTGAGGGGGGGAGTGATTAAAGACTACTTTCTAAAACATAATTTACAATTAGTATAAATATTTATTTATTTTAAAACTGTTAATTGTTCTTAGTGTTTGCTATGCAATGTATTTGCTATTTTGTAAACATCTTTCAAGAATTTGATTTTTATTTTAAATACTTCTCTTTCATTTAAAATTTATATGACTTTTATCTACAAATATAAAATTAAAAAACATTTTGAAATATTAAATAATTTTTAAACATAATGTAAAGAAATTTATAAGGCATATTAAGCAGAAAATGTGTAATAACTATTTTTTTAAATAATCACTTATCCTGGCAATAATCGATTTAAAAAAATTAATAATGTAGATAATATATAAAGTTCATGCATTTTTTTTGTTAAATACTTATTTGAGGTAAGAAAATTAATATATTGTAACACATTGAAATCCTTGCAAATATTGTTATTAAAAAAAGAATCTTCAAGACTGAAAATTTAAATTTATGAAAAATAAAAAGTAAAATTAAGTTGATTTTTTATGAAAAAGATTTGGATTTGGTAAAATCTTATGCATATTTATTTTTAATTGTATTTCATTTTAAAATGTTTGAAGTTTAAAGGGCTAAAACTATAATATTTTTATTATGGTTTTTCAATATTTAGTAAGAAATGTATTTTTTTCCTATAATCGATTTGTATAATTTAACTAGAAAAGTTTCTTAGCATAATTATAAAATTATGCATAATTGTTCATTATTTAAAAAAATGAATGTTATATGCTTTAAATAGGTTATTTTCTTTTTGTCTTTGGATAATGATAAAGTAATCTTTATTTGTATTTTTTATTTTCTTTAGCAAAATTGCGTTCTAGTATGCGGATAGCTATTCCAGAAAAATATGGGAGGAATATGATGGGTGTTATAGATGAAACAAGAACACTGAATTATGGGGAAGTGTTTGTGCAGTATAGTGTTAGCACTACTTATCCAAACTCGTCGTTGAAGATTTTGAAAGGTACGTAAATTATTGATTTGTGAATTAAAGTAACTTTTCCTTAATCCAGCACTTTTGTAACCACAATTGTGCCTGGTAATCAAGAAAATATAATTTTTATGAAGATATCAAAGATAAAGCACTTTAAACAAAAATTTTAATTATTAAAACATATACATATTTGATGCATTTATTCATATTCTGAACCTGTGTAAACAGTATAAATATCTGATGAATGAAGGTAGCATTGTGTTGCCATCTAGCAGTCAAAGTCAATAAATGCCTGAATCCATAAGAAAAAATATGAAATTATAGACTTTATCAATCCCAGATTATAGAAAGTGCTGAACTGTTTAATGCAGGCTTAAAAGAGGTTACCATATTTGTAAAATATTTAAATATTGTAAATTTATTGTATAAAGAAATAACTAGATTTTCTTTGATTAATTCTATATAATGCCTTCAGTTTTAAATTTTTTACCACTTAAATTTTGAATAAATTTTTTTGTTTGCTATGTTCAACTCTTAAAGCTATCAAGACTCCATGATAGAGAATAAAGAAATGAAACGGAATGCATCAAAGTCATTTCAACTTTAATGTTGCTGATTAGATTTTAATAGATACTGGAATTAAATATTTAAGCAACTTTTGCATAATGCATTATTATAAGTAGTAAGAGAATTATTAAAAAATTCAGACCTTTACTAAAGTATGCAAAATGATATGGTGTGTCGTACTAGGGGATGAAAGAGACCTATTATGAGCTTATTGTTAAAAAGTTGGAACACTTTACATTAGGGTTAATTAACTAAATGCTGATTAAGAAGTTCAGCTCTCTAGCAAGTATGAAAATACATTTTTGAAAAAAATTCCTTTTATTTGTATCATACTCCTTAAATGTATATCTTTCTGGTTTTCACAGTCTTTAATTATGATATACAAGTATTTCTGTAATATTTTTAATCAATTAAATTTGAGTTCCTTAAATTAATTTAAAAAAATTTCAAATTATCTGCTCCTGAAAAAAAAATGGCTAGATTAAAAAAATAGAGTATAAATATATATTTGTTGCTTAATAAAAATGCCATATCTTTCGATTTATTTAGGTCCAGTTATAGTGACAAAAAATCCTTCTCTTCATCCTGGTGATGTGCGAAGATTGAAAGCTGTGGATGTTGAGGCTTTACATCATATAAAAGATTGCATTGTTTTTCCTGCTAGAGGCAAAAGACCTCATCCTGATGAGATGGCCGGTGAATATATTAATATTTTTTAATCTTAAAATCATACTTGTTACTCTTTGCAGGCTTTATTAAAATTTATGGGAAAAATTTAGGGAGTAATAAAACACAGAGAAAGTAATCAGCTTTGTGAACTAAAGTTTAATAACTTTTAAATGGGAATTAAAAATGCTGTCATGTCACATACTTCTGCAGAAGGGCTTTAATTCTGCTAACAAAGTCTTATGGTTAGTGGGCATCTCCTAAATGAGATTTTTCAAATATCTGTAGGAATATAAATCCTAGAGATCAAGGAGAAAGGGGAGAACGGCAAATGATGATATTTTTTCATGTAATTCATCAGTTTGAATAATTTTGCACTTTCTTGAGTGTGATGCTCCAGTATGCTTGAAACGGGTGTATGGATATTTATTGCAACCTCTAACTAAGGGAAGGCAGGATTTGAGAAATTCAGTTTGGGATGGGACTTGGTAGGTTAGTAGAACACCCAAAATGTGTCCACTCCTACAAATTCTAAAGTGCAATAGCCAGCCAAATTTGAGAAAAAAAAACAAAAAAAACGTTGAAATTTCAAGTGCAGTTTATATACTAATATATTTTCACCTTTGAACATAGGTTATGTAACTAGAGCAGTAGTGGTTGAGTGGTTAGCGCTCTGGTGCTTGATACCACAGATATCGTGTTTGAATCCCGGCGGTGCCATGGATATTTGTAGTGGTTCGGAATCCACTTTAAGCCATAGGTCCTGGTTTCATGTGATCATAAAGCATCACAGATCCCAATCAGACTTCCTCTCACCCACATCATTCCCAAACTATAAAGGGGCAACTCGGTTCTAGGCACAATGATGTGGTGTGGTGTAGTAGTAGTGTAACTAGAACTGTTGCAAATTTGCCTTTAAGCTAGATGGTAAGGTTACAATTCTTTTTTAGAGTAACTTTGAATATGAAAATTTTTTGGAATTTTTAAATAAAATTAACAGTTTAAAAATATTTTTAATTAAACCACAAATAATTTTACTTCATGAATAAAACAACCTTTCAATCTTGAGAAACTTGAGTTAAAATTAATACTATGTTTTTTAAACAGTGATTTCAAATGCATTTTTATAATGGAGATAAATTGAAACTTTGATTACTATTATAAAAGAATTTTTGATAGTATTCGGTTTATTTTTAAACTCTGTAAACCTCTTTATTCATTAATTTTGATTTACATACAAAAATCAGAATAATTAATTTAAAAATATAAGAAACAAAAACATTTTGACATCTTGCATAATTAATAAAAGATTGTTCACATGAAGAATGTTTTTTTCCCCCAAGGTATCTGTAGGAAAAGATACTTCATTGAAATTCAGAAATATTTCTCTTTCATCAGAAAGTTTTGAAGCATCCAGATCATCTTATTAAAAATTGCTGATGGTAGTTCATTACGAAATATTTTATACACACTTCACAGGAATTAATTTTTGTAATATATTCAATCAGATAGCATAATTTTATATTAGATTGTTTACCTGCCTATAAAAATAGACATCTCAAGTTTAAACTAAAATGGTACATTTTTGGGGAATCATTTTAATTGTACAAGTAATTTTTGATAATCACATTTCACATTTTTGAGATTTACTTTAATTGTATTGTATTGTTACAAATAATATTTTGTATCTATTTGCATCCAAAAATAACTTAAAAATTATTATGACAACAGTAATGAAATTTCCAATTCATCTCCATTAAAATGCATTTGAAATAATTGTTTAAAAATAAGATGTTAATTTTAACTGAAGGAGAAACTTTGATGGCTTTTGCCTAGAATTGGTTTGTCATTGGGTTTACTATTTATAATGGTGGATACTATTTAGGCATACTATTATTTTAACATTCTGGATTAAATTTTTTCAAGTTGTGTATTTTCTTTGTAAATCAAACAGAATTTTCTAAAGATTTTTTTTATTGAAGAATTTGATAGACCTTTAATTGTTCTTCTGTAAGGTACAGCTGGAAAAGAAAATCATATTACATAAATATATAAGTAAAATGCTCTAAAATTTGCTTAAAAAATAAATTTTTTAAATTTAAATATGATTAATATTTTTTGTGTAGGTTCTGATTTAGATGGAGATGAATATGTTGTATTGTGGCATAAGGATCTGATTTTTAAGCGAAATAATTTCAATCCAATGGATTATCCAGTATATGAAGAATCAAGCAATTCTCATATTGGGGTAATTATTATTCTTTATAATCTGTATTCTTATAGTTCTTGTGTCTGCTCATTAAATTGAAATCATTTGGATATTTTTTGGGGGAAATATTGTAATTTTGACTTTTTTCACTTTAAAGTTTATAAATCATTTCTTAAGAAGAAATATAAGATTTAATATTTTGTTTAGTTAAATAATCTAAATTTGGATTTTTCTATAAAATTTTGAGAATTCATATTATTTTGGTATTGCAACTTATCAAATGAATTTTTATATTTAATAATAGCTGTTAATATTTTTTGGTTATTTTAAATTTTTTGATATTAATGTTATAGATGTACTTTAAAATGTAGTTAAATTTTTTGTGATATCCAACAGATTGAAGACATGGTGAATTTCTTTTGTGAATACATACAAAATGATTGCATTGGTTCATTTGCACATGCTCATCTCATGTGGGCTGACAAGTTAAAAAATGGTATTTTCTCACCAAAATGCATGCACATTGCTGAACAATACCCTTATGTACTGGATTTTGCTAAGCATGGTACAACACGATATTTAAAGAAATCTGAAAGACCGGATCAGTATCCAGATTTTATGCAAAAAGGTTTGTCGGGTAACACCTACTATTCAAAAAGAGCGCTTGGATCTTTATACCGTGCATCAAGAGTTTTGGATGCTTGTTCGAGTAAAATCAGTTTAAGCAGCTCATTTGAGCTTGAGGCTTTACCTCTTGATTCTGACTTAATTTATCCTGGATGGGAAAAGTATGAATTATCTGCTGAGAAACATAGACAAACATACTTGAAAAGTATAACACAAGTTTTACGTAAATACAACATAAAGAGTGAAGCTGAAGCTTTCAGTGGTTTTGTGGATTTGAAGCATGCTAAGAAATGGCGTCAAGAAAAGTCTGATGCTGTCAAAGTTATCAGATCCTACATGAGAAACATAATGCAAACATACAGATATATTTTCTTGAAAGAAGTGCAAGAAGAAATTGAGGAGAATGATTTAAGTGAAGAGGAAAGCAATGTAAGAAAATACCAAAGAGCATCTGCTTGGTACATGGTGGTTTATTCTGGAGAAACAAAGAGTCCATTGAGTTTTCCTTGGATACTCAGTGACGTTCTTACTAAAATAAAACGCCATAGAAATGGTCAAATGCCACTCAAAAGCAATTTCCTGCTAGATATAGATTCAGATATAGAGGTTTGCTTTTCATCTGGAGCTTTAAAATATGATCAACTTGACTCACGAGAAGCATGCAAGTGTGTATATTTATCTGTATCAATACTGTATGAATGGATTTCAAAGTCAAGATTAAATTTCTCTTCTAATGGCATGAAATCCACTTGCAATAGCTGTTTCAAGAGAATAGTTGATTATTTTCGATCAAATTCTGGCCTATATTGCTGCAGTGCATCCAGCAGAGAGTTATGTAACTGTTCTGAAATGTGTTCTCCAGCAAAATTTATTTTGGAATTTATGAAATATTTTGTCAAAAAAACAAGTTCTACTATAGGAGAGTGTGCTGAAAATTGTGATGGATTTGTTCCTCAAAACCTTCAGGAATTAGCACTCCAGACACTCTCCTTTTTAGCTATTACGCGTGATATTAATTACCTTGGCTTGGATTTCAACTCTAAGAATTTCACCAGCAGAACACTTGCCGAAGAAACCTCAAATGTTTTGTTTGAAGAAGGTGAACCACTTAGAATACCTGTGAAAACCGAAGTTTTGAAGAACATAATAGAATATAATAGAGAGGATGTAATGGAATATTTAAAAAAGAAATCTGGTGTGCAACACATTGTTCTGCAGCCTGAAAGCGATCTTCACGATAACTTGTGCATTATTGTAAATTCATCGGGCAAGATATGGCAACGATGGAATCTGGAAGTAATTCTTCTGGATCCTGATTTTACTGAAAAAATTGAGAATGCATTGAAGGAGAACTGTCCTGTTGAATAAAGAATTTAACTTTGTTTCAAAAACTAAGCTATATATATTTTTAATAATCTTGGAAGCATTCCATATTTAGATGATTTAGTACCAATTTATAATAATGTTCCAATTTTGATTAATTTTATGGAAAATTTTATATAAGTAGCTGTGCAATTTCTCTTCAATTTATTTGAATTTCTGAGAGGTTCTGTTTTTGAAATGTGTTAGTTTAGTTATATTTAGATGGATAGTTTTTTACTTATTGTTCATTCACTCTAATACTTTATCTGCAAATTTTAAAGATTTGTTTTCTAAATTTATTCTGTAAATTATATAAATAAATATCATTGTTTATGTTTATTATCTGTTCAGTTTAGTTGTTGTATTTAAAAGTTTAAGAGTTAAGTTAAAAGTTTGTCTTGTTTGTTTATTTAATATGAATAACAATTATAGGAATAATAAACTTGTGTTCTATATTTCAAAATAAAAAAATTGTTTTGAATATAAAATAACTTATTTTTATGTATTGCAATTAATTTAATAATCTGCAGATAAAGTGACAAATAACCTTTTGTTAGCAGTTTGTTTTATGAGCAAAATTATTACAATTTTTGAATTTTTCTAATATTTTTTTTTCTGTGTGTATGTCATATAAGATTGAAAAAATTTATTGCAACAAATGATTTTTTTTTTATCATTAAGTTATTCACTCTTATATATACATCTACTTAAATTTTAACTTAATCATTTAATATTTGTTTTTCAAATAATATTTTACATAAAACAGTTTAATTATTAGTTTTTATCTTTGTTGGAAGAATTTACAAATGATATATTTTAACACTGTTAACTCTTTTAATTTATAATGTTTATTTCTATATGTATTATGTAAATTTTAACATCAAAGAATTGTAATAAAAAAATATTAACTTGTTTTTGAAGATCGTATACTTATTTTTAAATTGCCATGTTTTTTAATAAATAACATTTACTTTTTATTTTATATTTTTTTTTCCAAAATTTTTTAGGACTATTTACTGTTTTTCTATACTTACTGTTTTCATATACTAATTTAATATTTTGGGCAAATTTTAAATGCATATATTTTAAATATTCAAAAACCTATTGAAATTTGTTGATTCATTCTTATTTTAATATATTAAGAGTGAAATGCATAATCAAAAGAATTTTTAATAAAAATGTAAAATATTAAGTTATGAATACTGAAATGTTTTGAAATTTAATTTTACAAAGATGTTAAAATTATTCTTTACTCCAATATATTTTATATTTTGGCACAACTTGTACATTCTTAACTCTGCTAAAATAAAAATATATATAAAGTGTTACTAGAATATTTTAAGTATATGAAAATTAATAATTATTTTCATGTGTTACAGTTTAGCTTCCAAAAAATACATTTGTTTAAATTTTAACGAAGCTAATTTTCTAGCATACGATTGAAAAATGTACTTTTCTAATTTGATGTTGCATTTTAAATTTACCTAAATTTTTTTCTTCAAAATGATATTTTTTTTTATAACTAGTTTTAGAATTTGAAACCTCTTTAAATAAATTTAATAGCTCCTATGATCACTTATTATATTAGCCTATCTATGTTAAACAGCAATGTTAGAATCATAAAGCAAATTATGTGTTTATAATAATTTTAAAAATAGTTTTGATACATTAAATGACTTATATCAATATTAAAAGTTGATAGAAGTCATTTAATGTAAACGAAATATATTTTTTTTATATAAAATCTCTTTAATTGTGTATTTTATGTGATTATTTTAAAATTTCTATAAAATAAGAGTAATGATTCTGTCACTATTAAATTCATAGTGAAATTTATTAAGCTTCAAAATTTATTTCATAACAATTATAATATGGAATATAAGATACCTAGATGTTCACATGTAGACATTTTATATTTAAATCAATCAGAAAAATACAATACAGATTATATATATCATAAAGCTGTACATAATTAGTCATTAGTTAATACAAACTGATTTCTACTTTAAAATACCATTATAATAAAATCAATATTATTTAGAGACTTATTAGAAGTTATCCAAGACAAACATTGATTAGTTATAATATTCATAAAATAGGAATAAAATAATGTTTGATATTAAGTTTTTCAACAAGAAAATAAATCAGAATTTTTTTTTTGTAAATATAACTGAAATATACAAGGAAAAATAGAAATGGGGGTTGAAAGGTTTTGAGTATGTATTCTATTTTGCTTAATTTCATCATTTTCATTTCTAGAATTTCAGAAATTTTTTTATTGTTGAATTTCAAATTTTTTTCTAAGAAACTTTCGATTAAAAGGTACTCATAAAATTTAAGATATTTTTTTTTATACTTAATGCGGCTGGTTTCAAATTTATGGAGTAGAATTTGGCGAGTTTCTTCGCCACAATTTACTGTTGTCCAATCTTCCTGTAATGTTGATACTTTTATTTATTGACTTAAAGCTCATAAATTTAGGTTTTAAAAAAAAATTCTCTGTGTGTAAATCTTTATTTTTATAACTATGAGAATTTTTCCTGTATGAATTCCATTTTAGTTGACTTTTTACACAAAAGCAAAGACACCTTATATATTTATATAAGAACAGAAAAGCTTCAAGTTATATTATAAATGAATAAACTTTTTAAATTTCATCTGCAAATGTCTAGTCGATAAAGTAAGATTTCAAATTTTAATCGAATATAAATTTAAAAAAAAAAAAATTAGGAATGTCAATAAGTAAAAAAATTTTTTCTTCATATTTTAATATAAATGAATCACTGTGTTAATAATATTTATGAGGATCTACATTTGATAATATATTAGCAGACAATGTTATAAGTGAGAAGTAAAAAAAAATTAAACAACATTTTCAAACGATTGAATTTATATTCATTGTTAAATTATTATAAGTAAATTATTGGGCTTTTTTTTTTTCTATTACAAGATGTAGAATTTCAGTGCTGCTATCTAGTTTGCAAATTGTACATGTAAAATGCAACGCTGCAAAATAATGTGCACATTAAAATTAATTATAGCTCTAATATGGACTTATTTTCTTGAATAATTTATCGAATACTTTTTTTATGATTAAAAATTGAAGTTTATTTCAAAATTATTAAAAGAAGTTTAGAAGTATTTTAGATTTTGAAATATGGCCTTTTATATAGAATTATGTGAAATTGAAATTTTGAATTATTCAGTTATGTTAAGATAATTATTGTTGTCTATCTATAACATTCTTAAAATAATTGGTGATATATCTAACTATCTGTTCTTTAAAAAAAAAATATTTTTTTGCCCAATTAAAGATGCATATTGTGACTTACAAAAACAAAAATTATGAAGCAGTTCTTAAAATAAAAAGTTGAATATTTTAAATTTAATATTATTTACTTAAAATTATTATCTAGTATTTAGTTGGACATTTATTTATCATACAAAATATATCTATGAGTGAATTTGTAGAGAATATTTGTTAAAAGCAAAAAGCACATGCATTAAAACTTATTAGCACTCTAAATATATATATATATATATATATATATATATATAGGATTCACAAAGAAACAAAATACCGCACATTTTATTGGAGATATTTAGTTTCAAAAGGAAGTTAGAATGGGGTATATTCAAAGTAAGTGAAAATTTCAAAAATAAGTATATGTACAGATACATTCGGAAGATAGCACTAGCAAAGGAATAACATTTTCATTTTTAGGCCATTTCTTCTTGTTTGACTTTCAGAATCTAAATCGACACAAGTTGGCATTTTGTATATGTCCCTTCTTTCTTCAGCTGGAAGATGTACTTCGACGATTTTTAGCTTCAACTCGTCCTCTATGGGTGACTTCAGCTGTTTTTAGCGTTATGCCAAATATATCTTCATGGTATCGGTTTTCTTCCTAAACGAGTAAAATAAACAGAAATGATGAAAATGATATATGTATGAAATGATATTTTTTTTTCCCTACGTCAAACAGTAGCGTTATCCGCCATAGAAATTCTATCAAGGCTAAATTTTATTGGACTGCTGAAGTTGTCAGAATTTTAAGTGCAGTGCATGTTGTCGAGTGTAAAAAGTCCATGATTTCACCTGACGAGCGAAGACGTCATGAGTAGCTACACCCATGCGATGCAAGTGTTTATTAAGAACACCATGTCCTGTCGAGAATCGGAAATTTGCTGTAAAAACTGCATGGGGCAAGCCCATTGGCATGGCTGATGAAACAAGTATGTTCCACGTTTTATCAGTTGTAAGATTTGGTTTGTCGCTCTACGGTCATCTTGTGCACACTTTAGGCTTAATAGACCTACAGTTTAAAGTGGATTCAAACCTGGATCTTGTTTTACCAAAGGCCAGAACGCTAGCCTATTGGCAAATAGTTGAAAGGAGTTTGTTTTAAGGGTCTACCTATTTTATCCTTCAGAACTAAACGGATGAAAGGATAAAGGAAATTGTGGCTGTGGTAACTTGCAATCACTTTTGGCCAAGAGGTGGCCTTTTCATTTCCAGGCACCTCGCAATGGCTGGGAATCCACTGAAAAACATTCGTCCAGCCAGAAGCAATTGCATTGGACAGATGTAAGCCTCTTCAACAAGGAAGCAATCACCGGATGTATAGGAAACAGTTGGAAAGATTACAGCTTGTAAGTCAATAAAGGTAACTGCCTTATTAAGATTAGTATTTTGTTGAAAATTATAGATTCACTGTCATGATTTCTGAATCAAGAAAATATGAATTTGTACTTGCGTTATAACCATGTATATTTACATATTGTGCTTAAATCATTTAGTGACAAGGGAAAACATTCATACTTTAATACACACGTTTTTGAACATTAAATTGTAAATAAAACAGTATCGAATTTTGGAGGGAAAAAGATTATTTTTACTAGTAAAGCATTTTCTAGTAAAAATAATCTTTTTTAATGGCTACTCTAAAATTCTCTTGCCTTTTTATGCTTAAATGTAGATATTTTCTAATATTAATTAAACAAAACAGAACATTTTAGTTTTCATACTAATTTATGTAAATCTTGAAATAATTGAGTTCAACAATTTGCTACTAAGTTGAATAGATATGTCGAGTGCCTGAACGCAAAACGTTCATCTACTCAATGGTATGTGATGGCAGTAGGAATGAAAAGTCACGATGAATAGGTAATAGTAATCGCATGAATTGAGAAATAATAAAAAAAAAAATGAAAGAAAGAAAAATGAAAACATTGGTGATAAAAATATAACATGAAATTTGCGATCAGTAAAGAGCGATGATATTAGAAGAAAGACTGAAAGTTATCGAACCGAAATAGAATAAATAAATGAACAGGAAATTATGGGTGTTTGAAGTAGAATAAGGATACTTGCATTTTCCATTGAATTGCGTAAAAATAGTTTGTACCTTGATGAGTGGGTTTTTGCGGGTAGCAATAGTATTGAAGAAATTTCTGGAAAGTTTTGTAATATAGTTGTCAATAAAATCAATATTTAAATCTTGATGCATTGTAGAGTTACGAACAAACCTAGGTTTGTTTTGAATAGTTTGTTAGATTTTGTAGCTAGACCCCAGATCGGGGCTGCGTTTGTTTGCAGAGAAGAATTTTGTTTGACAAAAATAATTTAGAATATTTATTGATGAGTGGCAGAGTGAGATAAAATTTGTTCCAGCATTATTTTTTGATCTTTTGAATATGAGGTCGAAATTTTAATTTATGATCAAGTCGAAATATTTAACATTAGTTGTCCATTCAATTTGTTGAGCAAAAAGGGAGAGATTAATATTTGGTTGTCTGGCGTGTCCTTTTCGGAAAACGAGGGCTTGAGATTTAGGGGCATTACAGAGTTTTTGCATACCGTATTTTTTTCTCCCTAGCGCACATGCTCATAGGAAACATTATTACAGATACGCATGCGCAATTTCCTATGAGCATGCGCGCTAGCGAGAAAAATATCGGACGATAAAAACACGGTATGCAAAAACTCTCTATTAATTGCTATACGCTAATTTGTTAGCCAATCCTGTAGAGTATCCAGAAAATTTTGAGGAGTCTTGATGACATAGCGAATAGAAGCACTTTGGGCAAGAGCAGCAAATAGTCAAGTGGAAATGCTAGTGATTTGAGGAAAGTTTAGGTAAAGATATTATAGAGCATAGGACTGGGTACGCTTCCTTGAGGTGTATCAGCTTTAATAAGACGGATTGCAGAGAATTTATTTTGAACTTGAAAAGTTCTATTTTTAAGATAATTGGTAATGATAAGTGTGATCCAAGTTGGAAATTGAAGTTTGATCATTTTTCAACTATTTGCTAAATTATATGACTATCAGGTGGCCGAATGAGAAGAGATTTAAATGAAATGTAGTTTTTAAAGGAAATAAAATTATCGTGATTTATTTGTAAAAGTTGTGTTTACTCCAGCGGAAATAAATTTCTGAGAAAAAAAAGAAATATGTACATATATAATGTTAAAGTTTTTCAAAACTTTAGTTTGTAAATTAAGGTTTTGCAGTGTGCATTAAATCTTCGCATTTGTCATAAGTTATGCGAGAGCATTTGGCAACACCCATGATTTTTAGGTTTCGGTTTCGGAAGGTGTGCTGGCGGCAAGTTACGCTGCGTTAGTCTTACACAAGCCCTTGTAAAAAGCCAGTGAAATATAGCCCTATTCCAATGGTACGAACTCTTGCACACTTTATTTATGATGTGTCTCAATCATCAAAATACCATAGTTTAAACTTTTTGAAACAGGCATTAAATTCAACTGTAAATAAACTAAATAATAGATAATTTGTTAAAATGAGAATTTAAGATCTTTTCATGTGATTTTAAAAATAAATATTTTTATAAAACAGCACTTAAATCAGTTTAATTATATTAAAACCATCTGTCTGTTAATCGTTTCTCACATGTGCGTGATGTCACAAATCATCAGCGAGACCTTGTAAAGTTGAACCTCTTTAAGTCGAACCTGGATAAGTCGAAAACCTCCATAACTCGAAAATTTTTTTTGTTCCCTTCCCTTCAAGCCCCCAAACCTCCATGACTCGAAATTTCTGCCCTCTATAAATCGAAATATTTAGTCAATCCCCACAAGCCATTTTGGTATATACTTTCACTCCGTAACTCGATAAAAAAATTGGACCTCTGTATCTCGAACATTAGCAATGTTTGATTTTACAACTAGATCATTTGAAACTAATTACCTCGAAGAAAAATAAGTGACCGACTTTAAGGATTTGCCGACAATGTTTTCTAGGAAACAATGACGTGCAATGTATGAGTATATAGTAAATAGAATAACCAATTCTATGAAATGGCAACTCGGAATAAAAAGAATTTTCTGCTCTTTATAGCTTAGATAATGCTATAGATAGAGAACGATCGAATTGTCTAAAGTAAATAAATAAATAATAATAACTGACTTTTTTAATACATAATATTTTTAATTTTAAGCTTGTTTCGGAATTATATCGATTTTTTTATTGCAGTACATAAACATGTTTATTTGCAATTTAAAAATTATATTATTACCGCTGTAACTTTAATTTTTATTTATTTTACCTGTCTAACTCAAAATAAGTCAGAAAGAATCTAAACCTCTACAAGTCGAATATTTCCATACAAAATCCGCGTAAGTCGAAATCCTCTATAACTCGAATTATTTGGCGTCTCGCTTGAAGTTCGACTTACAGAGGTTCTACTGTATCTAGGAGGTGTTGGCTCTGATTGATTTACTATATATGGAGGGATTTACTATCCAACATTTTACAGTCATATTAGACCAGGGGCCGAGGGGCTAGTGCTCTGGCGCTCGGTTCCACAAATTTCGAGTGACGGCGGTGCCATGGGTATTTGTAGTGGTTCGGAATCCACTTTAAACCGTAGAGCGTCACAGAGCCCAATCAAGTCGTCTTCTCACCCACATCATTCCCAAACTGTAAAAGGGGCGTGTAATAAACAAACCTAGGCACAGTGATGTGCCTAGGTGTGGTGTAGGAGTAGATCTAATATGATTGTTGGGCAAAGGGCTGGCAACCCTATTTCGTGAAAGAAAAACATTTGGCAGTATGCAGACGGCCTTGGCCCACCATGGGCTGTAGTGCAAGGGGAGTTAGTTATTTTAAATACGTTTGTTAATAGTGTCTCGAAAACTTTTTAGTTCTTCAAGGCTAACGCAGTTCCTAAATTCTTAAGACTATCTTACAAACTTTTCTTTGCGACATGCTTCATCTTTAAACTTCGGTAATAAGATGACATAAAATTAAAAAAAGGAAGAAGAATTGTATTTACCTGCAGTCTTTTTACTACATTGTCCACTGCAATGGTGTTCATGTGGCCATGCTCTTGAATGATGGCTCGCAGCGTTTGGTTCACGTCTTCCGCCATGCTCACGTCGCCGCACACGTAGAAGTGGCCTCGTTCTTGCACTACTTCTTTGTACACTTTGTCGGAGATCTCTCGAAGAATGTGCTGGACATAACGCTGAAAAATAGTACAAAAAATTGTTATTCTTTTGTAGAAAGGACTTTTAAACAAATTGGCCATGATCTGATTGATGCCAAACATTTCTCCATTCTTCTGGTTGTGACCAGAATGCGTGCAAAACTGCCTATTACTACTATATTTTTAAAAATACTCGGTGAAAATGTGACCGTAAGTTTAAATGTTCTGGGTTAAATGGTGTAAAGATTACAACTTAACTCTTCCATAAATTTTTTCTAAAGTTCAAGCTGTAGAATTTGAAACTGAAATTAATTCGGAAGCTGAGTGGCTGCTGTTAACGGAAAGCCTTTTTTTGCTCACTGCTGATGAAGTCTTAGGACCTGAAGAGATGGTAAGTGAGATTGGTTTGATATAGTACTCAAATCTGTAATTGAATAAAAAAAAAAAAAGATATCGTGATATCCATCATAGAAGATATACCAGAGGATCAATAGAGAACTGTAAGATGGCAAGAAACCTCTGCTTCATGAGGATTTACTCAAGGATACTGAGCATCTGAGACGAAGCAATTGAAGCAGAGCTTTCTATGCTGATTAATAATAGTCGAAGGGATTTTAAATCCAGAATCATTAGCGATGGTGAAATTCTTAGTGATGTTTCAAATAGATGGATGTAATATGTTAGTGACCTACTTAGTACTAATCAACCTACCTGCTCGTTTCGCGACCTACAAAATCAGATGGATATCAAGAGTCTTCAACTACGTTAGAAGAGGTTGAATTAGCTCGTATGATCCCTCAAGCCAAATGAGGATCCTGGCCCCAATCCCTGCTGAAATCCGGAGGACATAATTTGCATTTTATGTTCAATTCATAATAAACGAGACCCTGCCTTCTGATGTAAATGATGTAACACTTCATCATATTTCCTTGAATAATATTTCGAACCCACGAATCTTCTCTACAGGCCTTTCTTCACTTAGGTATCGTGATATACCCATTAATTTTTTTAATTATAAACCAGAATTAGAAGAACGAGCAAGTAAATCTGGAGACGGCTCTCGGTGTTTGTGTCGAGATTTTCTTCTTTTATTTTTACTTTTTTAGATGACATTGTTGGCTATGTGGCAACGCGCGCCCCTAGTGAATATTAGGGTTGAGATTCAATTCGCTGGCCTCTTTGTTGTAGACACTGTTTCAAATAAGGAAGATACTCGATGGCGTTTGGGATGTTTAGTATCTTGCCTCGTCAGTCAGGTTTGACTACCTGGTGGAAGTGTTCCAGATTTGCTCTCCTACGATTCGCAAATGCAGTGTGTACATTTGAAGTTGCCCGAGAACGAGATAAATGCACATGCCCGTCTCGTGGATCAGTTTGAACGTCTGCCATTGTTGAGCATTAGGGCTAAGGTTCAATCTGCTGACGGCATTGTTGTTTGGCGATCTTTTTGGCATTATTGTTGTTGTCGTCATCGTCTTAGCGGCATTGTTTCAAGAGACTCGCTGGCATTTGGGGTGTACAGCATCTGGCCTCTTGAGTCAGACTACCTGATGTGAGTTGTTCCGGATTTCCTCCCATACGATACACAAATGCACAACAGAAGCTGCCCATCCCTTCTTTTCTTCCATGAGAACACGGATTCATGGATATGGTCTAGATGCTGCTGTCTTCCAAGTGGGATAAGAAAATAAAAATAGATCTTTTGCCTGACTCTTGGCTCAGTTGTAACTCGCACCGCTGATGATCATTATGGCGGAGGTTCAATTCCCTGGCGGCTTGGTTGTTGTTGACAAAACGAAGAGACTCGATAGCGTTTATGATGTTTAGCATACTGTCTCGTGAGTCAGTCTACCTGGTGGGAGTTTTCCGGGTTTTCTTCCATACGATACGCAAGTGCGGGGTGCTCAACAGAAGCTGCCCCTTTCTTTTCTTCCATGAGGACACGGATTCATGGACCTGGTCTAGATGCTGCTGTCTACCAAGTGGAATAAGAAAATAAAAGAGAGAGAGGGAGATCTTTCATTTATTTTACAGGCGCTGCAGAATATCGCAGGATATTACAGTAAATATAAAATATCAATTTTCTTGTCCTACTTACTTTGGGTTTGTCTGGAATGCGGGAATACGCGGAATAGACCTGGGTCAAAACTCCCTGTTGTTTCATATGCTGAGTTTCTTCACGGTAGAGTTCCACCTTCTTGTGGCGACAGCCAATCAGAAGCGTCATGCTGCCATATGGCTTCTTAGTATCACCATCTGTAAATTTAAAAAAAATAAATAATAATATTTAAAAATTCTTTGAAAACATCCTTTTGCTAGTGTCGGGACAACGGGCATATCGGTTATGGTATTACTTCCACATCTTAAAGTTAGTTAAAATATTTCCACTAATGAAGTTGCTTAAATTATTGAATATTAATACTAAAGAAAAATAAAAGAATTTAAGAAAACGTCTCGAGATCTTTGTGAATTTGTTTCCTTCGAACAAACCACGGATTACTTAGCATTCCGGCTATCTCCTTATTTTGAAAGACTTTAAATTTGTGATCGAAGTAGACACCCAGATGGGACACCCGTATAAAAGAATTGGTAGAAGAATCGACTTGTAGAGCAAAAGCTTGTCTGATAGTAATGAGAACTTTGAGCTTAACGCTCGCAACAGTTACTTTAGCAACTACTTTTGATATATGAGAATTAAAATTCTGTTTTGCGTCTAAAATCAACTCCAGGAACGTACTTGTATTCAGTAACCCAGGGCATAGGCTGGCCAAAAAGAGTGACATTAATAATGGGACTAATGTTCCGCTTCCTGGTAAACAAGTGGCACGCACTTTTAGAAGGATTTACTTTGACCTTCCAGGTGGTTAACCAATTTTCTAATCTAGGAATAAGAGCAACGACAGAATTTGGTGTTTTGTGGTGCACAATAATAGCTGTGCCGTTTGCAAAATTCTGATTTAGGAATGTCGTTCACAGAGATTAAGAATAATCTTGGGCAGAGTAGTGAATCCTGAGGAACGCTGCTCTTGATTGCATGGGGGCCTGGTGACCGAGTGGCTAGCGCTCTGGCGCTCGATACCACAGGTTTCGAGTTCGAATCCCGGCGGTGCCATGGATGTTTGTGAGTGGTTCGGAATCCA
This sequence comes from Caerostris darwini, assembly GCA_021605075.1. NCBI lineage: Eukaryota > Metazoa > Arthropoda > Arachnida > Araneae > Araneidae > Caerostris > Caerostris darwini. The sequence continues at coordinate 1,240,935 of BPLQ01012170.1, read as the reverse complement.
CTTAAAGCCATAGGTGCCGGTCTGTTTAGCCTAACGTGTGCACAAGAGGACCGTAGAGCGACTAACCAAACCAAACCAAACCTGACTGGATGAACGCTGGAGGTGGTCTCGCCAACTCGCACTCGAAAATTACGTAAAGTGAGATTCGAGGGAATAATTTTAATAAAATGTGTCAAAAAATCGAGTCTCATGAGCTTAAATAATAGGCCATATTGCCAAATTTAGTGTTTTAAGTGTCGGAAGTTACTAGAGTCGGCTGAAGTTGCTCATTTTTTCGAAACCAACTAAACGAAAACGAGTGAATTGAAGCTTCTTTTTTTTACGATCATTTTATTCTTAATGATATTTATTATTCGTGACAAAAAAATACTCGCTTCTTCTCTGGTAATAATTTTCAGAAAATAAAATTACCTTCTTTGATCTATGTTGAAGTATAAATTCTAAATAATAGAATTGTTTTACATTAAATTTCTTTGAAAGTCGATGGAGAGGTTGCATCACGGATTGCTAAAGAACTGATTCTTTATATTTTGTCTATAAAAAAGAACTATACTTCGTCTAAGTTAACAGATGTCTTCCTTTGAGGGTAAGGGGGGAATAATTTGATGCCCTTATCATACCCTAATTTATTACCCCCGACTCAATAATAAAATGAACTTTATTCATTTAATATTGAAGATTAGCCCGACTCGTGGCTCAGTGGTAATTTGCGCCGCTGGTGCGCTTTAGGGCTGAGGTTCAATTCGCTGGCGTCTTTGTTGTAGATTCTGTTTCAAAAACTCTGGCGACTCGACGACGTTTGTGATGTTCAGCATCTTGCCTCTTCAGTCGGACTACCTGGTGGAAGTTTTCTGGGTTTTCTCCTATATCATACGCAAACAGGGAATAGTTCCCTAGTTCCCCCCTAAATGGGCTTACGGAAGGCAGTGCCTTCCTTCTTCAGCGATACGTACTTTTTCATATGCTGCCATTTTCCTCTACAGCGTCAAATATTTAGTAGGTTCACCGTTATCCAGGGGGCACTACGAGTTTATTATGTTGCATTCACATTTTGCCACCCTAATTTAGTAAGAACACCTCGAGGATTGTTAATTTGGAGGGGGGAGGGAGATTTTAATACGAGTATTATAAGATCTTAGTGGCATTATCACCAGCAAATATTGCTTGTCTTTTAATCATTATTAGATATTTTATTTTAGCGATATTCGCCTACTGTATTCCATATGGAAGGTTAACTAGATGTTCATCATTATCAGGATGCATACCAGTTTTATGCCTTTTTAGACCTATTTTGGACTTTTCAAGATTTGATGAGGCCCATTTGGGTATGTTTGAGCTGAAGATTATAAGGGCTACTCTTGAGGTGTTGAGGAAAGTGATTGTTGGAAAAGACGGCACAAATATATAAATGCTATAAAGACCCATATATTATAAAACTTATTAAGATCAATAGATTAAACTGGGCTGCTCATATATTTAGAATGAATTATTTAAACCCTGTAAAAAGGCTCGTTCTGGCAAAGCCACAGGGACAAAGAGGAAGAGGACGACCCAAGTTGCGATGGATAGACGCAGTTGAGAAGGATTTTGCTGCACTAGGGGTTAAGAATTGGAGTACCATTGTCACCCAGAGAAATGTATGGAAAGCTCTTTAAAGGAAAGCCTTGGCCCACTCTGGGCTGTCGTGCTATTGATGATGATACGTTTATATTCACATTTAAAGAGCATATAAAATTAATTTTTTTATATTTATAAATAACAAAAAACTGTAACTGTAACTTTCTGTAACTGGGAAATACACTGAAGTGACAAAAGTCATGGAATACCTCTTAATATCGTGTCGGCCCTCCTTTCGCCCGGCGAAGTGCAGCAACTCGACGTGGCATGGACTCAACAAGTCGTTGGAAGTCTTCTGCAGGAATATTGAGCCATGCTGTCTCGATAGACGTCCATAATTGTGAAAGCGTTGATGGTCCAGGATTTTGGGCACGAACAGACCTCTCGATGATGTCCCATAAATGCTCGATGGGATTCATGTCGGGCGATCTAGGTGGCCAGATCATTCGTTGGAATTGTCCAGAATGTTCTTCAAACCAATCGCGAACAGTTGTGGCCCGGTGACATGGCGCATTGTCATCCTTAAAAATCCCATCGTTGTTTGGGTACATGAAGTCCATGAATGGCTGCAAGTGATCTCCAAGTAGCTGAACATAAGCATTTCCAGTCACTGTTCGGTCCAGTCGCACCAGAGGACCAAGTCCATGCCATGGAAAAACAGCCCACACCATTACGGAGCCACCACCAGCTTGAACAGTGCCTTGCTGACAGTTTGGGTCCATGGCTTCGTGGGGTCTGCGCCACACTCGAACCCTACCATCAGCTCTTACCAACTGAAATCGTGACTCATCGGACCAGGGCACGGTTTTCCATTCATCTAGGGACCAACCGATATGCTCACGTGCCCACGAGAGTCGCTGCAAGCGATGTCGTTCTGTCGGTAAAGGCACTCGAGTCGGTCTTCTGCTGGAAAAGCCAAAGAAAGTCAAATTTCTCCGCACAGTTCTAACAGACAAGTCCCTTGTACATCCCACATTGATTTCTGCGGTTATTTGACGCAGTGTTGCTTGTCTGTTAGACGTTGCAGACGTCGCCGGTCTCGGTCGTTAAGTGCAGGCTGTCGACCACTGCGCTGTCCATGGTGGGATGTCATGCCTGAAATTTCATACTCTCGGCACACTCTTGACACAGTGGATCTGGGAATGTTGAATTCCCTAACGATTTCCGAAATGGCATGACGAATGCGTCTAGCTCCAACTAACATTCCGCGTTCAAAGTCTGTTAATTCCCGTCGTGCGGTCATCATCACGTCAAAACCTCTTCACATGAATAACTTGAACAGAAATGAAAGCTCTGCGAAAGCACTGCGCATTTATACCTGTTCTACGCGATGCTACTGCCATCTGAAAATTGCATATTGCTATCCCATGACTTTTGTCACTTCAGTGTAAGAGAAAGTTCAAATAAATCTGCTTTCTCCAAATTCAACGTTCTATTCAAACTTACCCGTGACAGTCGACTGCATGTCAAGCATTCTCTTCTGCCAGAAACTTCTGAAGGGGGCTATTCCTGTTCCTGGACCAACCATGATCACTGGCACGTGGTGGTTGTCTGGCAGGCGGAAATTGGGAGCACTGCACAGAAATAAAGAACATGATCAATATTATTCAAATCTTTGAAATTGAAGAACAAATATTTTTTTAATTTGAACTTTGGTGTTTAAAAAATTAATGATCTTTTGGTATCATTTGCGGGGCCTGATGACCGAGTGACTAGCGCTCGATGCCACATGTTTCGGGTTCGAGTCCCGGCTGTGCCATGGATGTATGTAGTGGTTCGGAACCCACTTTAAACCATAATTCCGGTCTAATAAGATCATAGAGCGTTGTGGGGGTAGTGTTACTCGTGTCCTTAGCATATCTTCTAGCTACACTTGCTCCCTGGATAGTGCTCAATGAATAACAGCGGCCCTTGCTTATGGCAAAAAGATGAACTGTCTCTGTATTTCCAGCTGAATTAGGACAACAACACAATAGGACCTTAGAAGACATGCAATCTTCAATAATGTTTTAGTTTTCCGCAATTATCCTCATTTCCTTGGTCCTACTGGTTACCAGATCTATCTCTCATCGAACATTGTTTGATCATCCAAAGATGGGTACACTGCAGGTTACCAGTGGCTGTACTAAGTTGGCGATTTTAGCAGCGTGTAAAAACAGCGCCAAACATTTACCTGTTATATGTTTCATTTAGTGCCAAGACGTATTGCATCTCATGATTACGTTACAGAATACTAATTTTTTCCCTTTGCACTAGTCGAATAGAGCTGCAATTTCAATAATTTTACCTTCATGTTATATGGATAATAAATATAGTTGTAATATTTCTTTTTCGTCAAAGTATTGCATTTTGGATTGTAATAATTTTTTTTTATCGAAGAATAAATTTTTTCTAAACTTTTACCTTCGTACAAAACACGCTATTTCTGAGCCGATTGGTAAAGATTCCAAGTAATTTGAGCAAACTCCATAATGTTGAGCATTATCTGAAATAAGCAAAAGAAAATTTATCAGAAAAATGATCAAATATACGCTAAAGCATGATCTAAATTAAACAACAACAACAAAAAAATTTTCATCTGTAAGATTAGTTTCTCTAAAGCAGGGAGGGGCCAACCCAAATGACCTTGCTGGCCAATTTGAAAATGTATCATAATTCCGCGGGCAGCATATAAAATTATATATCCCCACATTAGATTTAGACCCATTATAGACATTTTTTGGAATGAAAAATTAAAAATAATAACTCATTATGCTTCATTCTTGCATGTAAACATAGATAATTTAATAACAATGATACTAAACGCACACTGTAAAGAAATATATAACTCTAAAAAGGAAATATAAAAAACATATAAATATAAACGAAATAAATAAAATGAAATCATTAAAAAATATTTATTTTACTAGTGCGATATTTACTTAGATTTTGCAAATCGATCTTAATTTGGGTATTTGCACATCGTAATGGGTGTTCCGTCCGTTATGTTTGAGCGTATCTTGTGTTGGGTCAATTTCATTTTAGAAAAAAAAATGATTCGCCGGTCTATGTTGAACCAAAAGCGCTAACTACTTCAACTAAGAGTCTGGTTTTCTGTGTTATCAACAATCAACTGTGCCTATCTAGGGATGGTCACTGAGGTCTCTTAAAGTGAAACATAGAACCTGTTATATTAAATATTCCAAGATGCTCGCGCATCATGAGTTCGCAGAATATAATTTGATTATTCTGCGAACTCATCAATAAAACAGGCGATATCTGCCCAATATTCGCAAGACTATTATTTTAAAATCAAAGTTAATTTTTTCTCCTCATTTCGACAGTTCATTTTTGAATACATGGATGTACACATAATGTATTTTTTTAATACAATGGTTCTCACTACTTCGTCCATTATAAAATAAATATATTTTATAAAAGTGTGATGAATCTCACGGGCCGGAAAAATATTTAAAGCCAATTGCGGGTTGGCCATCCCTGTTCTAGAGGGTGAAGAAAGCCTGGAATGAAGTTATTACATACGAATTTAAAATGCTTACAAAAGGCTAAATTAATAAGTGATGATTGATCACTGCTTCATAGCTTCATCTCTCTAGCAAATATAAAGTTTACAAATTGTCGGAAAAAGTTCTTTCTGTTTGTTTTTGCACCATATCTCTTACATGCATTTTTTCTTTCGGTTTTTCATATCTGAATATATATGAAATATAGAAGAAAGATATGTAGAAAAATATTCGGTTTGTCCACCTCTGGTTTTAACCTTAATGTTTACATTCGCATAAATGGATTAAAACAGCACTCACTTTGCGTTTTATAGATGACCACCGCCACCGTGAGATGTATGTGACCAGGATGGAAGGCGGGCGCCGAGCTGATGCTGTAGAATCTCGGTTGCAGGGTGGTTAGGTGAGTGAGGAGAAATCCGGGGGTGGGATTCACAGAGGGAAAGTACTCCAGAACCTCCAGAAGGTTCGGATATAAGTGAGATTTCCAGTCCTCGTAGCGGACGGAGTCCTGGAAAAATAGAATGCCCTCACGTAAACATGTAAATAACAGTTTAATGCTATACCATAAATTGTTATTTTTAAGATTCTGTTTACTATATTTGATTTACGATTAAACTTGTTTTTTTTTGGTAAAATTTTAGAAATCTGCTAATCGTCAATTTAACCTTATCGCTGAAATTTTGTGATATGGGATAATTTTTGCTATACAAAACGTTGAACAATCAAGAATTATAATATTTCACCACGCAATATTTATTTTTATTTATTTGTTTATTTATTTTGCTGCGCACAAATGTCCTCCTTTTTGGTGCATAATAAATGGGAGTTGTAACCGTGTTTCCTCCTACGCACTGGCAAGAGCGTCCCCTTCGGCGTTCAGGGGAAATGGTCAGTAGGCATTCAGACTTTTACCTGAGAGGAAGTACAGCGCAACCTGGGCGCCTGCTGAGAAACGTTTAGTTTATAGTCTCTCATCCCAAGAGGAAATATATTTAGTGCGTTAGTTGGCCTTCAAACTCTCTTCCGGAGAGGAAGTATATTTCGCGCACACTGGGCGTAACCTAATATCGGGTTTTCGACTTCGAGGTGGAGTTACTTCCACAAATCTAGAAGTATCTGTCTTTAAATGTGTTAAATATTGCATGTCTCCAATTGTATGTGTATGGTATTTGTGCGTGTGTAAATAAAGCTGTGAGTTCTATAATCTCTATCTCAAGTATGTATCTCAACCCAACCGCACCCAGTTATGATCTGGTTTCCCGACTTATACAGTACGACATCAATAAAATACGAGTTTCAGATGGCGTAATAAAATGATGTCGATTGTTTCTTTTGTTTAGTTATGGAAAAAAAGTTACCGTCTAATAAGGCTATTAGAAATCGCTTTTGCGACACATTGAATCACATATCAAGGATTCTATTTCCAGGACATTGCTTTCATTCGAGTTTGTGATCTCTGTTCAATTTAAGAATATTTTTAATTATGTTGAATAAAGATCGAAAATTTTTGAAAAAAAAAAGATATTTATGAAAGAAACTTTTTAATATGATATTCATATAATTTGTAAAATTAATATATAATTTAAGTTCCTATTCTATAATATGTATTTTTTTTATAAACTTTAAAATTAATTGGTTTTACCGTCGCCAAGAGTTTGATCTTCCTCTGATCTCCTTCGTCTTCAGCCATGGTTGCCAACGTCCTCAGGAACTGCTGTCCCGGTGGCGTGGTGATGTCCAAATATCGGGTCAGTGCGATGCGCATGGTCAGGGGAGGGATCCGCTCGTGGGCATACCAACGATAACTTGGGCCTGATGAATAGAATTTCACAAAATATTTGATTGGATTATAAAAGGTTTAAGTAATAAAGAAATACAAGTTGTGTGTTCTTTAGAACAGCACTGATATACAGGCCGATTATAATTAAAATCCAACTTTCAAAATGCTGTACAAAAAAAAAAAAAAAAAAAAAACCACTTATTACCAAATTGGATGGGAAAAATCGGTGGAAATGTTTTGATGCCATACCGTTTCTCCCTTCTTTAGGTATCTTTAATTCAAATTTGAACTCATTGTGACGAGGGGTTCTTTTTTACAGCATTTTGAAAGTGGGACTTTCATTATAATCACCCTGTAGTTCAAAATTGGATCAGAGAAATAAAAAAGTTTGACTGTATAAATACTTAAGAGACTAATATTTATATTTACCAATTATAAGGATTGTAATGTAACATTTTTAAGATCTTGTATATTTATTAAAAAGAAATTAAAACCTTAACCAGTATTACACTGGATGAATAAATACATTTTGGGTAAGAAACTTTGTTTTATAGATATTTTTTATATTTTAATTTTTTAAACATAAAATTAAGAATTTGTTTTCTTTTTTATTTATATGCTTTATGATAAGTTACTCTTCTAAAGCAGTATTTTTTATATAAAAATCTGTTGAAGTATATGCTTAGTAATAATAATTTTCCTGTACAATAATACTTACTAACTGAAATGAAAGTGATTGCTGTAAATTTCATACAAAAAGTTAACTGTTGCAAAAATTCATTAAAAAATACGAAATGATCATTTTAATACAAGATATCAGTACAAATTCAAGATGGCAATCATCTTTTCACTTCACTTCAATTTATACTTGTTTCCGTCAAGAAGGAGACGTTTAAAAGCTGTCATTTTTACTTTTTAAAACAGGGGTGCGCAGAAGATCTACCTCCTCGTGGTGCACCTGGTAACACTTTTTAGTGGCTAAAAGATCTGCAACTTGGCATTTTTGTTAGATTAATGAACTCTGTTTCAGCATGTTTTGTTGTATTATCTGGTTTTCTTTCGTTGTTCTTTTTTTGTTGTAACTGTTCATAATCTGCCATTGGAAATAAATAAACAAAAAAAAAACTTTTTAAAACAAAATGCCAAATAATAACCTTAGTGCACTATAGTACTTGGCAGGAAACTCTTAATTTGACATCAATACTAGTTCACGAAGAACATCATATTTACTGTACTTCAATTACTTCTCATTCAACCAGGAATTGCGTTCAAATAAAGTTGTCCTTTTCTGCTTCGATACAAAATACCAAGTAATAACTTCAGCGAAGATTCAGCACGTGGCAAGACACTCCCGATTTAACGTCATTACAGAATACGATTGGCTATCATCTTCACATCAATTACTGCATCATTCTGTTCGTTGATTTTGATGTTTGTTGATAAGTCACTGACATGTTTGAAATAACCGTGCGTCCATCTACGCAACTCTGTTTCCCCTTACGCACTGCAAGAGCGCCCCTTGCGGGGTTCAGAAGAAATCGTCAGTAGGCTTCCAGACTCTCGCTAGAGAGGACGTATGGCAAAACAGGCGCTGCCGTTAGTTACGAGCTCTCATCCCGAGAGCTACAAGTGGAAACCTTCCACGACTGTATAAGCAGCTGCTACTTCAGAGACGCTTAGTTTACAGTCTTTCACCCCCGAAGAGAAGATATAGTTTAGCACCATCCTGTGCATAAATAGGTCTACAGACTCTCACACAGAGAGGAAGCATATTTCGCCATCCAACGCGACATTTAGCTTACAGTCTCTCACCCCGAAAGAAGATATAGTTAGCACCATCCTATGCATAAATTGGCCTACAGTCTCTCATCCAGAATGGAAGTATATTTCACTGTCCAGCGTATACTTTACTTGAGTAACTTTATTTACAGCTTAAGTGGACGCCTCCCACCTACATATAAGTATATGTCTTTAAAGGTGTTACATGTTGTATATTCATTTTTGTAGTGTATCGTGTTCGCGCTTGGACGTTTGTAAAAATAAAATTATGTGCTGCTAAACGTGACTGGAATCGACCACACCCAGTTCCAGCTGCACAAACAAACGACACATCTACTACAGTAGTAAATTTACTGAACTCACCTTCTATACTCTGGACCGTCTTTCTGAGCTGAAGCTGGAACGGCTTGTCTGGTTCGGGGCAGGTGGCACTTATGCGTGCCAGTATGCCATCCACTATCTCCTTCCTGTTGGCAGGATAGATGCCGACGTGGTCACCGGGATAGTACTTGATGGAATCGTTGTCAGAGATCTCCATTACGATCATCAGTGTTTGGCGACTAATGGGAGGAAATGGAAAATCTCTTGGATGTATTGAAATAAGCTGTCCTTCATAATTCTTTTTAAAAAACTTATTTGATTATCAAATTATAAAACTAATTTTAACATTCGTGTATTAATTTTTAGTGGACATGTTTAGAAACAAGGAAAAAATTTAAATTAATGATTGTATACATGTCACCATTTATACAGAGTAAAGTAAAATGAATGGTACGAAACGGAAGCATACTTATAACTGACGCAATGAACTTATTATACAAATCACGAGGTAATAATCGGTTTCTGAGTCCAGATGTCTGCTGTTTCCATACAATTCTTTTTCATGTTCAAATTTTGTGAAGTCAAGCTTTTTGTACTTCAAACAATGTCACTTCTATGAGGTAGTTTAATAATCCAACCTTCATTTTTTTTCTTTTCAAATGGTTTAGGTTACAGTTAAAATCCAACATTTGTCTACATAATTAGAAAAATAAAAGAGGTCTTTATATTTATGCATAACATCATGATTTCGATAAATCGTTTGGTTTGTCGCTCTACGGAAATTTTGTGCACACTTTGGGCTAATTGGACTGATCCTATTGTGTAACGTGGATTCCGAACCACTCAAAAACATCCATACCACTGTCAGAATTCGAACCTGTGGTTCCAAAGGTTAGAACGCTAGCCAATTGGCCATCAGGCCGCGATAAACAGTTTGGAGAGAAAACGATATTCAATCTACTTACTTTTTTAAAGTAAAATCAACACTGCAAAATTGCTTTATTTCATATACCTCCTTAAAATTCTAGCGGGCCTGCAGCGCCTTGGCTCTCGGTACCACAGATTTCGAGTTCATGTCCCGGAGATGCCATGGATGTTTGTAGTGGTTCGGAATCCACTTTAAACCGTAGTTCCGGGTCTAATAGGATCGTAGAGCGTTGTGGGAGTAGTGCTATTCGCATCCGGATCATATGTTCAAGCTATACTCCCCCCCCTGTGTAGTACTAAATGAGTAAAAACGGTGCAGCCCTTGGTAACTAATAACTGTTTTAATAACTAACTAACTAATAGCTGCATAAAGATTAACTGTTTTTGCATTAGGATAACAACTTTAAAATTCTTATTAAATGTTCTCTTCGTTGAACAAGAGTGGAACTTCGAGTGGTTTTATAATTTCCTAACAGAATGCAGCATTTACAACAAAAAATAAATAAACAATATTAATTACAAAAAGTGAAAAAAACGTTATATTTTAACGTAAAAATAAAAAAAGTGGTAGTTCCTGGTGGGGTAGGGTAGGGACCGCGACCCCCGTTTGAGATCACTGGTCTTCACTTTAAGCAGACACATAATCAATTGGGTTTATAAGGTTTTTAAAATTTTACATTAATCTAAGCCTTCGAAACTTTTCACCTTGTCCAATAAGAAGAGGATGTTATCTTTATTGCGTTGGACAAAAAAAAGTAATAAAAGTGTTTTCAGCGTTAGAACTTTAATAAAATTTGCTAGAGTTCGACATTGTTTTCTTAAGCAAGATCGATGTTGCTGTACAGAATTAGAAAACCATAGGAGATTGTTGTTGAAGCATGCTACTGTGTCCAGAAAATAAGACCCATTTTCAATTTAAAATTCTCGGAAATATGGTATTTCCATTTTTATTTTAGGTTGCTGGCACTGTCCCTGACATCTGTGGGAAATTGGACGTCAAAATATTCATTAGTGTTTGAGTTACGCTTGGCTTTGTCAGATACTAAAACTGATTCCGGCGATTTTTGAAATGTCTCTTCAATCGACTCAAAACGTTGTCCCCGGAATGGTCTTTTGAGTTTAGGGAATAGCCAGAAGTAGTACGATGATAAATCAGGCGAATACGGTGGTTGTGGATTCATTTTTGGCGACAAAGTCCCGAAGAATCAATGCAGTGTGAGCTGGCGCATTCAGTGTTTTCGGTACCAATCGAGATTTGACGTGTTTGATCAAAACATCTTTTAAAAGGGAATTTTGAAATTATAACATCATCATCAAGGTTTCTAATTGTAATTCAACGGCTTGCAAGCACCAAATATTTAACTGTTTTAACGTGAGTTTCGTCAGTTGAGGTTGAGGGTCGACCCGAGGGCTCTTCGTTTTCAACTCGTTCTGTGCCGTGTTTGAACTGTTTTTATCACTTCTAAACATTTCTTTCCGATATAGGAATGCTCAGCGAATGCCTTCTGCAACATTCTGTACGTTTCCGCAAACAAAATTGAATACAAGTTCTTTGCTCAATTAATTCAGACATTTCAAAAATCGCCGGAATCAGTTTTAGCATCTCACAAAACCAAGCTTAACTCAAACACTAATGAATATTTTGACATGAAATTTCACACAGATGTCAAGAACAGTGCCAACAACCTAAAAAAGAAAAAAAAAAGTGAAATAACATATATGACCGAGAAATTTAATTTGAAAACTGGTCTTACTTTTTGGACAGAGTAGTACATGTAACTACACAGAATTTATTACTGAAATAAATAGGTATGTGACTTTTACACTGCGTTTAAATTTTAATTTCCTGCAGGTGTTATTAGGTATATTTATATTTTAATTTTAATTTCTTGCAGGCGTTATTAGATATCTTTTACATTTAAGTTTCAATTTCCCGCGAATGTTATTAGGTATTTTTTACATTTAGATTTTAATTTCCTGCAGGTGTCGTTAGGTATTTCTTACATTTAAATTTTAATTTCTGTAGGTGTTATTAGGTATTTTTTACATTGAAATTTTAATTTCCCGCCGGTGTTATTTGTGTAATTTCCTTCAGGTATATTTTACATTTAATTTTAATTTCCTGCAGGTGTTAGTCGTATTATGTTATTTCCTGCAGATATTTTTTACATTTAAATTTAAATTTTACTGCAAGTGTTATTAGGTAATTTTTACATTGAAATTTTAGTTTCCTTCATGTGTTATTAGGTATATTTAATAAGGAAAAAAAATTCGTTTGTCATTAGTATTTATAAACCAAATGAATCGATGCAAGACTTAAGAAATTGTGAACTATTTATCATCCAAAATGACGATGTTTGATTTTTCTTATTTTTTAATACAAAAAAAAAACCCATCAGAATTAAAGTTTTACAATGTCAGAATATTATTTTAGTTGCAAACTATGTTTTAATAATGCATTGCATTGTTTTAATGGTGAAATTTACTAAAATGAAATCAATACTGCTATCAATTTAAAAATTGTGATAAGTTGATATTTAGAGAAATAAATGTCATTAAATAAATTATTTATAGGTACCTGTCTTCTTCTGACTGCAGTACCGTGCGTTCCTTCAAAGTGCAGGAGACGATTTTCCTAGTAGTGCCCTTAGATATACCTGGAAAGATATATTATATGAAATTTAGCTTTTATTTAAAATCTTAGGAAATTTCGGATGTGTGATCAGGTTAGACTGCCTAAGTTTATGCACTTAAAAAGAAAAGTGGGGTTCGGTTTATCTAGAAGATTCAGAATTCCCATTATGATGCTGGATCAGCTTTTAACTTTGCAGATGCGGTAGATGACATTGTACGGGCGTTTGCGCTCCGAGTGTTTTCGTAGACTCTTTATTTACCACGCTGGCGGAATGGGCGAATGACTGATCCTATGAACACGAAACCAACAAATACGCATCTGACTTACATAGCTGCGGAACGCAGTGGGTGAACCATGCAACGATATCCGATGAGGCGTAGTCCAAGCCATAACGCATTTGATCGCGTACACATGCAACTCTTTCTCGAAAATTTGCAAATCTCTACATACATAGTTTACAAAAATTGTTACTCTACATACAATAAGTTGCAATCTCTACTCTTCAAATCTCTCTCTTCCTCCCAGAGAATCATGATGAATCGTGACCAAATGGTAGGCGCATATAGGAGATTGTATTAGTTCTGGTACAGGACAATACAACATATGTGACTTATAATGTACTATACTGGGATGTGCCTTTGCAACGAGTGGGGGAATCTGCTTGGAATTGATATAGACGACCACACAATGTTATCCGATGAGGTGTAGTCCCAGCCATAGCCCATTGATCACTGGCACATGCAATTATTACTTGCGCATGCGACTCTCTCTCGAGTTCCTCCCAGAGAATCGTCATGAATCGAGACCAAAATGTAGATATTTGTAGTAGATTGTATTAGTTCTGGTATAGGACAATACAATATACTTATAGTGCACTATACTGGGATGCGCCGTTGCAGTGAGTGGAGGAATCTGCTTGAAAGTGATATACATTCGTTCTTCACCCTCCATACTGCTTATCATGTCATTGTTGTCGATGTACATTGATTAACAAGCCATATGTTAACTAATCCAAATTGCATATTAACTCGTATCCATTAGTTTGTAGTGTTTTCAGTGTTTGCACTATTGTATAAAGAAAGCATTTACGATCCTGTATTACTATGCGATTCCGAATGTACCTTACCCTTCCTAGAAGTTCTGTGATGGGACCCAAATAGCAGTCATTCATATATATATATAGGACTGCTATTTCTAAAATAATAAATTCTTAACTTTTTGTATATTTGAAAATATAATGTGTCCCATCACAAAACTGAGAAAAAAGAGGGAAGAATTAAGGTCTTCAAGCATAGTTAGTAGACAGACCACGGCCAACTTCTCTAATCTGTAATACACTCCTGCGTGGGTCAGAGGGTTTGTTCGTGGGTAGTTGCCCCTATTTGGAGATTTGGTCGTTTTTGAAACGGGGACGAAGTGAAGTAAAGCCATACCGTTATTGTTGTTACTCAGTTAAATGTATTATGCGATCATAGTGAATTAAAAATCAGAGAAAAAAAGGATCTAATTTATCTGTTTACATACTGATCTGAATTTTTATGCTTACATACATAAAGGCCTCCCTCACCTGAACAGATATCTGCGGGCTCTTGCGCGTCCACCAGCCTTACTTTTTCCGGACACCAGGTCGTGTCGGAATGCAGAGTGGCTTTCAGGTCGCTCAAGTTGATGTCGTCTCCCACGTAGAACACGTCACACGCGACCTGTGCGCAAGATAAAGAACAACAACGAAATGATAAGAGATTTTGAAAGTCTGATTAACTAATGAAACTTAGTCTACGAAATAATGGGATTTAGAAAGTTTTAATACATAAAATAATTAAATTTCATAAGGTTTTTTTTTCATTAAAAACTCTTTCATGTTCTTTGTTCTACATGAATTTATCTAATTTCAATAAACTTTATTTACATTCTATTGAGTGTTATAGAGAAATATACTTCAATTTCTGACATTTTTCTTCAGAAAAAAAAATATTTTATAGCAATTTCTGTTTTAAAATTCTTTATTTAAATTGGAGAAGTTAAACTAAAATAACCATATAACATTTTGTCATTAAAAATATGCATATTAGCATTATTCCTTCTATACAACAATTCTTCAACACTCATTAGCAGAACCCTACAATGTTTCAAGAGTAAATATTTTCGGCATTTTTTAAATTTACTGAACATTTATTGATCATATTGTTTTACCTGAAATGCTTCTTGAGCCCACTGACTGAAGGAGTGCTCTTGACCACAGAGCTCGTCTCCAGTGCCCACCTTGACCATCCTCTCGCCCCCCAGTTCTCCCAGCATCGTGTCCACGTAGCGTCCGAACGAGCAGAAATTCGGATAGGCGCTGGACCCTAACGCAAATACAGCGAACCTGCAAATACATACATGGAGCTGTAAAAATTGTAACATTCAATATTTGTAATGCTTTAATTCCTCAACTTTAGGATTTCCTTTCCTTAACATTATGTGTTTTTAAACTTCAATGCAATGTAATATCTGTTATAAAGTTAATTCATTTACTGTTTTTGTAACATATGGCTTTATTGGAAATCAATCCATTACAATGAGGATCACACGCGAAGAAGGAACAAAGCAAACATACAGCAAGGCAGCAATCGACACTAAGTCGGTCTCGCACACCACGAAAAGTCAAAGGGTCAAATTTTAGTCCATGAGGCCCCCCCCAACACAACTGCATGAACCCTTCCTGGCGCTGAGCCTCCCTGTTCAGTCCCGGACATTTCAAAAGATGTTCTGAATTCATTGTTCCGGCTCTACATATTGGGGCAAATGTTCGAGGCAAGGACACCCATCCTGTTTAGATGAATGAAGTATCTTAATCATTATCTCTATTCAACCAAATTTGTATGGATAGAGTTCCAATAAAGCCATAGGTAACAGCAACATAAATTTCTTATCAATGAGAAAGTATTATCTTTATGAGAATGTATTAGTTACCTGACATTGCTGAGTGGACCGATATCATCATCCAGTTCAGTGGTCGGAGTGCAGTTTGTTCCCTCATCCTCTTGAAAATCTAAGGGCATGCTATTCATTCTAACGAAGGGCATGCACGTATTGCTAAAATACACAAAGCATTGGAATATTTCACAATATTTTTTCCAAGTTTTACTTATTAAGATGTTACGACGTATCAAAATCTGTTGTTACTTTTTTTTCAAAATGACAGATCAAATGCTTGGAAGGGGCTTGTTTTTATTAAATACTTTTTACATTAAATAATTACAATTTTTTACATTACTTAATTACTACATACTGAAGAATGAAACTTTGTCATTAACGTTAAGTTTAATGCTGATTGTAAAAAAAAAAATATCCGCACATCTTTCATAAAATATAAGTTGTTATTTAATGTAAAATTATATTTGTCGTTAAATGATTAACAGATGTCGACAAATTATATTTGTAATTGACCAATAATTTCAGTTCGATTTATTTTTATCTTTTTTATAAAATTAAAGATTGTATTTATTTGCTTTTCTTTCAATAATTTTCAATTTGTATCTGCTTTTAGTGATTCCAGAATTTAATATTTTACTTTATTCATCTAAAACTATAAAATAAATATGGTTAGTACAATAGGATTGACTTATTTACATAATGTTAAAAATTTTCGACAAAACATATATTTTTTTGTCATCAGATATTTTCGCCACCAGATGGCGCCATCAGTTCAGTTATTGTAAAAAATGAGTTACTAATTTGATATGAACACTATTTTATTTTTACATGCATTATTTTAAAATTGTTAAAAATAATTATTTTTTTGGAAAAGTATCCTTATGAACATACCTGATATATTCCACGTCTGGTGTAGTTTCTCCTGTGACTTTTATTGCTTGAAGACTCCTGGCGAAAGCCTGCGATGACAAATAACATAATTTTCAACTATAAAAATTGGCAATTTTTTTTTTTCCTACAGAAAATTCATTTTCTATTTTTTTTTTCTTTTCCTACAAAAAATTCATTTTCTATTTTTTTCTTTTAATACAGAAAATTCATTTTCTATTTTTTTTCTTTTCCTATAGAAGATTCTTCTTTTTTTTTCTTTTCCTACATATAATTCATTTTTTTTATTTTTGCTTTTCCAAAAGAAAATTCATTTTCTATTTTTTCTTTTCGTAAAGAAAATTTATTTTCTAATTTTTTTCTTTTCCTACAGTATATTCATTTTCTACTTTTTTTTTTCTTTTCCTACAGAAAAGTCCTTTTTTATTTTTTATTTTCCTACAGAAAATTCATTTTCTATTATTTTTCTTTTCCTACAGAAAATTCAATTTCTAGATTTCTTTTTCCTATAGAAAATTCATTCTCCATTTTTTTTCTTTTCCTACGGAAAATTCATTTTCCATTTTTTTTTCCTACAGAAAATTTCTTTTCTATTTTGCCATTCAAAATTCATTTAATTCAATTTTTTTTTCAATTCTACATTATTTCACAAGATAGATTGTACATTAATATGGCTATATTGTAAATTAATATGGCTGTTAATCGGAAGTGTTAAAAGTATGAAAATTATTCAAGATTGGACTAACATACTAAAGCATGGAAATTATTTCATAAACGATTAAAGCTGACAGAAATGAAACCTTTTCAGCAAGCTCATTTTACGAATTAATGGATTTACTGGGATATTCAATTGATGTTTTGGACAAAATTAATGCGGATAATTACCATCCGTTTTATATGCCATACTGGCTTCATGGAGCCTGACTGTAATGAATAAGCTATTAAGCTATCCATTTCCTGAAATAAACCTTATTAGAGAAAGTTACATTTTACTATTTTTAGTAAAGAGTATTCACTGAGAGAAAATTAACCAAACTTATCCATAATGGGAGTGACTAACTATTTTCAGTTTTATTGATGGACATTAGAAGTAGTGATTCCGTTTGCTGACTGGGCATGCTTGCAAGAAAGCTATTTTATGGATAAAACTATTTTATGGACTAATTATATGGATAAAAATATATTGAATTTTTTTTTACTTGTTTATAGAAAACCAGATCAAACATCACGAACCGTTTTTGAATTCTATAAGAACACAAAGTTATTTTTTTGATTTCGTAATTTTTGTCTAGTTTTAACGGATTTGGAGGATTTTTTAATTCAAAATTTAAGAAATTTTAAATTATATTACTGATTAACAATGGAAATTATTTCAAAATGTAAGATGTTTTAATGTTTAGTGTTTTTTTCTGTAAAATAAAGTGTAGAAGATATTAGATTTGTATACATTCCCTTCAATATTCAAATTAAAATATTTAAGCATTACAATAAGTTGTTTTTATCAGTTGATAAATAAATTAAGAGTATTACAGTAATCTTAGAAGAATGACACAATAAAGAACATTTAGTATATTAAAGAACATTTAGACTCAGAACAAATATAATTTTAGAATATTACGGATTGTAAAAAAGTGCTAAGTTGGCATCGGTCTAAGTGATTCAACAGGGATCATGTGATACCAAAAGATATTTCTGTGATCCAATCATGTGCCCCTTATTGACAGAAGACATTTTTAACAACCAATTGTGTGTCTCTTATTAAAAGAAGACATTTCTAACAACCAATCGTGTGTCTCTTATTAAAAGAAGACATTTTTAACAACCAATCGTATGTCTCTTATTGAAAGAAGACATTCTTGACAACCAATGGTGTGCCTCCTGTTATCAATACTATGCAAGAGTTCGAGAATGTAGAAAAAGGATGGCTGCAAATAGCGCTCTGGTCAGTCGAGATTCAAAGTTTAGTTTTAATTATTCCTTTTTCAGCATTAACACTTAAATTAAATTTATTTAAAATTATTCTCGTCACAAACCTGGGTTAATGTCTGCTTAATGTCTTTATGGGTAGAATTATATAAACAATGCTAAACATAATTACAGATTTACAAAGCAATTTGGCAAGACAGATATTATAAAATATCAGTATTTATATGGCTAGAACTGACCTCTCCATTTTCTGGTGGATCTCCATTACCAAAAGTGCTCGTTACCACCAACAACAGTGTCTCATGTTCAAGATCAATGATGTCGTAATCCAGCATGCATACAACCTGCAAAATATGAAATAAATTTATTAATATCTCATTAATTGTATTTATTTTAAAATTTATATTCAATTAATTTTTATCGACGAGTCATGGTTTCGTATCTATTTCATATCCACTCACATTTATGCGTAATTAAATTTTTCGTTATTGCTGCTTCTTTATGCGCGTTCTAAAGATTTTAAATATCCTTTCAGATTTAATGAATTCATTTATTCATACGTTAATTTAGTTTAGTAATAAGTTAATTTCTTGTTCTTATACGAGGGTAAGATGAAAGACTCTCGGCCTGACACAGAGAGGGTCTACCAATCAGCAAAAATTTATGTTTCCTGCCTGGGTGTACGTGCCATTAGTTCAACTTATTCTCTCAATTAGTTTTTTTACACGAATTTTTTCATTAGACGTCTTGCGTGTTTTTCGTTAAAATGGATAAACTTGAATATCGTGCGGTCATAAAATTCTTCGTTTTGGATGAATAACCCCTAAGGAAATTCATCCGAAGTTGACAAAAGTTGACGGGGACTCTGCTCCTTCCATGTCAACCGTTAAAAGTAGGCAGCTAAATTTAAATGTGGTTGCACAACCCTCGAAGATGACCCACGTGAAAGAGGGCCAAGACCCGTAACCACACCGAAAACCATCGAAAAAGTGCATGATATCGTGTTGGACGATAGGAGAGTGAGATAGCTGAGGCTGTTTGAGATATCGGAAGAAAGGGTGCGAAACGTCTTACACGAAGAATTAGGAATGCGAAAACTCTGCGCAAGATGGGTGGGTGCCGCATTTGCTGAATGCCGATCAACAGCGAATGCGCAAACGATTTTCACGGAAATCTTTGGACCAATTCAGTAGGGATCCTACCAATTTTGTGCGGCGATTTTTATAAAATTAAAATCTTGTTCTTATTCTTATAATGCCAATAACTAATTGCCTTTTTATCATTAATTCACAAAAAATATCTTTCAAAATGAAATATCGCGTTATGTCTAACAATTAAACAATTTTATCTTAAAAGTAAATTTTCTCTACTTGTTTTTTGAGAGTAGTAAAAGTTTAGAAAGAATAAACATTTTATTCTACTTTGTTTGGAACACGTGAAGCCCGGGCCTAAGGCGACAAATTTTTAGAGGCGCCAAAAGTTTCGAGACGGCAAAAATTTGAAATCGATTTTATTTTTTATCAACTGTAAGACCGAATTTTCATTCTTTGACAACCTCAAGATGTCAATATTTAAAGGGTAGAATTATTTTTTAAAATAATGAATCGTGTAAGTAGTAAAATGTAAAATATCTAACAAACAGGTACTAAAAAGTTTCGTTAAGTATAGCATTTATCTATTGACGTTAGATTTTTCTTAAGAAATCTAAATGTAGCGTTTGTTGCTCATCATTATAACACAAAATATTAATTCATTATATTTAATCATACCTTTGTCTGGTTACTCAAAAACTTTTTTATCTCGCATAAATTTTTTTATAGTTTTACGTAATGTGAGGCGTTTTTTAAAGATTACCATAATCAATTTAGAAAGGTCCTACTAGAACTTGGAAACTCACGAAAATATAAAGAACACGAATCACAAATTAAATGAGTCAATTTATCTGATTAATAAAAGAAATGGATAGCTATTTTTAATAACATTGCAAAGAACAATTTTGAAATAGAATTCAAAATTAAATTTTTTATTAGGTAAACTTTGAAAAAAATTATTCTAAAGCAAATTGTATGTTTAGTTGTTATACCAAAAAAAATATCTATATATATTTAATTCATGCCTAAATTCAATACCTAAATTTAATTCGAATCCATTATTACTATTCGTATTATTATTATTATTATTATTATTATATAAGGGCGTCATATTAACTTGGGCCTAGGGCGCCATCGAACTTAAATCCGTCACTGGTTTGGAATAGAATCTCATTATCTTTTGTTGGAAATATCTCTTTCAATGATAAATAGAGTATTTTAAAGAATACAATGGCAGAAAAGAAGAAAACTTTAAACAGAAGAAAACCATCATGACACAACTCGAAAATTATTAAAATGATACCTCAATTTGATAAGATAATACGTGTAATTACCTTATTTTTTATAATAAAGCAATTCATCGTGCTATCTGGTGGCATAAAACTCTGATGACAATTTAAAAAAAAATCAAGCTTTTATTTAATAAAAAATTTCGTAATTTTTGGTTACAAATATTTCAAACAAAACCTCTTTTCTAAGTGTTATAGATTTTAAATTACGCTAGAACACACGCATGCATAAGGACAAACTACAGTAGCGAAATTGAAAAACACACACATATATATATATATATACAGGGTGATTATAAAGTCCTATTATGAAAATGCTGTAAAAAAAAGAAACACTCTTCACAATGAGTTCCAATTTGAACTGAAGATACTCGAAGAAGGCGGAAATGGTACTGCATCAAAAACAGTTCCAAAGTGTATTGATAGATGGCTCTGTAAGCGGCATAAAGAAAGTGAATTCGGCTGACAGTGATATTTTAAATCGAAATATCAACGTATTTGGCATGAGTTGCACAATAAACCAACTGTAGTGTTCCCTGTGCTTGATTGTTTCGGTGTTTTGACGGAAAAAAATGACTTCCAGGTCATTCAACAGTTGTGACGCTGTTAGTGGAAAGCCCATCTACCACAGCAAGGTCATGCCAAATTGGATTGGAAAAATCGGTGGGACTTTTTTTTTGATGCCATACCGTTTTCCCCTTCTTCAAGTATCTTCAGTTCAAATTTGAACTCGTTGCGACGAGTGGTTCTTTTTTCACAGCAGTTTGAAAGTGGGACTTCACTTATACCTGTGTGACACCTGTGTGTGTGTATATATATATATTTAATATTGCGAAAAGATTGAGAAAATCTAAATGTTTTGAAAATACCGTTTGTTTCTTACTCTGAAACAATACTTTATTTACATTTAAATAAAGTACATTAAGTTTCCTTATATTTTTTATGTGCCTTTATTTTGCTTTTATTATAAAAAATTAAAAAAATAAAAGCATGCTCACATTATTGTCGCCTTAATGCCTAACAATATATTTTATATTATAATGCCTCTGATTATTTTAGTTGAAATAAAAATGAAGTATTAATATTTAAAAAGTATTAAAAAGTGTTAATATATTATTATAACTATTATATTAAAATATATATACATATATTATATTAAAAGTATTATTATTAAAAAAAATATTCTGCAATTAATTACCTTAAAAATGAATTTCTGAACAATTATATCACCAAAAAAGTGTCATGCCAGAAAGCACTTGAAACGTTTACTTAGAAAAAGAAATTTAATCAGGTTTTATAGAGATAGAAAGAGTCGTAACTGTAACTGAAAAAAGAGCAATCAGAGATCTTTTGGTCAGTGCAGCATGAAAATATGTGGCACTAAAACATGTGCTACTAGATTGCCCGGAGCGCAATGAATGAGTAACTAAGAGGATGCAGCAATAACACCAAATGAAAATTACTTTTATTACACTTGTTCATTAACCGCTTTTGTGCTAGGGAAGGCAATTTGCGTTTTCGATCATAAAACAAAAGGAAAACCCCTTTTTTTATGAGCGCAACCTAGCAGTCAGCAGCATAATTGCAAAGATGGTGAAATAAGAAAAGATGTATCAAAATCGTGGCTACGTTTAGTTTTGAAATAATTTTTGAATTATTGTAAAAAAAAAAAAAAAAAAAAAGAATAAACTCAAAAAAAAAATGAGAAGATTTTTAGAAAAGAAACTGCAACAATTTATTATTGAATTGTTATTTTTCCTTATTTTAATATACAGACTTTTAAGACCTTTTATTATACCTTATTAATACAAAAATAATAAAGCCCACTGAGAAAATGTATAAAAATACAAAAAAAAAAAAAAAAAAAAATTGAAAATGGATTTTAAATCAGAACAATAATTTATTAGATCTTTCTTAACACAATATATAATTTTATTATATAAGCTCATGAAATAAGGACTTGTATTTTAAAAGGAATGAATAATTTGCAAGACACAAAAAAAGTCACAAACTAACCAAAGAAATATCAAGCATTTCTTGTCTAGACGTGCGAAAAGAAAACAAAGTAAGAAAGTAAAAAAAAAAAAAAAAAAAAAAAAAATTCACTCAGATATTGTTCTATACTTGTAAGAAATTTTCTACGTATCACTTGAGAACATGTGTTTTTGAATTCACCATTGATTTGAAGAAAACTCAGAGTTTCACAGATTTCTAGGTGTAAATAAAAAGGAAAAAAAAAAAAGAAGTTTTGATACAAATACACTATTAACTTGTTGAAAAAGATGTTGAATATAATTTGTGCGTATCAATTATCTAAAATATTATTTATAACTAATTATTCTTATTTAAATTTGTTACACATAGTAAAAGTTTAAAATGTTATTTTTAATAAGCTGTGGATAACACGGTCTTTTGATTTTCTCCGAAATTCAAACTAATATATGTAATATAAAACCTTACATTTGATCCATTAATATACAGAGTGATTATAACTAAAGTCCACTTTGAAAATGCTGCAAAAAAAAAAAAAAAAAAAAAAAAAAAGAACCACTCGTCACAATGAATTCAAATTTGAACTGAAGATATTTGAAAATAGGAGAAACGGTACAAACGGATAGTTCAAAGTGTATTAATAGATGGCGCTGTAAGCGGTATAAAGAAAGGGAATTCGATTTCTAGTGATATTTCCAATCGAAATGACAACGCATTTAGCTTGAGCTGTACATTCAACCAACTGTAGTGTTTAATGTGCTTGAATGTTTCAGTATTTTGACGAAAAAAAAATGACTTCCAAGTTAATCAACAATCGTGACACTGTTAGTTGAAACCGCATCCCCCAAGTCAAGGCCATACCAAATTGGATGGGAAAAATCGGTGGAAATGTTTTGGTGCCATATTGTGTCCCCCTTCTTCTAGTATCTTCACTTTAAATTTGAACTCATAGTGAAGAGTGTTTTTTTTTTACTGCATTTTAAAAGTGAGACTTTTATACTCACCCCGTACATAACAGATAAAAATTAAAAATGTTACAATAAGATAACGAGCCAAGATAAGTAATAAAATAATTTTAAATACCAAAGCAAAGTTAAATATAATTTAAAAACTTAAATTTTTTCACGTATTTTAATTTATCAAGTGTGAACATACCTTGCTAGACGAATACACGTGGCAATATACCTATGCTCGATAACCCAAGAAATTTATGAAGAAATGGGTCAGAATATTACAAGAACGGAAGTTCTGCACTTTAGGGTTCCGTTTGTTTATTTCGCGATTTTTCCCTTGAAGTTTTCTCCAACTGTGCGGCTGCGATTACAAAATACTGCAGTTTTGGCGATTCCATTAGGCTAAAGTGAAATCGGAACACAAAAGTGCTGAATTCCCACAAGAACTATCAAATTCAATAACGACAGGAATGTAATAAAATGTAATAACTCTGGAACTTTATGAAGAAGCAATTGTTCAAATACTACAAGTAGCATTTCAAATACTATAAGATGTATTTCAAATACTAAAAGAAGTAGTTTAAATACTACAAAAAACAATTGTTAAAATACTACAAGTAGCAGTTCAAATACTACAAGAAGCACTTCAAATGCTACAAGAAGCACTTCAAATACTACAAGTAGCAGTTCAAATATTACAAGAAGCAGTTCAAATACTACAAGAAGCAATTCAAATACTACAAGAAGCAATTCAAATACTACAAGAAGCAATTCAAAAACTACAAGAAGCAATTCAAAAACTACAAGAAGCACTTCAAATACTACAAGAAGCAATTCAAATACTACAAGTAGCAGTTCAAATACTACAAGAAGCAGTTCAAATACTACAAGAAGCACTTCAAATGCTACAAGAAGCACTTCAAATACTACAAGAAGCACTTCAAATGCTACAAGAAGCACTTCAAATACTACAAGTAGCAGTTCAAATATTACAAGAAGCAGTTCAAATATTACAAGAAGCAATTCAAATACTACAAGAAGCAATTCAAAAACTACAAGAAGCAATTCAAAAACTACAAGAAGCAATTCAAATACTACAAGTAGCAGTTCAAATATTACAAGAAGCAATTCAAATATTACAAGAAGCACTTCAAATGCTACAAGAAGCAATTCAAATACTACAAGAAGCACTTCAAATACTACAAGTAGCAGTTCAAATACTACAAGAAGCAGTTCAAATACTACAAGTAGCAGTTCAAATATTACAAGAAGCAGTTCAAATATTACAAGAAGCAATTCAAATACTACAAGAAGCACTTCAAATACTACAAGTAGCAGTTCAAATATTACAAGAAGCAGTTCAAATATTACAAGAAGCAATTCAAATACTACAAGAAGCAATTCAAAAACTACAAGAAGCAGTTCAAATACTACAAGAAGCAATTCAAATACTACAAGAAGCAATTCAAATACTACAAGAAGCAGTTCAAATATTACAAGAAGCAATTCAAATATTACAAGAAGCAATTCAAATGCTACAAGAAGCACTTCAAATATTACAAGGAGCAGTTCAAATACTACAAGAAGCACTTCAAATACTACAAGTAGCAGTTCAAATATTACAAGAAGCAGTTCAAATATTACAAGAAGCACTTCAAATACTACAAGAACCACTTCAAATACTACAAGAAGCACTTCAAATGCTACAAGAAGCACTTCAAATACTACAAGTAGCAGTTCAAATATTACAAGAAGCAGTTCAAATACTACAAGGAGCAGTTCAAATACTACAAGAAGCACTTCAAATACTACAAGTAGCAGTTCAAATATTACAAGAAGCAGTTCAAATATTACAAGAAGCAATTCAAAGACTACAAGAAGCAGTTCAAAAACTACAAGAAGCAGTTCAAATACTACAAGTAGCAGTTCAAATATTACAAGAAGCAGTTCAAATACTACAAGAAGCACTTCAAATACTACAAGTAGCAGTTCAAATATTACAAGAAGCAGTTCAAATATTACAAGGAGCAGTTCAAATACTACAAGAAGCACTTCAAATACTACAAGTAGCAGTTCAAATATTACAAGATGCAGTTCAAATACTACAAGAAGCAGTTCAAATATTACAAGAAGCAATTCAAATACTACAAGGAGCAGTTCAAATACTACACGAAGCTCTTCAAATACTACAAGTAGCAGTTCAAATATTACAAGAAGCAGTTCAAATACTACAAGAAGCACTTCAAATACTACAAGAAGCAATTCAAATGCTACAAGAAGCAGTTCAAATACTACAAGAAGCAATTCAAATACTACAAGAAGCACTTCAAATGCTACAAGAAGCACTTCAAATGCTACAAGAAGCACTTCAAATATTACAAGGAGCAGTTCAAATACTACAAGAAGCAGTTCAAATACTACAAGAAGCAATTCAAATACTACAAGAAGCACTTCAAATGCTACAAGAAGCACTTCAAATATTACAAGTAGCAGTTCAAATATTACAAGGAGCAGTTCAAATACTACAAGAAGCAGTACTACCGACAGAGAACTTCGTTAAGTGATGGTTCAATCAACTTTTATAAACATAAAATAATCCTTAGACACTATTTTGAGGATATTTGAACAATAATATTTATGTCTTTAAAGCCCGACAATTCAAAATGAGCTACAGAGCACGTTGACTTGATATGGGTCAATCGTTGCACTATTTAACAACACGTATTTCGTGCCAGTTTTAAAACACACACAAATAAAAATCTCGTGAAAATCGGCGTTTTTCAGAAAGAAAATCTTTAAAATAAAAGTTTGACTCGTTGCGGGGGATGATTAATCTGTATTAAATAACTTATACTCTTACTTATTTTTTTATTTTATAACTTCACTTTCTTGTAAATGCCATGGACCTCTAATCAGGATAACATCATGTTCACACATGATAAAAAAAAAAAAAATTAGGAACTTTGTTTTCTTATAACAATTTGATGCATAAATAAAAAAAACTGTATGATTGGATTTCATAATTTATTGTACACAAACATTTTTTTTTATTAACTATTCAAGCATAAAATTATGATGTTTTTTGATTTCCTATTAACAAAATTTATAACTATACATTAAAAATCAATAACTCTATATAACAGCTAGATATAATAACATTAGCATAATATATGTAAGTGTCAGCATAATATGTGTGTATGCATAATATATGTAAGTATATATGCATAATATATGTATATAGATAAGTGCGTATGTGATTATTCCAACATGTATTAAAAAATTATAATGTTTGAAATTTCTTCTTTTTTTTTTTTTTTTTTTTTTTTGGTTGATTTTATTATTTCATTCCAAAAGCTCATGGCCAAAAACTACAAAAAAAATTATTAATTATTCTAATTAATTATAAATAATTTTTTATTGGCTTCAGAATTTCGCGCCACCCGATGACAATAGTAATATATATACATATATATATATATACTTAACAATAAAAAATAATAATAAAGTAAAATAATCTACAAATTAAATGATTAAATATAATTAGGTGAAAAAAATACTGGTAATTCTTGGATAATAACTATTGCTTTATATATTCAATTCAAGCTATTTTAGGCGAGTTACTTAAAATCCCTATAGTACACAGATAACACAGAGTTGTTGCATACCGTACTTTAAAAATACGGTATTTTTTTTCTCCCTAGCGCGCATGCTCATAGGAAACATTATTACAGATACGCATGCGCAATTTCCTATGAGTATGCACGTTAGGGAGAAAAAAAAAATACCGTATTTTTAAAGTACGGTATGCAAAAACTCTCTGTTATTCCTTAATTAAATTTGTTAAAATTAAAAAGCTTTATTTTCTGTTAACTGCAAAGTGAAATCATATCTGCTAATCAAGAATAAAGAGCAGAGATGTATTATAGTAAAAGTTACATTATAAAAAATAAAAACAGCAAATGATCGTCTTACGTTTGCATTGAATGCATGAGAAAATATCTCTCCCAAAATCTTGGCGTAATTTTCCGACTTTCCGGTTTCGGTTGCGAATAGAATAGTGGCTTTGATCCTGCGGGAGAGGGCTTTCCCGAACAAGTTGGAGGTGAACTTCACGGCTCTGGAAGTAAAAACAAATAAACAACATTAAGAGCAATTTTTTATTGTATAAACTATCAGTATATGGGGCCTGAATGGCCGAGTGGCTAGCGCTCTGGCGCTCGGTACCCCAGGTTTCGGGTTCGAGTCTCGGCGGTGCCCTGGATGTTTCTAGAGGTTCGGAATCCCCTTTAAATCGTAGGTAAAGGCCTAATAGGATCATTGAGCGATGCGGAGGCGTTGTTACTCCCCGTCCATAGCTTATCTTCAAGGTGCACGCACCTCCTGGGTAGTGCTAAGTGAGTAACGTCGGTGCAGCGCTTGCCTTAAGGCATCCAAGACAATTGTCTAAGTGTTTGACAGCTGCATTAGAACAAATAAAAGCTATCAGCATATAAAAATTCGCTTGAATCTCTTTCTATTCACCAATCCCTGATTGTTATTTAATCAAGAGTTTCTGTAAATGACGTGAGCACTAAAGCTTCGACGTATGCTGATGGGTTCGCAGAATATAATTTAGTTATTCTGTGAACTCATCAATAAAACTGTCAATATCTGTCCTATATTCGGAAAAATATTATTTTGAAATCATAGTTATTTTTTTCTCATCATTTCGACAGTTCATTTTTGACTATAGGGATGCACACATAATGCAATTTTTTTAAATACATTAGTTTTCACTCCTTTGGCCATTATAAAATAAATATAATTTGTGAAAGTGTGATAAATCTCACTGGCCGGTAAAATCCTTCAGTGCGGGCCGCGGGTTGGCCACCCCTAGTATAAACTACCAGCTCCCCTAACTTATAAAAATTCGCTGGCATCTCTTTCTATTCATCAACCCCTGATTTTTAATAATCAAGAGTTTCAGTAAATGAAGTTAGTACTAAAGCTTCGACGTATAATCATGGGGACCGGTGCACTTTCCTGAAAATGATACAGTATTACTAAAATCCTATCTTATTTACAAATAAAAATCCTTTTTTTTAAATTTTAATTGTTAAAGATTGAAAGATTCACAATCTTGTTATACGTTATCGAGTAGCAATCAGCAAATTCAATCGGTCCATACGTATATTTCGCACTAATTTCAATTATTAAATTAAAGATCATAGTAACTGACTTTGGTCGGACATGATAAAACGAAGGGTATATCATATATGCCCTTTATGTATTTTTAGGCTCTGTTTATTTAATATGTCCTATATGTATTTTTCAAACATACAAACATAATACATAAAAATATAAACACAGCCATAGTTGGACGCCTTCATTTCAAAGCGGGGGTGCAGTGTAGCAGGCTCTTCGTTGTACATCTTGGATAACGTTGAATTCACCAGATAGATTCCATTTTTTATCATTTTTATTTATTAAATGCTTTTATGGAACTCAATCTTCTATTTAATTTATTGTGGGCTACTGTTTTAATGAGTATTTCAAACATACTTGATACAACATGTCTTAAAAATGTAAACACAAGCATATTTGGACTTGATTTGAAAGTGGAAGTGCAGTGCAGAAGCTCCTCGTTTTGCATCTTGGATTGCACGTTGAATTCACTAGATCGATTCCAGCAGGGAACGTCAGACCAAAGTTATGAAAAATGACTGGCACAATAAATTCCTTGGGTGAAAAGGTTTTTTTTATCAGGCTTGAAGATAAGACGAAAATGATGAGAGTACTCCGTTTTTCGGGACACAATATTGTTCAGTTAGTTCTGGTTCATTTTCTGCACACTTTGGGCTAATTAGACCGGGACCTGAAGTTTAACGTGGATTCCGAACCACACACAAACAATATTGCTTGGAGTTGATGTACCCTGAATAATGCCGAGTCTGCTATATATTTGTTTTTCCAATGGCGGTTTGATGGCCACCGTACTGTCCGTTCGAGTGTCGATTGACCCTAGGTCAATCGCTCTACGTTGTGAGCAACATTTTCTTTGTGAGCGTTATATTGAGGAGTAGTATTTGGAAGGGGTATTCGATGAGTATATGATAAAATTTCATAAAACAAGCTAATTCATCTTATTGGTAGTTTTTTTTTCTTATACCATTTAAAAGAATTTTTTTTTTAGTTTAAGAGATTTTGCATCGAATGTCATTTTTATTTGTACATTATTTTTAAAACCAATGTAATCTTTAAAAATTTGTTTGTTATCGTCACACTGATATATTTCCTCCTCAGTATCGATCCCTGTCCGACTCTTTGACTAGCAGTAAGACATGCCTTTAAGGTACAGAAAATGGGAAGTTTGAATCTGCTGGGGGCGTTTGTTGTATTCGGTGGTGGATTCGTTATTAAACGAGGATACATGATAGTTATTGTGGCAGCTCATTCGAGAGACTCGCATAAACAGCCGGCTGGCTTTCGGGAATTTTCTGTGCTTTTCTCCCGTGCAGCATTCAAACTCCTAGTAGTCCCCTACAAAGGCGTTATTTCCCCATATCTATCAATGAAATGTACTTTAGTGGAATGTGATGCCTCACATTAACCAGTGATAATAATAGAAACATGTAATTTCCCGTATACAGTGATAATAATAGAAATATAAAATCTTCCATATATATAGTTGAAAATAACAATAATATATCATCTCCCATACACTGTGATAATAATAATGCAAGCGATTTATTTTCGTAATTAGTGAACTTATTATTTTGAAAACACTGTAATTTATGTACATCAGAAAAGCTACATGATATATCCACAAATAGCGTCTATCTGATAGATCAGATAGATCAAACTACGGCCCGCGGGCCAAATCCGGCCCGCCAGTGTCATCCATCTAGCCCGCGAGAGCGAATAGCTTATTGTTGCTGTAATAAGTTGGAAAAAAAAACACAGAATAACAATAACTCGGTTTTATTTCATTGCTAGGTAAAGCTTAATGACAAGCATGATACGCAGAACATTTAACTTCAGCATAACAACTAACAAATAATTGAAATGAATCCCACTAACATTATAAACTGGTGAACATTCCGCGGTTACACTCTATAGTTACCACTAGACGTCTTCAAGGGTCGTATCGATACACACAATAGTAATTGAACCAGCGAATGTAGCAAGCGCATGCTCGCTCAGAGCGCGTACTCGGCGACTGGTCTAGAAATTATAGATAATGGCAGAAAAATTAAAACGGTTTTGGCCCTCGGTACTTACTGGAGTAAGCAGTATGGCCCGAAGGCTGGAAAGTTTGGAGACCCCTGTGATAGATGATGATGGTTTTTTTTTTTTTTTTTTTTGTTTTTTTTTTTTTTTTTTTTTTTGTTTTTTTTTTTTTTTTTCGCGTTTTAGTAGTAACAATCATTTCCACAGTTAAGTGTCATTCGGATAAAATTCAAAGCATTCCCACTGGGTGTCTGAGAAATGCTTACCATGTTATCTATAGTACGTTTACTCAATCAAGAGTGAGTCTAGAAGTTACTGTAACTCATGTCTCAAGCAAATTCCAAATTTCAACCGAGCAACAATGGAAATTTTAGATACAATCTTAAATGCAATTATTGCAACAATAATAAAATAATAATAATATATAAAAAATTTATAAAAACTAAACGATAAATAAAAAACTTCAGAGTCATTATAAAAGAAGAAGAAAGAAGAATTTTTTTGTGAAGAAAAGAAAAATTTCTTTTAAGTAGAAACAACTTCAAGGTTTTAATATTTGTTGTTTAGTTCTATTTGAGACACTTTAAAATAACGTATCTAAAATAATTTCAATAACTCTTTTAAAAATAATGCTCTGAATGGATTTTTAAATACCCAATGGCAAATTATGAGTGTTGAGAAAAGTACATATTACACAAAATACGAAGCTTAATTTTTAAAAAAAATTATTTTGTAATTGTTTATTTTTAAAAATGTAAAAATAGGAAATTCTAAATGCGGATGAGTGATTAAGTCTTAAAAAGTTTATATTTTTAAATTACGATTAAAAAAAAAAAACATAAATTAAACCTCATCCATTGTTTGTAAAAAAAGGCATGAATATTTGTAAAGCGTTTGCTATAAAAAATTCTATAAAAATTTGGTTGTCAATTATTATTGTTTTTTTATTTTACTTTAATTACATCTTCCTTTTGCTTAATAAACGAAATTTTAAACACCCGTTCCCTTTTAGATTTAAAATATAATACAAATATGCTTTTGTATCTAATGTAAAAAACATGTTTTTCTAGCATTTTAATCCAAATGCAGAAGAATTAAAAAAAAAAAAAAATGTTTATTTGTGCATCTTTTCAAATTAAAAAAAAAATACTTAATTTAAATAAAGTTTTTATTTTTGTTGTATTCTCTGAATCTTTAGAATAAAACATTTTGTAACGTAACAAAAGAAATGTAAATTAAACTAAATTTGTAGATCCAATTCTTTTTTTCTGTTAATTGTTCTTTTTAACCTAAGGCATAACTGTTATTAATGTTACATCAACAAACTCTTATTTGTTAATTTAATATCAGTTTTCATTTCTCTAAAGTTTAAAAAAAAAGGTATTTGGAAAATAGCTTTTCAAGAGATTAAATAAAGACATAGTTTGTTAAATTTTCATGTTTTCATTTAAGTATTTCAATCCAATTTCTAAGCAATCAAAGATTTAACTCCTTTTTTTTAAGATTCCTAAATTTATTTTTACTTTATTGAAGTATTTATAAATTAAAAAAATATACTTTATCCAATGTTAAGTTTTTACAATAAACGATTTTAAAATTTTAGTTCTGATTTTCTATTTTTATCCTAGATGATAAAGTATTGGATTCCCAAATTAAGGGAGCTTGGTTCGAAACCCAATGAAGAAAGTCGAACCAAACATAGAAGATGGAAATTCATAGGCTGGAAAGTCCTTGTATTAAGCTCAGAGATGTGTGGATGGTATAAACTCTCGAAACATCACACCGTTTGAACTTCATTTCGAAATGGGTGTACAGTGTAGCCCGGTCCTCGCTGTGCATCTTGCATAACGTTGAATTCACTAGATCGATTAGAAGATTTTTAACGAATATTTCAAACATAATACAACATGTCTTAAAAATATAAACACAAGCATATTTAGACGACTTAATTTCAAAGTGATAGTTCCATTTAGAAGACTCTTCATTATGCATCTTGGACAACGATAAATTCCCTAGATTGATTCTATTTATCATTGTTTTTATTTCTTCAATGCTTTTATGGAACTCAACCTTATATTTCATTTATTGTGGGTAACTTTTTTAAGGAATATTTCAAACAAACTTGATACAACATGTCTTTAAATAACACAAGCATATTTGGACTTCATTTCAAAGTGGAAGGGCAGTGTAGAAGCTCCTCGTTGTGCATCTTGAATAACGTTGAAATCTCGATTCTCAGCCCACAGGGAAAGTCGAACCAAAGTTATGAAAACAATTGACACAATAAATCCGAGCTAAGTGCAAGCAAGTCCATGATTTTAATACTATTCTGTCAAAAGTATATTTTTATCGAGTTAGAAGCATGAATCATTATTCGATCTTGCTAAAAAACAAAATCCGATCCTCCCAACGAATTCAATTAAATGATGCTGTTCTTCATCTTCAGAGGCGCAACATCCCCGTGGTGGGCCAAGGCCGGAA
Organism: Caerostris darwini; assembly: GCA_021605075.1. Classification (NCBI taxonomy): domain Eukaryota; kingdom Metazoa; phylum Arthropoda; class Arachnida; order Araneae; family Araneidae; genus Caerostris; species Caerostris darwini. The sequence continues at coordinate 1,207,622 of BPLQ01012170.1, read as the reverse complement.
ATGTTATTCTTTTTAAGGAGTAGAGTTTTCAGCGGTACGCCCAACAGTCATATAAGACTTGGACCTACAGTTTAGAGTGGATTCCAAACCTCTACAAACAACCATAGCCCAGCCGGAACTCAAACCCGAAACCTGTGTTACCCAGCGATAGAGCGCTAGTTACTCGGCCATCCGTCCCCAAATGATGCTGCATTATTTTCTTATAGGCTTAAGGGTTCAATATTATACTGCAATAGGCCAAGAGCATTTAGGTCATTAATCCCATGACCACCCCAAGTCTTTCTTGGTCTTTCATCTTGTTGAGCGTATACACAAAATACCCAATGTACATCTAATATAGGGATATGTGATTTTATAAGCGGCCCGCGGAGTTAGGATGCATTTCCAAACTGGTCCTCAAGATCATTTGGGTTGGCCATCCCTGGCTTAAAGTGTGCACAACATGACCGTAGAGCGACTAATCAAACCAGCCATACCCACTAAGTATTGAAAGTTCATTCTAAATGAAATGAAATATTAAAAAAATTACCTTGCGATTTCTTTGAAACGGAATTTTCTGGAGGGCGTTCTTGGACCATTTCCTGAAGTTTCTCGATCTTTCTCCCAAACGTGCGTCTTCCATGGTGGATCCTAAAAAGTAACGAATGCCCGAATTATTTCTTACAATTAAAGTTTAACTAATTGTTTAGTTTTGTTTTATCCATTTTATAAACTAGTTTGTAAACTATCATGCTTATATGCAGTTTTTGTAAGTAAATCAAAGTAATTAAAAATTAATAATAAATATAATACTACATAAATAATACGAATAAATAAATTATTATTAATAAAAATTAATAATAATAAAAATTATTCAATAATAGTAATGAATCAAATATGAAAAAATCACAAATTATGGTATAATTTAGGAGCCTAAAGTTTGGAGGATAGTTCGCTGGGTTTCCGATTCTAAAGGAGTCTAATTCGAATTGGTCAAAGCTAAAATCAAAGTAAAAGTGAGTTTAAGATGGGGAAGAATTTATAGCTCTTTAAATTGATTGCTTAAGATTAAGAAGAAGATAGGAAAGTGAAAAGCCATCCATCACATATCACTATGAGTTGTATTCGCTCTAAATTTTGCTTCCCTAATTTGGGTATAGTGCAACAGGAAGTAGTGTCGATGTCAAAGTGTTTTGTTTTGTACCCTGGATAACACTGAATCTGCTGCATTTCTTTCCATTCTATAATCTCAGATTAAAAATTTCCGATATTTGAGAAAAACATGATGGTATTATCTGGAAATGTAACATCTGAATATAACTGGATGAAAACAAATTATCATTTGACATGCCTTTTGTTTGGATAACTTCCAACAATAACGAATAGTTCCTACAGGCAGCATGACTATTAATGCGAGACTGTTTTACACATTATCACAATCACTATCTAGTCTTCTCGTTTTTGAAGGCAATTAGATAGGGTGGATTTAAACCCGAGTCCTTCTGCACGCTAGTCAAGCATGTTGCCTTTGTACCATGAATCACATATTCATTGCTTTTATTAATAAAAAAAGGGGGTTGTTAGTGAAAAATGTTTCCTGGAATCAAATTACGAGTTAAATCTGTAAGAAACCACAACATCCTAATCATTTAGATTTATCTGTAAATGAATTATACATGGAAGCAACTTTTGCCACAATGATTGAGGAAGAGTCTCACCTGGTACTCGTAACTGGGCTTGAGGTTGTAGTTGAGCAGCTCCTGGTGGAAGACCGGGGTGAGGCTCCCGCTGAGAGGGGGCACGATCCACACCCAGTCGGCCGGGCAACCGCCCCGCAGTCGCATCTCATTCTCCCAGTGCTTCATGAACGACTCGGACGCCGTGTGGTGGTCCACGATCGTCACGTTCAGCCTCTGCAACAATATTCGTTATTTTGAATGATTCAAGATATGTACACAAAACGAACGTTTATGTTAAAGAAACGAAACTTCGAACGTTAAAAATGAAAAACGAGTGTTAAAAAGGAAATGCTAAAAATTTAAAAACGAAATGTTAAAAAATTAAAAATGTGCAAAATTAAAAACGAAATGTTAAAAACGAATAAAGAATGTTCAAAACGAAATGTGAAAAAATTAAAAATATGAAAAATTATAAACGAAATGTTAAAAATTAAAAAAGAAATGTTAAAATATTAAAAATGTGGAGAATTAAAAACGAATAAAGAATGTCCAAAACGAATTGTGAAGAAATTAAAAATTAAATGTTAAAAAATTAAAAATGTGAAAAATTAAAAACGAAATGTTAAAAAATTAAAAATGTGAAAAATTAAAAACGAAATGTTAAAAAATTAAAAATGTGAAAAATTAAAAACGAAAAACGAACTTTCATGAAATCTAAATGATTAGGATGATCTAAGGGACTGAGTTCCGTCTGATCAAAATTCAATAATTCCAAAACTAATGACAATAATTAATGCTAACTCGTGGCATTAATTATGAATTTTAATGCATTTTAACTCGTTCCGTGGCTGTGATGTTATTCAATGACCCTACTCAAACTTTCACCATTTCCAGTAGAAACCGTTTTGAGTTTGAAGTTCTGCCTTGTCCAAGAACTATTAAGGCAGTGTATGGATTTGCTTTACTTAATTCAATTTACACTATGCAACTGTAGAGTACGAATAGATGAATTTGAAAGAAAAATTAATCCAAGTATTATTTAAAAAAATTTCAACCTGCCGATATAGATGAAAAGAAATTCGGGATCGTGACTAATTAGCAGACATTGTTCTGCAAAATTCATCAGATCTCGTTCAATTAAATTTCATCGGATCTCGCAATTTTTGTAGAGGAAATCATCTTAATGATAAATTTTTCATAACTATATGGGCAAAAAAAAATATACTCATTATATATTTAAAAATATATTAAATTACATTCTCAATACAAAATATATTTAATTATATTTTTGATAAGATATGTTTATTGAGTCTTTACCAAATAAATTAGAAAGTACTGAAATAAATGTTTGGAATAGAAAGAAATACATTACGAGTTTTGCTATTTTGCATTCCCTTTCTATTTGTCTACAAATTTGCAATACGGTTTTACAAAATTAGAAATTGATAATATAGTTGATTTATTCACATAAACTAAAAGTTGGCTTTCAGATGCATTATTGTTACTAACATATATATACATAGGTATATTAAAAAATTGCAAATTTTATTATTATCGGGAGAGAAAAACCTTATATTTTAAAGTATTTTCATAAACTGTAACACACTATTGAACACTTATATTATATACTATTAAGCTTTACATAGAAAAGCTGCGATACACTATTGAACACTTATATTACACTGAAGTGACAAAAGTCATGGGATAGCAATATGCAAATTTTCAGATGGCAGTAGCATCGCGTAGAACAGGTATAAATGCGCAGTGCTTTCGCAGAGCTTTCATTTCTGTTCAAGTTATTCATGTGAAGAGGTTTTGACGTGATGATGACCGCACGACGGGAATTAACAGACTTTGAACGCGGAATGTTAGTTGGAGCTAGACGCATGGGTCATGCCATTTCGGAAATCGTTAGGGAATTCAACATTCCCAGATCCACTGTGTCAAGAGTGTGCCGAGAGTATGAAATTTCAGGCATAACATCCCACCATGGACAGCGCAGTGGTCGACCGCCTGCACTTAACGACCGAGACCGGCGACGTCTGCAAAGAGTCGTAAATTCTAACAGACAAGCAACACTGCGTCAAATAACCGCAGAAATCAATGTGGGACGTACAAGGGACTTGTCTGTTAGAACTGTGCGGAGAAATTTGGCTTTCTTGGGCTATTCCAGCAGAAGACCGACTCGAGTGCCGTTACTGACAGAACGACATCGCTTGCAGCGACTCTCGTGGGCACGTGAGCATATAGGTTGGTCCCTAGATGAATGGAAAACCGTGGCCTGGTCCGATGAGTCACGATTTCAGTTGGTAAGGGCTGATGGTAAGGGTTCGAGTGTGGCGCAGACCCCACGAAGCCATGGACCCAAACTGTCAGCAAGGCACTGTTCAAGCTGGTGGTGGCTCCGTAATGGTGTGGGCTGTTTTTTCATGGCATGGACTTGGTCCTCTGGTGCGACTGGACCGAACATTGACTGGAAATGCTTATGTTCAGCTACTTGGAGATCACTTGCAGCCATTCATGGACTTCATGTACCCAAACAACGATGGGATTTTTATGGATGACAATGCGCCATGTCACCGGGCCACAACTGTTCGCGATTGGTTTGAAGAACATTCTGGACAATTCCAACGAATGATCTGGCCACCTAGATCGCCCGACATGAATCCCATCGAGCATTTATGGGACATCATCGAGAGGTCTGTTCGCGCCCAAAATCCTGCACCCTCAACGCTTTCACAATTATGGACGTCTATCGAGACAGCATGGCTCAATATTCCTGCAGAAGACTTCCAACGACTTGTTGAGTCCATGCCACGTCGAGTTGCTGCACTTCGCAGGGCGAAAGGAGGGCCGACACGATATTAAGAGGCATCCCATGACTTTTGTCACTTCAGTGTATAGTCAATATTACAAACATGGAAGACAGTAAGTAAATTTAATTCAACTGGAAACTAGGTTAATATTGGAAAATACTGTAATCACAATGGAAAAATGATGTCTTTGAGTAAACTATCCAACTTTAAAATCATTTAGAACTTGTGAAACTAATGATTGATTTATAATGGAATTACTTAATTGATAAGGAAACAATCAATTTTGTCTGATATTTTATTTTTTTGAGGCGAAAAAAAAATTTTAATTACAAAAAAGGTTTACAAAATATTCACAAAGCTTCTTTTAGCAAATTTCACTCCAATAATAGATAATTAATGAATATTAGAATTAATTTATATTAGTTTTAAATATCAGTTCGTCAGTGGATATCCAATAACATTATATTTTATAAACTGATAGGTCAGCTAAGAAAATGGATTTTATATGAATATGATGAACAAGTATCAATTAACCTTAAATGTTCATTCATAGATTCGAATTATGGACATTGTTGTTGTTCTAATGCAGCCAGGAAATTAGAACAACAACATCCATAATTCGAATGTTTATGGCTGACAGTTAATCTTTATGCTATAAGCAAGGGCTGCATCGCTGTTACTCATTTAGTGCTAACCAGGGGGGCACGTGCGCCTTGAAGGTATACTACTCATGCGAGTAACACTACCCCCACAACGTTCTGCGATCCTATTAGATCGGGACCTACGGATTAAAGTGGATTTCGAACCACTACAAAAATTCATGGAACAGCCGGGACTCGAACCCGAGACCTGGGGTATCAAGCGCTAGCCACTCGGCCAAAGGCCCCTATAAAATTCGAACTATACCAATAAGACACACTACCTTGTTTTTATGAAACTAAATCATATACTCCTCAAATAACCCTTCCAAATACTACTCCTCAATATAACACTTTCAAAGAAAACGTTTGGAACTTTGACCTATGATCAATCGACACTCGAACGGGCAGCAAAAATACAGCAGATTCAGCATTACTTAGTATATCGGTAGTTATTTTTCATCCCAATTAAATAATAACTTTATATGGTTTTATTTTTAAATGACCCTTCCAAAAATAATGTTGGGAACTTTGACCTACTGTCAATCGACACTCGACTGATAGTAAAAATGCAGCAGATTCAGCGTTACTTAGTATAAACGATGAAGATTAGATACACTGCTGGCACATATAGCAATACTTATTTGGGACAGATTCTCTCAAAGATATATTGACTTTTAACTTTATAATTATCAAAATAATGCTATTCTATCAATTATGTCTGTTTAAGAAATGCCTCCATTGAATGTTCTACATCAAGCTTCGTTTTGTGAAGTTATTTTTATTACCTTTTAGCTGAATTAATCGAATTTATATACTATTTTATCTTCAACTTTCTTTGGCTGTCCATGAAGGCAGTGAAGAACTTCGAACATGTTAGGGTGCTGTCTTATAAAACAAATTAATACTAACAACAAGGAACTAACAAATTATACAGTGCAGTTGATCCATCACAAAAGCAATTTAAATGTCACCCAGACGATGCACCAAGTTAATTGTAAATTTCCAAGAGATACAAAAAAATAAATAAAATCCAATAGTGCAAAAGAATGTCAGAAAATAGGTAAACACAAAATAAAAACAAATATTATAAATTGTGATAATACTTTCTGAGTGCCCCTTTGTAACTATTTGGCAAAATAAAATTCATAATATTTTTTATACGAAGAATTTAAATGAGTGTGAAGCTATGATTTAAAATAAGTATCTAGAATAAGATTAGAAAATATTTTTTTTTCTTTCTAATGCAGCTGGCAAACAGCTTGGTCTTGGATGCCTTAAGGCCAGCGCTGCACAGACGTACTCACTTTGAATTACCCAGGGGGCGCGTGTCACTTGAAGATAAGCCACGGACGCGGAGTAACAATGCCCCCGCAACGCTCTACGATCCTATTAGACCGGGACCTACAGTTTAAAGTGGATTCCGAACCACTACACACATCCATGGCACCGCCGGGACTCGAACCCGAAACCTGTTGTATCGAGCGCCAGAGCTCTAGCCACTCGGCCATTCAGGCCCAGATTAGAAAATATAAAAAGGAATTTATTCAGTAATAGAAATATAGAAACAATTGCTGTGTTTAATCGGGGTGGGCCTTGTGTTCAGACACTAATCGTAAATCTACAAGTGAAGTCGTCGGTTTCAGTAACTAGCACTCTGGTGTTTGGTGTCACATGTTCCGGGTTCGAGTCCCGGCGATGGTCCCATGGTTTGTTTTTGTTTGTCTCTCTACGGTCATCTTGTGCACACTTTAAGCTAAACAAACAGGGACCTACAGTTTAAAATGGATTCCGAACCATTATAGACATCCATGACACTGCCGGGACTCGAACCCGAAACCTGTGGTACCGAGCGCCAGCCACTCAGCCATCAGGCCCCTGGCGATGCCATGAATGCTTGTAGTGCTTCGGAATCCATTTTATACAGTAGATCCCAGTCTAATATGACTGCAAAGGGTAGCGCTGATAACCCTATCCCATAAAAAAGAAAGCATCTCCTGACTCGAAACCTGCCAGTAAGCAGACGGCCTTAGCCCACTATGGGACTATTAAGAACTAATGAAGAATTTTATCAAAAGCATATTTGAATCAGTTTTCATGTAAAAGGTGCTCTTCTTTTAACGGCAACCTGATGGCCAAGTGGCTCACACTCTGGCCTTTGGTATCACAGGCTTGATGTTCGATTTCTGTTAGTGGCATGGATGTTTGCGAGTGGTTCGGAATTCACTTTAACCTGTAGGTCCCGGTCTGCTTAGCCCTCGTGGGCACAAGATGATCGTAGAGCGGCAAACCAAATCTTTTTATGAGCAATTAATAACCACAACTATTGATTTGTTATTTTAATTTTATGATGGTGAAATATAACGCACAATTTTAATATTTTAGATGAGAAAATATTAGATTTAAAGTTAAGCTACAAATATAGATAACTGAAAAATCAAACCATTTGTTTTGTTGTTGTTGTTATGTGTGAAATTTCATGTAATCAAACTATTTCATTAATATTAATGATTAAAATACAAAAAAAAATAAAGGTTGTATAGGTACAAAATTAAATGATCTTTAGACATTGGCAGTCATTTGGAGGAAAAAAGAGCATTAAATGTCAAAATACAGGACAAACAAACTATTATGTTGATTGTCATAATCTTAAAAAATTTAATCAAGCATTTTTTGCAAAACATTAATTTCCTTTTCCTTCAGTAACAGTTATAAATAAAATAAATGTGACTTGCCCATTCATATCTCTCAAACATTAAATACAAAAGAAAAAAATTACGCATTTAATAACAATTTAAATTCTTCTGTGAATTTTACAGGTTTACATTCATTTCATTACTCCATATTTTATTCAATTTCAGCTTTTGTTCTATAACGATATGAATGATGCAGCTATTTTATTTTAAGTACCGAAATGCTTTTTTAAATGGTGTATTTCGGAAATGCTCCACTGCTCCAACATTAACTCAATAGCTTAAACATCAAAAGGTTTTTAACACAAAACAGTTATCTTTTTCATGGTATTATTTCATCATTACAGACATTGAGAAAATTCATTTTCAAATAAAACAATTTTTTTTTAATAATATTAAGAGAAAAATTATTGATATCAAAGCTGCACATAAAAACAAGTAATACAAAAAATTTTTTTTTTAAAGTAGGTTCCTATTTTTTTCACTCTATTGCAGAAAGTCCTTTATGAATAATTTTCATTCATTTTTTTAAGTTTTTCTGGCGCCATCTATGGGTAGATATATGCAATTTAAATCTAAAAATAACTAAAATTAATTACGTAAATTTAATGAATGAATTAATATTTGAGAAAACTGTATTCACATCTAGTGTCATCTACTACAAGTTAAAAAAAATATATTCGAACTTGAATGGATGAATACAATGTATTTTATGAACGATTGTAAATTAGAACAAGATATATATAGGGAGAACGTGATCTAATAGAAGGAATTGAAACAACATAACTGAAAACACTGGAATGTAAGCATTAAAATTAATTATTTTTGTTTTGAATTATTTTGATGAATAATTTTTCCGAGAAACAACCTTAATTTCGTGATGGATGCTTTATTCCTTTACCAAGGTGCCAAAAATAGCCCTCATCATCATCATCATTGGCGCAACAGCCCCATGGTGGGCCATGGGCAATCTGTCTGCAGGCAGATTTCTAGACAAGAGATGTTTTCTTTTTACGGGGTTAGGGTTACGTCCAGTGTTCTACGTTAGGGTTACTACGGTAGTGTAACACAGATTCTCCATTGACACAGACACTCCATTGGCAACACAGATTCTTCTGTTCAAAAAATTCAAGTTGGTGTTCCCCAAGGTTCAATACTTGGATCCTTTCTCAACAATCTTAATGATCTTCTTCTCTTACGTTAATGATATTCCGCAAATTCATAATGTGAAAATCAGTCTTTTTGCAGATGATGCATCACTCCTCACTCAAGGTCGTAAACATTTTATCATCATCAAAAACCTTCAGAATTATATTAATCACCTTAAACAAGGGCTTATAAATGGGAAAATTCAATTTTCAACGTTGAGAAAACGGAAGCAGAACTATTCAAGCGTAAAAGGGTTCTTAACACTCCTTCTATCAAAATTTTTAATAATCCTATTCATTGGGCTGGGCAAACTAAATATTTGGGAGCAATCTTAGATCGTAAATTGAATTATGTTCCTCACATTAACTATCTTAGGGTAATATTTAATAGATGCATTCGTACACTGTATCCACTTATTTGTAGGAACTACTATTTCCTTGGAAAATAAAAAAAACCTCATTTATCTTGCTTACTTGAATCCAATACTTGCATATGCGAGTCCTATTTGGGGATCACACAAAGACTTGAAGATAAAATCCTACCTATGATTACAAATTCGCCTTGGTTTTTCCGAAATGAGGATATCACACATGCTCTTTCCCTCCCAAGTTTTAAACAATTTGTGTATAAAATTGCACAAAAATTTTATAACTCCATTCCAAATATTAATAATTCTGTTTTGAATGATTTAAACGACTATGATGACGACATTTCTGATTTTAAAAATCGCGAAAGACCTCGCGCTGTTCTGAATAGTATTCATTAAGGTTTCAATATCCTCCTTTCCGAATGACCATGCAGTTTCTCCGCTGAGTTACAATTTTCCCTCCAATCGTTTTTGTTTGTTTCTATTGTTTATTTTTTTTATTATCCTCTTGAAATTATAATAATAATATAAAAAAATTATACCTGCATAAATTTTTTTATTGATTAATAAAAAAATATGAATAATTAATAAGTTAAATTTTTTTAAAATAATATACATATCTCACTCTTTTTCTATCTAATCAATGGGCTTAAAGCTAAGAAACTTCTCTCATTCACAAAGCAGGAGATAGAGCTTGCTAAGCAACCAAGGTTCTCCGTCAATCTGGCAAATCGTCATCGTCGTCAACGGAATGAAGATATTTATATTTGCTTTCACCGGATTCGACTCATTCGATAAACTATTATTCAATTCCTTCTATTAGCTCCCACTCTCCCTATATATATCTTGTTCAAATTTTCAATCGTTCATAAAATACTTTTTATTCATCCATTCAAGTTGAAATAAATTTTTTTGAACTTGTAGAGGATGACACTTGATGTTAATACAGTTTTTTCAAAGATTAATTCATTCATTAAATTTAATTAATTAATTATATTTTTTTTCAGATTTAAGTTGCATATATCTACCCATAGAAGGCGCCAGATAAATTAAAAAAAATGAATGAAAATTATTTATAAAGGACTTTTCTGCAATAGAGTGAAAAAAAAGTAGGAATTGACTTTTAAATTTTTTTTTTATATTACTTGTTTTTATTACCTTCTTGAAATTATAATAATAATATAAAAAAATTATGTATGCATAAATTTTTTATTAACAAAAAAATATGAATAATTAATAAGTTAAATTTTTTAAAAAATAAATTAATAATATATATATATATCTTACTCTTTTTCTATCTAATCAATGGGCTTAAAGCTTAAGGCACTTCTCTCATTCACAAAAGCAGGAGACAGAGGTTGCTAAGCAACCAAGGTTCTCCGTCAATCTGGAAGATCGTCATCGTCGTCAACGGAATGGAGATATTTATATTTACTTTCACCGGATTCGATTCATTCGATAAAGTATTATTATTCTCAAACTCATGATCATCACAAAACCTTGACAACGAATTTTAATTTTTGCCAAACGATTAGAAAAATTACTTTAGAAAAAAAGTTCTCTTAAAAAAAAGTAACTGCAAACGATTCACAATTTTTAATTTTCTTTTTATTTATCAATCGTTTGGTTAATATTTCCGAAAGAAATGAGCTCCCATCGCGTGGCAACGTATGGATTAATTGTATTCTAAATATTTATTTTGTAATAGAATGGTTTATTTTTTGAATATTCAATGGATAGAATGAGTTTTAATGGAAATATTTTTTATCGTTCCTTTAAAGATGAGATTTTTATTTGCTTAAGACATATCATCTAAAAGAATGCTGCAGGAAAACCCAAACTTTTATTGGTTATCTTTCATAACAAGACGCTCTCACCGATCAGAAGGGGTTTCCCGACGAACGCAGTATTATGAGCGCAGATGGCACAGTTACAATACCCCCTCCACCTCGGTGGTTGATTGGGGTGCCTCGACGGTACTGCAAGTGGGCTATGGATGACCCGGATCCATGCACTTGGTGGCTGAAGGTGACGGCCTTGTTCAGAAATAAACAATTAAAAGGAAGGGGCTGTTTCACGGTGCAAAACAAATAGAAAATATGTAAAATGTTGTAGACTCGAAGCATGGAATTCGAAATGTTCAAGAAGACATTGACGACATCATTATTACTACAAAAATAAAGAACATAAATATTGACAGGAGCACAGAGACAGGAGTTGTGGGCGCCATTGATCAACGCATTAATTTAATGCCAGAACATCAAAGAGAATGCGAATTGAAAAACTGCTGTTTTTTTTAATACCCATGAAATATGCTGTAAAGCGAAATGGAAAAAAGAAAATAAATGAAACATTGCGAATTGAAGAGATATTATTGCGATTGAAAAAATTCCAGAATATAAGAAAATCGAAAAAAAAAAAAAAAAAAAAAAACCATAGAGAGGTGGGATATAGGATAGGAGAAATTTTGAATAGAACAAGATTATCTCGCAATCAAAATTAACAATTTATACTAAAAACTCTTACAAAAGTTGTAAATAGATTTTTCTAAATCGAAGAAATGAAAAAAAAATTATCTTATACTAAAAAATTTAATATAAACATGGGATTTTTCTGAAATAAAAAGACTCTAAAATGAAGCAATGTACGGTATTTTGTTTGGCCGTATCTGCTATTTTTTTAACGCAATAATTAAGTGATAAGGTTAAAAATGTGAATCATTTCTTATTTTCAGCTAGAAACATTTAGAATAAAATATAATTCAAATGCAAGTTGTATAAATTATAAATTTTAAAACTAATTTTATTTTAAATATTAAATAATTGTCATACTTTTACGTGCTTATCAAAATTGTAATTTTCAATGATTGTAAAATAAATTGAGTGAATTTTGAATGTGTTCCTCTCTTAAATTCTTTTTTATCGTTCTTTTCCAGACTGAAAAAATTATGATAACCATCATTTAATTCGCTTTGCTTTTTCATTGCCTTATATTTTGACAAAGCCTGAGAAAAACTATCATACTTCCGAAGGCATATTTTAAATTCCCGATCGGAATTCTGAGCAAATTGTCTTAGGGTTAAATAATTTAAGGAATGTTTAAGTTTTCCAGATTTATTACTTTTACTTACTAACAATAATTTTTGTTTTATTCGTACCTGTTTCAATGCACAACGGGGATTCTTGATACTCTAAAACCACTTTAATTTGTATTGAAATTTCCCATGCCTGACATTTGGGGAGCCTTTCTGACCTATGAATTTATTTTTCCCCTGCCAAACATAAGGATAAAATCTATTTTAAATTTCGATCGTTGGTTTTATTCTATTTAGCAACAACATTATTTTTATTCGATGGCTGCCTTCTGTTTTAGGCTACGATTAAGGCTGCTTATTTAAAAAAAAAAAAATTTGTTTCTAAATAAAAATAGAAGACTTTTTGATAACACATTTCAACAAAACTTGTTTAAATGAAATATACCATTAAATTAAATTTCATTTAAGCTAATTACAAATAAAATGGTTAATAATAATCGTCTGCCGAGACTTACATTCTAAATCAATTCAAATGATTCATTTTGCTTATTTAATTAAAAATTGGCATACATTTATCTGCCATGTTTTCGAAAAACAGTACACTTTTCAATTTTAATTGAAAAGTAAAATAACTGAGCATGGTTTTCAACAGAATATTTATAGCATAGCATTCAAATTATTGTGATTCAATCGAATAGGAATCAAATATGAAGTCCTAAAACTCAGAGAAACAATTAATCCTTCTTAAGGCTGATGAATAAGTCTTCTTTAGATAAACTATTACAATCGTTATTATCATTATTACTATTATTAAAAGCTATTTGCAATCTCTCGGTCCAAAGAGATCGTGGCGTAATTTTAAAATAAATTTGCAAAAACTTGATGAAACTAACTTGCTGTTCTCATGTTAAAAATATTATAAAAATTATTTTTTGACTCTTTCATTGATACTTTATGCCTTCTCATTCAACCTCCCTCTCCACTGAAAACAAGCTACTATTCTATAGGAGCCCTATTATCATATGTGCCTGCCCGGTTTGAGGTTCAACTGGAAAATTTAGAAATAAATATTTGAAAATAACATTCTTCGTATGATCATCACGATGGACCCTCAGAAATGATGACATCTGCCACTCTCTAACTCATTCCAGAGTTAAGATGCTTTTTCTTAAAACTTCCATCAGTTATTTAATAATCTTAGCACTATATATAATTTCGAAATTCAAAACTTGTCCAATTATGATATCACCCTTCCCTCTAACTCTAAACGCAATCGTGTTGAGTTATATACTTTATAATAATTTTGTTGTTAATCTCTCTCTTCCATTGTATGAAACATTAAAATATTTTTGAACATCATCAATAGCTGTGTTATCTGTCCATCTATTCATCGAGAATGACCTAATAGTATGGAAACGATTGCAGAAGAGCTCTTCTGACGACTAAACCTAAAAAAGGGAATATTTGAAATTTGATTTTTAAAGGGAGTATTTTTATAAAACATTTCCGTACGATCTTTTTTGTTATAACGCTAATTCTTTTTTAAAAAAACTATGTCTTGTGGGAAAAAAACAACAACAATTCGTATAGAACCATAACATTTCAGCTGGAAACTTGAAAAAATTTAGTTCAACTTTTTACTCATCCAATATTCAAATAACGAAAGGAAAAAAATACTAGGTCCATGAATGAAAACTGGCAGAAATGATTACTAAATTCGAATTTACGAAATTTTTGAAAGTTCATTTTGAAACATCAACCACTCTCAAACTGATTCATTCCAATAGATGCACGAAGAAGAGGAAGAAAGCAGCTGAAATAAATCTACAAGCATAGAATTTTAAAATGAGTCGGATATTTAAGATTGTACCTGTTTAAATGTGATAGGTCATTGTAAATTGGCATGACAAAATTTATATAAGAATTATAAAGAATAATTTGTGAAATCTTTTAAAGGTTTTCGTAAATTTGAAATATTTATTTCCCAAGAGACCTTTTATGAAATCCAAGATTAACAATAGCTCAAGATCTCAAAAATTTGAAGATAACAAAAAAAAAAAAAAAGCAGAATTATGGAAAAAATAATGCATTTATACAAATAATGCTCAATTTTAAAAAGAAAAAAAAAGTTTTCCGAATTTTGTTCACATTGCTCAATTACTTAAAAAAATATTTTATTTAATGATTTCTGACATTATTTTTGCGCGAAATATGAATGAAATTAACATATCGCTTGATCTTGAGAAAAATATCTTCTGCTTTTTGTGAAATATCTCTACTATTTCTCTTATGTAATGCTATACATATTTAAAAGCAACTCCATACTACTGTGTTCAAATAGTAAGACCCATTTTCAATTTAAGATTCCCGGGGCTTATGGATTCTTTTTTTTTTCTTTTTTAGGTTGCTGGCACTGTCCTTAACATCTGTGTGAAATTTGACGCCAAAATATTCATGAGTGTTTGAGTTACGCTTGGCTTTGCGAGGCGCTGAAATTAATACATCGCTCTCGAAAACTGCCAGTAGGCAGACGTCCTTGGTCAACCAAAGGGCTGCTGCGCTAATGAAGAAAAAGAAAATTACTTTAAAATTAGCCGTAGAGCGGCAAACCAAAACTAAATCAAAGGAGATTTTTAGGGGCAGCAGTCCCACATTTGAGTATTGCTTGGGTGTAAAACCGGAAACTCCCATCAGGCAAGCTTATTACAGATTCTTTATACGCAATGTCCGAATCGATATCGAGTTTTCTCGTTTCTGAAAGCAGTAGTTACAATAATAACATTAACCTTCCTTCATGCTAGTTGCACAAGTTTCCGTTTTATACAAATCGGACGGGTTTCTGACCTCAGGGAATCGGATCCGAAGTCCGAAAATTGCCGTGTTTATATCACGGATGAACAAGTAAAATCAGTAGGCCGGAAAGTTTGGTTCAATAAGGACGGGAGGAGATTTGGTTTGTAGCTCTACTGTCATTTTGTGCACACGAGGGCTAAACAGACTGGGACCTATAGTTTAAAGTGGATTCCGAACCATTTACAAACATCCATGCCACGGCCAGGATTCGAACCTGAAGCCTGGGATACCAAAGGTCATACGGATGGGAGGAGGGTTCGAACCTCCCTAGAGGTCATTCTTAGCTGTGTTCGTTTTCAAGCACAGTCACTAATTTTTTATTACCGTTTACATGTAAATATCATTTATTTCTTGGATATAATTATATGGAGTTTTAGAAATAATTTCAAAAAAAAAAATTTGGTTTCAATTGGACTGCTATTCAAATTTTTTTTTTTTTGCATGTTAAATTCACGTTGTTTAATTCTGCATAAAGCAACTTAATATCTATTTACATTTAATAATTAAAGAAAAAGAATAAATAAGAATCTTAAATGTTTAAAAGTAAATAATAAATGGTGAGAAAAGACGTGTTAGTACAGAAAGTAATACGTTTTTCTTCAAGAAATATCTTTTAAGATTACAAAAATCTAAATGTGAATGAGTGATTTAGTCTTTAAAAATGTAAGATTTAATTTTCAAATGTATATTTAAATTTTTATTCTCATATATAAGGAAGATAAAAACAATCTTAAAAGTTTAAAATGTTTTCTATAAAAAAATATAAAAATATTTTTGCTGCTAACACTTATATTTCAACCAGTTTAAGTATTTTTTTAACTGAATAAATAATGTTTTAAATAGCTGTCTTGCTTAGAGTAATATAAAAACTATATATAAGTATGCTTTTATATATGTAAAAATGCAATGTAAAAATCATAAAGTTTTTAGACTATGTACTGTAAACCATGCAAAATAAAATAAAGTTTATATGCGCATCTTTCAACACCATTTTTAATACCTTTGTTTTCAAAAAAGAGTTTTATTTTAAAATATTCTTTGAGCCATTGTGATAAAACACATAACGACAAAAAATTTTAACATTAAATTGAAATTTGTTTATCCACTTCTTTTTCATGTAGTTTTTTAGTCTTGATACTTTTATTAATATTACTTCAACAAACTTTTATTTGTTATATCAAATAAAAATAAAAACACATTAAAAAGATCTAATATATGGAGACTAAATAAAAACGTAGTTTCGAAGTTTTCATGTACTAAAATAGGCTTAGAATAATTAAAATGTTTTTCGCAGAAATCCTAAATTTTTTTTATCTCATTAAAGTAAAGAAAGAATATTATAAAACAAATCTTTTCACCAGTGTAGAATTAAAAAAATTTTTTTTATAATTTTAGTGCTATTTTTTGATATTTTGAATTTTGCAGGAAAACGCGATAGATTCCCAAACAAAAAGAACTCTATTCAAATCCCGATGTACAGTGTGGAACAAAATTTCCCACGTCTATGACTAAGATTGTGACGATAAATCTATGAGTTGAAAAGTCCTTCTTATGAAAAAATACCACTGATCCAAGACACCATAGTGTCCCACCTCCAAACCTACATCACGGTGTTCTACCTCCAAATCTACACACCTTAAAAGATCTAATAATGTTCCACCTCCAACCTACACCATAGTGCTCCACCTCCACCCTACACAATAATGTTCCACTTCCAACTTCAACCTCCAACCTAAACTATAGTGTTCCACAATCAAACCTATACCGTAGTGTTCCACAATCCAACCTATACCGTAGTGTTCCATCTCAACATCAACCTTCAACCTACACTGTGTTTCACCTCCAAACATCACCCTTCAACCTACACTGTGTTTCCCCTCCAAACATCAACCTCCAACCGACACTCTAATGTTAAACCTGTAACCTACAACATAGTGTTCCACTTCCAATATCAACCTTCAACCTACACCATAGCGTTCCACCTCCAATATTACTTGAACTAAGTTAAAAGCAATTTAAAAGGTCCTCCTGATTAACACTAAATTTGCTACAAACATGCTTATATAAGTGGAAATAATGTTAAGTCTAAGTGCTTGGCAAATTCTTGGCAACTTAATAATTTCTGAAATATATTTGTTCCATTCTTAATAATTTCTTCCACAATTAATAACAATTTCTGGACATTTGTTCCATTCTTAATAATAATTTCTACCACAATTAATAATTTTTGAAATATGTTCCATCCTTAATAATAATTTCTTTCACAATTAATAACAATTTCTGAAATATTTTTTTCTATTCTTAAAAACAATTTCTGAAATATTTTTTTCTATTCTTAAAAACAATTTCTGAAATATATTTGCTCCAGTCTTAATGACAATTTCTCCCAAAATTAATAACAATTTCTGAAATATATTTTTTCCATTCTCACTAACAATTTCTTCAACAATTAGTAACAATTTCTGAAATATATATTTTCCATTCTTGATAACAATTTCTGAAATATATTCTTCCATTTACAGACCTGAAAGATGGTTTCACAATTTCTCCCCTTTGTACTTAATTTTCTATTTTTTTCAGTACTTTAACAGACAACTTCCTATATTAAATAAGATTCGCTGTGTCGTCAACAACGTTTGTCTTAACAAGACCATTTGTATGCTAAAGACTAGCATGTGCTCCTATCTGAAACAGTTTAATGGAGTCATCGTTTATGTCGGATTCGTCCTGGATAATAGCTGGGATGCCTTACGGGTTAACCTAAACTACAAACTATCCAAACTGTTAGTTACTCTTTAACTGTGAGTAGCATTTATGGGAATCGATAATTCTGTTTTCTGGTAAGTTAACATTTACGATCACCCTAAGTATGCAACACGTCACACAGTTTGTAATACTTACAACTAACCTACTTACACCACGAGGCGGTCGATAGCGGGCTGGATTTTCGAAACCGGCACTGCTGGGTTTGAAATTCTGTAAGCGATGTTTAAGTGAAAACTCCGAAGGAAGTTTACAGTAAAAAAAAGATCCTTCAGTTTTAGTGGTGGAGAAGAGGTTTGGTTTTGGTCATTTTGTGCACACTTTAGGCTCATTAGACTGGGACCTACAGTTTAATGTGGATTCCGAACCACTCACAAACATTCATGCCACCTCCCCGATTAGAATCTGAAGCCTGTGGTAAGAAAAGGCCTGTGGCCAGAGCGCTAGCCAATTGGCCATCAGGCCGCAGTTGGAGAAGAGGAGAAAGGGCAAGAGCCTCCCAAAACTACCATTTGGGAGGCTTTGTTCAAAATTGTGGCGGAAAAACATAAGCGAAAAGGTCAATGTGGAACAATATAAGGTGGAAAAATAAGCGGGAAGAAGGTCAACGTAGAAAAATATAAGCGGGAAGAAGGTGAATTTGGAACAATATAAGGTTGGACATTATAAATGGGAAGAAGGTCAATGTGAAGCAATATAAGGTGGAACAATATAAGTGGGAAAAAAGGTCAATTTGGAATAATATAAGGTGGAACAATATAAGTGGGAAGAAGGTCAATTTGGAACAATATAAGTGGGAAGACGGTCAATTTGGAACAATATAAGTGGGAGAAGTGGTGCTCAAATTAGGGGTTCGTGGTCTTCTAAGGGACAGCGAATGGCTTGACGAATATTTTGGCTAATTGCGACTGTTACCATATTGTATCTTTGATTTTATTTATTTTTTCTTCATCAGATTTTCTTTTCTAAATAATGTTGTTTATATATTGGATGTTCTATAATCTTAATTAATAACTCTGCTTAATTCCAATCTTTAATTAGATTGATTTCTGTAGAAGAAAATCAGTCATCATGCAAAAAAAATCATAAAAAAGTTTAAGAGTCGCTTGTACTAGATTGTGTACAAGCGTTTTTTGAGAGCATGTCAAATTAGGTTTGTCTGTTATTATCCATTAAGATATGCTGAATATCTATGTTGAAAACGACATAAAGCAATGAAAGTATACTATTATTATACAAATATTTCAATTTGTTACAAGGAAAAAACACTATCAAAATGACAATTTTAAGAACAATTCATTCATCAATAATTAGACACTAAGAATTTATTGTTTTAATTTAAATAAAATGGTTTTTTTCATAGGTAGATAGTATGAAATTACCTGGAAGCTGTATATCACTGCATAATTGACTTCAACGGCAGCCCTGTCCTTCCACAACGTTGATGGCGCTCTCATGTCCACTCCAAGACGTGTGGCAACTTCCTAGATGAGACGTGTTATAAGAATAAATATCAATATCATTATTTTTAATTTAAAGCTGATCAATTCTAATTATGTGTTAAATAAATAGTTAATAATAATATTAAATAAGTAAACTGATATAAAATTATTTAGATCAAGGGTAGCCAACCCAAATGATTTTGTGAGCCACTTTGGAAATGCATTCTAACTCCACGGGCCGCATATGAAATATATATCCCCCTATTAGATTTAGACCCACTATGGACATTTTTTGGAGTGAAAAATGGAAACATAATGAGTTATTAATATTGTGCTTACTATTATTCTTACATGTAAACATAGATAATATAATAATAATGATACTAAACGCACTTTGTAAAGAAATATATTATACTCAAAATGAAATATAAAAAAAAGTATAAATATAAATGAATTAAAAAAAATGAAATCATTAAAAAATATTTATTTTACTAGTGCCATATTTGTTTCTTTACTCTCTGACTTAGATTTTGCAAATAGATCTCAATTTAAGTGCACATCGTAATGGGTGTTGCAGGTAAGCATATTTTGTGTTTGGTCATTTTAGAATAAAACGATTCGCAGGTGTAGGTTGAACCAAAAGCGCTAACAATTTCAACTGAGAGTCTGATTTGCTCTGCTATCACCAATCAATTGTGCATATCTCGGGATAGTTACGAGATCACTTAAAGGGAAACATAGAGACAGTTATATTAGATGTTCCAAGATGCGGGCGCATGAGGATTTCGTAGATTGGTTTGGTTTGTCCCTCTACGGTCATCTTGTGCACACTTTGGGCTAAACAGACCGGGACCTACAGTTTAAAGGGGATTCCGAACCACTACAAACATCCATGGTACCGCCGGGACTCGAACCCGAAACCTGTGGTACCGAGCGCCAGAACGCTAGCCACTCGACCATTCAGGCCCAAAGATTTCGTAGAATAACTGTAAGCTGATAAATAAAACAGGTAATGTCTGTCTTACATTCGCAAGAATATTTTAAAATCAAAGTTAATTTTTTCCCATCATTTTGACATTAAATTTTTAAATATATGGATCCACACATAATGCATTTTTTTAATACATTTTTTTTCACTACTTTGGTCATTATAAAATATTTATATTTTGTAAAAATGTAATAAATCTGATGGACCGGAAAAATATTCAAGGCAGGTCGCAGGTAGGCCATCCCTGATTTAGATAATCAAATTAATTTACAATTTTCTTTAAAAAAATTGATTACTCATTAAATAAATGGATATTGTTTTGGAGAGATCCCTGGACTTCTTTCAATGTATTTTATTAGTTTATTATTTGTTTAATTCTTTCTTAAACTATTCTTACAAGTTTTATTTAAATTTCTTTTTATTGCTTTATTAAATTTCTTTCATGTGCCTTTTTTATAAAATAATTTCGAATTCTATAAATTTGTATTTATCATTTTTAAAATTTCTTTCAATTGTTTTTTTATAAAATAATTTGGAATTCTATAGATTTTTCTTTCTTTTTTCTTTAATTTCTTTCACATGTTTTTTTTCATTATATTTCTTTCACGAGCTATTTTTATAAAATCGTTTGGAACTCTATAATTTTTAAAATTTATTTAATCTGTTTTCTTTTCGTTTTCGATCGATAACTGATTAATATAATTTATTGCCTGAACATGATTTATAGATACTTTTTCTTTCTTTCTTTGTTTAAAATTGATGTTATGCGCTTTGTTGCTGTTGTTTTTGTGTCCCTCATGGAAAGAGGGGTTCTGTTCTGATGGAGCACCCGTACGTAGATTTCTGACTTCTGCTCCGTGACGCTCTTACGGTCATAGGAGACCGGAATCTACGGCTTAAAGTGGATTCCGAACCACTACAAACATCCATGGCACCACCGGGACTCGAACCCGAAACCTGTGACACCGAGCGCCAGAGCGCTAGACACTCGGCCATTCAGGAACCATGCGCTTTGTTCTTACATTCAATTAAATTTTATTTGTAGCCTGTATATCAGACCAGCCTATTAATTTTTTTTAAGTTATAATATATTGTTACATAGAAAAATAATAGTAATTTAGTAATATAATTTCAGGGGTGAGATTGTACTGATTTAAAAACAGTTTTATTTTTTATTTATTTTTTTTTAAATTCACTAAAAATGTTTTTTTTTATTCAAATAATGGCGTTTTATGTCGATTTCAAACCCCGTTCCGTTAAATGTTGCTCTAATGCACGTGCAGCTTGAAGATATGCTACGGACGCGAGTAACACTACCCCCACAACGCTCTACGAACCTATTAGTCCGGGACCTACGTTTTAAAGTGGATTCCACGTTAAACTGTAGGTCCCGGTCTATTTAGTGTAAAGTGTGCACAAGATGACGGTAGAGCAACAAACTACTACAAACATCAATGGAACCGCCAGGACTCGAACTCGAAACCTGTAACACCGAGTGCCATACCGCTAGCCACTTGGCCCTCATGCCCAATGCGTCAAATGTGTTGATATGATGCAGATAATTTTAAGCATTAAAAAATATGTGTAGCAAGTTTAGTAAAATAATATACAAATGATCAAATTAAGATTTTTAAATTTAATAAAATGCATTTAAGAACACCAAATTCAAACAACAATAAGCGGAGATACTCATTTTCTTAAAGAAGCACATTTTCCGAAATAAGATTTAAATTTCTCTGTAAAATAATTAGAACTTTTTCTACAATCTGTTTTTACTGTATGAAGGAAGTAAATAATAAGAAAGGAAAGTTAATGACTCAAAACCGGAATATTGCTTTAAGGGAAAAAAAACTACGATATAAGTATTAATATTTTAAAAAATAGACGACTAAAGATTCGAAAAATTTTCATTTGGATTGATTTTAAACGGATACATTGTCGATAACGATGATAACAGTAGCATGAATTAAAATAATAATTTCGAATGGAAAATAATAATGAGAAAAAAATAATATTGTAAGATCGTTAATACGAAAACTTGAACTTCAAAACAACTTAAAAATACTTACGCATTTTAATCTCTAACATTTTACTTCATACTTCATTTCTTTCTTCCTACTTATTTCTTCTCGTTTTTCTCTTTTCACTTTACTTCACTCTTTTCTTTTGATTTTCATAATAAATATTTTTTTTTAATAATTTAAATTCAGATATGACGTGTGAAATAGATTGAAAGCAAATATACAAGAGCTATATATAGCTTTATACTTGAAAATTATATTAATAATTAATTAATATTATTTATACTTGGCTATTCTATGCCAGATTTTATTATAAATAAATATATTCAAGAAGAACTTTATAAGTTCATTTTATAAATATGTGATGTTTTCCGACGAGTCCAGGTTTAGTTTGCAGTCTGATTCTCGCCGGACTTTCATATGGAGAGCGCCAGGTACCCGTTACCACCAAGAGAACACCATTGAACGACACCGTTACGGTGGTGCAAGATGGCTCGTTTGGGGAGGAATTATTCTTGGTTCCAGAACTGACCTGCATGTTCAGAGTGTAACGATGACAGGCCACATCTATCGGGAGGTCATTCTGGAACAACATGTACTTTTGTTTCGGGGCGCCATGGGTGCTGAATCTCTGTTTATGGATGACAATGCCCGTCCTCGCCGTGCAAACATTGTAGGCGAATGCCTTCAATTGGAGGACATCACCCGTATGGATTGGCCAGCATACTCACCGGATTTGAATCCAATAGAGCATGTGGGGGATATGCTTGGCCGACGAATTGCAGCCCGTCAAACCCCTCCCACCTGTCAACCGGAACTTCGGAGGGCATTGCTTTGCTCCAGGGAGTAAAACTCTCAATTTTTATTAATTATGTCAAACATATAGCATCTTTTTTGCTCTTTACCTTTTGTTTAATAAATAGACTTTACAAATAAATCAAATTTGTTTTGCTTCTGTCTCTTTCTTTGCCTGAACTTCATTATCCTTAATTTATGGACATGAGTGTATTTAAACGACAAAAAAACTACCACAAAGTAAGTATTTATTTTAGAAGGGCTTGATTGGTGAGGGGAGCCTGATGGACGAATGGCTAGCGCTCTGGCGCTCGGTGCCACAGATTTCGGCTTCGAATACTGGCGGTGTCATGGCTGCTTGTAGTGGTTCGGAATCCACTTTAAACCATTGATCCCGGCTTAATATAACTGTAAAGCGTTAGGCGTAGTGCTGACAACCTTACCCCGTAAAAAGAAAGCACCTCCTGTCAAGAAATCTGCCAGCAGCCAGACGTCCTTGGCCCACCATGAGGCTGTTGCGCCACTGATGATGCTGATGTTGAAAGTTGGAGATTAATAAAAAATTTGACAACAAATCAGTATACTAAAGTCTCACTGATGTTCATGCCCTCTTATAATACTCTACTTAAAAGGTATTTTAAATAAGTAATACAGTTTGATAAAATCATAGGTCATGTGCTTTCTTCTTCTTTATTGACATAACAGCCCCATGGTGGCTACTGGTAGATTTTGAGTTAGTACATGCTTTCTTTTTTCATGAGGTAGTGTTGTCATGCCTACGTCCTACAGTCATATTAGACTACTGTCAGTCGAATACTACTGTTTAAAATGGATTCAAAACCACTACAAGCATCCATGGTACTCCAATCCGAAATCTATCGTCCCGAACGCTAGTCACGCTGCTAACACGCGCCTCATATACTTTATTATACTTCCTTTATTAATTCACATTCACATTCATATTATTTCACATTTATACTTTCTTCTGCTTCTTCTTCTTCATTAGCGCAGCAGCCCTATTGTGGGTCAAGGCCGTCTGCCTATTGGTAGATTTCGAGCACGGAGATGGTTTCTTTTTACGAGGAGGGTTGTCAGGTGTACGCCCTACAGTCATATTAGACAATGGCGGCCTGATGGCCGAGTGGCTAGCGCTCTGGAGCTCGGTACCACAGATTTCGGGTTCGAATCCCGGCGGTGCCATGGATATTTGTAGTGGCTCAGAATCCGCTTTAAATTGTAGGTCCCGGTCTCATATTAGAAGAAGAAGAGGGTAGAAATATGGCTTGGTTCTGTGACATTCTACGGTCACGTCACAGAGCCCAGTCAGACTTATGTCTCACCCACATCACTCCCAAACAGTAAAGGGTCAATTCCGCTTTAGGCACAGTGATGTGGTGTGGTGTAGTGGTAGTAGTTATATTAGACCGAGACCTACGTTTTAAAGTGGATTCTGAACCACTACAAATATCCATGGCACCGCCAGGATTCGAACCCAAAACTTGTGGCATCGAATTCTAGTCATTCGTCCTAGTCACGCCCCTCATATACTGTACTTCATCATGTTTCCTTTATTTTTCACCATTTCATTCATTTTCATTTCTGTACATCGTTCATATACAGAAGATCATAACAGCTTAAAAGATGATGCAGTAGCAAATATGATGCAACAAAACATGCGTTTCTATCAAAATTAGTTTTGTTTCAATAATATTATGTGCTCATTTTAAATTAGTGCCATATTCATTAAAAAATGCAAGTGTAACGTTTCATTAACTCCTATCGTATTTGAGGCATATATTATATCTTTGTCATTAAACTTTGCATTAATTTCATTGGACTTATAACTAATTAAGAGGTATTCAAATAAAGATCTTTAAATTATTAATTTACAAAGACGGGATAATCTTTTGTGCAAAAGTAATTCTTGTATTTTGAAAGCAAATTATAACTTTTCAATTAATTTGTTTTAATTAAAAAATTACAAAACAAAACGAAACAAAAAAAAATATTCATCATTCTTTGCCAACTATAACTTCATGACTTCTGTTCTAAAATATAATTAATTCACATGTTTCAAGAAGAATTAATTGGCTTTTTAAACGAATAGATATTGAATCAACTGCAAATAATTTATTGAAGAATAACTCAAAAGATGATAATTAAAACTAAAATAATTAATTTGATATAAAACAAGTAGGAATAAATTAGAATTTTAAGTATTATAAAAGAGCAAACACAAGTTTAATTAAAAAAAAATTTCAGAAGGCCTTTTACTGAATGAAGTCTTTTAATAAATACTATACTTATGCCGCGTATTTTTTTGGTCTTTTAAATCTTCGAAATGCTCTTTGTACAGAAACAGTGTTTTTCTAAACTGGTATTCAAGATATTAAGTTCATTTTTCAAATTTTGTTTGCTGGCTGTGATATTAAAAACTCACAAACTAAATCCTGCTAGACTTTTTATACATATTTTTACACACGTTTTCTTAAAAATATTATTACTTTTTTTACTTCAAAAGAGATTTATTTATTGAATTTATGCGTAATATTCTGAACTCAGGCAAAAAAAGTATTTTGGGAGGATTAAAAATTTTTATTAAGATAATATTTGATATAAAATTTAAAAAAAAAAAGCTTTTTGGTGTTTAGTGTAATAGTTTTAATTTTGAGTAGACGAAAACATATTAAAATACAGTTAGTTATCAATAATGCTTATCAATACTACTTATAATACTGCTGTATTTACTAGTTAATAGATTTCATCCATAAAAAAATTTATCAAATGCAATATTTTAAATTATTGGATCATTTTTCCTATTGGATCAATAGGATTTAATTTTAAAATACTACTCTTCAATTCTTTTCTATTTAGGAAAACTGTATAAAATTAATTTGTGTTTTAAAAACTGCAACAGTTTCTTGTTTTTTTTAGTTTTTTTTATTTTTTTATTTGTTAAAAGTTTGTTTTAATACTTTATTGCTTGTTTTGCTTAATATTTTTTGTTTTATTTAAATATTCACCAGCTGTTTTAATCTAGGCGAAGTTGTTGTTCTAATGCAGCTGGCAATGCACAGACAGTTCATCTTTATGCCATAAGAAAGGCTGCATCGCTGTTACCCATATAGCACTACCCAGGGAGCAAAATATGCTACGAATGCGGGTAACACTACTCCTGCAACGCTCTACGATCGTAATACATCGGGACCTACGATTTAAAGTGAATTCCGAACCCCTACAAAAGTCCATGGTATCACCTGTAATCCAACCCGAAACCTGTGGTGCTGATTGATCCCCATTTAAATATTTCCTAATTTATAACTCATTTTATTGATGCTTGAAGCTGCGTTTTTATGTTTTATGAAATTTTATTTAATACACCCAGAATGTGTTTTAGTTAAAAATAATGATAGTTTATTATTATTTTTTTTTTTACTATAGTAATTAAATTTGTTAAAATTTTATATTAATAATATAATAATTAAATGCGCGAATTCTAGGAATTCCTTCTTATTGTAGATTGTTACGGAGATCCTCCACTAGCTCCTTCATTGTAAAATGTCGAAACATAGCGGTGGTCTCATGCCCTTTGAGTTAATAAGCAAAATAGATAATTCAATGCCCTTTTTTTAAAAAGAATTATTTATTTAATAAATTATAAAATGAAAAATAACAAACATTTCAAAAATGTAGATGTTGATGAAATCAGTTGCATATAATAAAACAGAGTGAGCAAAGGTCAAATTAGGAGAAAAAATAGCTTAGGAGAAAAGCGAACTTTTTTCATCCAGGCAGTTGTAAGGAATTAATTTAAAACATTTAGTACAGCGCGAGGTCTTTTGCTATGTTTGCGCGAAGAAATATCTTAATCGTAATTTTGTAGGATATTTAAAACAGGGTTATTGATGTTTGCATATCATTATAGAATTGAGTGGAAATTTTGTGAACAAATTGTCTTAAACTTGGAATCGAGAGAGCTCGTCTAATATCGTCATTACGAAAGTACCAGGGTGAATTCGTTAACATTCTGAGAGTTTTGTTCTCAAGCCTTTGAATAATTTCAAAATTAGTACGTGCAACAGAACCCCAAACTGGGCTTTCATAAGCTAATACTGGACGCAGATAAGAGAGATATATAAGAATTTTGATATTAAGAGGTAAAGCTGAATTTCTATTGTTTATGGGATAGAGAAGCACTTGAGAGTTGAAAGTGAGTCAACTCGAAGCGGTGGATTTCAACCGGTTTCAGGTGAACGCTGCGAGGCTAGTGATGGGTCAACGCTTCATCCTTCAATGCCTCACGCCTCGGTGTGAACGAGCCTTCACCTCGCATCGCTCTACGATCCTGTTATTCCGGGCTCTGTGACGCTCGACGGTCCTATGAGACCGGGATCTACTGTATAAAGCGGATTGCGAACCAATACAAACATCCATGGCATCGCTCGGACTCAAACCTGAGGACTTCACTTATAGATTTACAATTAGAGACTGACTTATATAGTCTGACAATAGAGAGTCTAAATTCCTGACACGATAAATTAAAATAAATGAATAACCCGAAACCTGTGCTAACAAGAGCCAGAGCGCTAGCCACTCGGCCGTCAGGCCTCACTAAATAGTGAAATCGAAACACCGTTTTCCATCTTGATGAACTAGCTGTGAAAATACCATCGAAGAGGTTTACAGATGAAACAAATGATCATCTGAACAATGTTTTCATCTCTAATAACTGCTATGCTGAACTCCGAAAACCCTCACGCTTCAGTAGGATAAATACAAGGAATTGCCTTAGCATACTAAATTCAAATTTGATGTTGGTTTTCCTTTTGTTTTGTTCTTTCCATTGTTGGGTTTAAACATGACATTTAATGCAGTTCTAAGATTATCATCTAAATCCGTCTTCTTAATCGTACTTTATATTTATGAGATCCCTCCCTTCTCTCACTTATTCCCCCATGTGGCGGCTTAATGGCCAATTCGCTAGCTCTCTGGCCTTTGGTATCCCAGGCTTCAGTTTCGAATCCTGGCGGGGGCATGGATGTTTGTTAGGGGTTCGGAATCCACGTTGAACTGTAGGTCCCAGTCTGCTTAGCCCAAAGTGTCACAAAATGGCCGTAGAGCGACACGCCAAACCTCGTTTCTGGAAACTGCACGAGATGTCTCAAGTGTATTCGAACCCATACTGCATTTCATACTATCTGGCCCACGAGTTGGGAAGCAAAATTTTTTTCATTTCCAATGGCTAGGTAAAATGTCACGTAGAATAATAGCACTAAGAGCAAAAGAACTATCAAAAACTAAGAACAAAAAAGAGTCATTGCCAAATGAGCGATCTTGCTTCCAAATATCTCGACTTCTATGTAGGTCGCCGAAGAGACTCGCGCCGGACCAACTAGGGTAATTTTCTGCGAACTTTAGGCAAATCCGAAACCATTAACAAACATCCATGTCCCCCGCCAGGATTAGAACCTAAAGCACCAAAAGCCAGAGCGCTAACCAATTGGCCATCAGGCCGATAGTTTTTGTTAGGTAAAACACATAAATCTATTATGAAAGCGTCAGTAGCATATCTTCGAGCTATACGTGCCCCCTAGGTAGTGCTGAATGAGTAATAGCGGCGCAGCCCTTGCTTATGCCATGAAGATTAACTGTCTCTGTATTGCCAGCTACATTATTATAACAACATATACAAAAATGTTAAATTAAAGTTTTGTAGGGCAATGCGGTTTCCATGTACGACGTACCAAATGATTTATTCTGATAATGTAGAACCTGTTACTGCCCTGTTGCTTTTGCAGAGAATGAATCTGAAGTCAAAATAGTCGGCATTCAAAAATAACAACATTGAAAAATGGTAAAAAAATATATTATTAACATTTTTGTTATTATTATATTATATTATATTAATAACAAAAATCGTTTATCCACAGCTCAGTATTCCGCTCAGAATTAACTGCTATAAGCGAAGCTCTGAATCTAGCTTTAGACTTTAAAGTACCTGATGTTTGGATTCTGACTGATAGTAAGAGCTCAATACAGTATTTGAAAGATTGGCCAAGCATTTTGGACAAATTGGGGCAGGATATAGTTTCCAAACTAGCTGTTTTGGACCAGATCGGATCGGTGTGCTTGCAGTGGATTCCCTCCCATGTGGGCATCTACGGAAATGAAATTGCTGATCTGCTCGCTAGGGAAGGTTGCGAACTTCCCAAAGCTTCTTCTTCCAATCTGTTAGCTTCAGAGGTTCATTCCATGACTTTAGCCAGAGTGAATACCTCTTGGAGGTCGCCACCAATTCATGCATGGTACGCTGCTAAATATCCTGGTATGTCCTTGCAGGGCTCCTGTCCTAGACCTGCTCAAACGGCTTTAGCTAGACTAAGGACTGGCCACATTAAGAGTTTGACCTTCAATGGAGACGAGAAGACATATGTCCTTTGTCATTGTTCGACAATCGCGTCACCCTCTCATCTCATAGATTGTATTGGTGCCTCTGTGAGGCAACTGTTGAATGAGGGGCGGACAGTTTACGATCTATTGATGCAGCATGATCTAGTGGACTTGGTGTAGGATTCTAAATCAAGGGGATAAGCAACAACAACAACTCACTTACTTATTTGTACTCGTATCATCAGTTATTTACATCATATAACTACCGATATGTATTCGTATGAGTAGTTATGTATATTGTATTGCTACTTATATATACTCGCATCATTATTTATTTATATTATATTAGCACTTATTTATACTCGTATCAATAGTTGCTTATAATTGTATTTTATGCACAGCTTTTGATGTGAAACACAATGTTCATAAGAGAAATGAACTTTTTAATATATTATTTTAATCTGACGATAAAATAATAAATTTGAATTGTCTTCAAATATATATATATATAGTGTGTGTGTGTGTATATATCTATGAAGGAAATAGTTTAGGTTTTTATTATGCTTAATTTTTTTTAGTTCCTTTCTATGTATTTTGGATTTCGAACTTATTTCTTTATAGCGTATTTATTAAAACAAAATGCATGATGGTAATAGTACTTATAAGAATGTACAAATAATCTACAAAAATATTGTAAATTATTTTTGCCAATTACAATTCAAAATTGACCCGTATGTATTTCAATAATTGAGCCGCTATATTTGAAAGTGATGTAAGTCCATTTCACATTATATGGAGATATTTAAGGTAAGTAAGGGTTATGTGAGATATATGCTCCTGCATATTTCCATATATATGAGATAATTAAGGTTTGTATTTGAATCGTTTGAAAAATCTTGGTATATGTTAATTTAAATTTTTACTGTACCTCCAATATGTTGAAGCGATGTGGATCACACAAATCTCGTGCTCCAATTTCAGTCACCATGTACCATCCATTGAAAGGTGCCGCTGGGAACTCGATGCCGCCCACGTCAAACAACATACTGGACACGGCTGGTAGAGCATACCATTCGATGTCCAAGTCTTCAAACCACGGATATCTTTATCAAAAGAAATGACATTTTTAAGTAAAAGACATTTGAAATAAAATTCACTTTTAAAGTATGTTGTGTTGTAACATATATATTGCAAATAAATCCATTACAATAAGGATTCCACACAAAGAAGGAACAAGCAGAACAAAGCACAGCAAGACAGAAATCGACAAGAAGTCGGTCTCACACACTAACAAAAATCAAAGAGGGGGGAGTAAGTAAAGGGGGTAGACACTTCATTTCAGTCTATGAGACCCCTGGCATCTCAATACAACTGCAAGACTTCTCCCTGGTGCTGAGCCTCCCTGTTCAGTCCTGGACATTTCAAAAGATGTTCTGAATTCATTGTTACGGCTCTACATATTGGGCAAGTGTCCGAGGCGAGGACACCTATCCAGTTTAGGTGTTCCGCAAGACAATCGTGTCCGGTTTTTAATCGAAAGTTGGCAACCGCCTCTTTACGTGGTCTAGTGTTAAATATTTTCCAGCTGTCTTAAATATTTTGTCTTTAGATTTAGTTCTGAGATTATCTTTCAGTTTCTTAAAAATTTCCCTATGAATATATTTTTTGAAAGATTCTGGTGGAACTTGCTTCTTTCCAATATTCACATGGATTCCTTTCTTTGCAAGTGAATCTGCTGCTTCGTTACCCTTAATTCCCACGCGTGATGGCATCCACTGGAATACAATTTGTTTGGCTTTAGTTCTTAAATATTTGATATCTTACTTAATTTGACTTATTATTGGGGTTCCAGTGTGAACTTTTGAAATATTATCAAAGTGTTTTTAATATTTATAAAACAGTTACTCTTTCGGGTGAGTTTTAGATGGGAAGAACTTTTAACATAATTAAATAGGGTATTTGTGACAAAAGTAAGAAGATAATAAATTATTGAAAAAAAAATAACTCAACCAAACAATTTATTTAACGTGTTTTCTTCGTGGTCTTAATATACAGGCAAAATAATTTTTTAAAAATAGAACATTTGGAATGGGTACAAAATATTTACGGCATATTGTACAATTATTTATAAACTGTTATCAATTACAAAATTACGCATAGAATTATGTAATAACTCATGCATAATTTATATTATAATAAATAATTTTGTATTACAAAAAATTATTTTGTGAAAAAGAAAATGCCGGCAGACATTATGGGATATTAATAAGAGTACATTTTCTTAACTATAGTACGTTTTAGTACGTACTTGTAGTTGTACGTACTCTTACGTACTTGTATATTTCAGTAGTAACAATTAAGCTGTTTTAACCTTGAATTGAAAACTAAGATAATATATGAGGCCATTTACAAATTTCGGAAGAGAAATCCCTGTTTTACAAAATTAAAAAAAAAAAAACATTCGCTCAATTTCATATTCCTGAAACTAATCTGAACACAAAGTTTTGCCATACTTCAATCATCAAGATAGTTTTCGAAACATTTATCTAGATTAAGTCTAATCGTCTTGTAGTACGGACTTGAAGCCACTTACGCCATCAATGATAATTATTCATATGTAAGAAAAAAATCTTTTGTTAATTTGAAATGGATGCTTAACATAATCATAGCCGATTCCATGATTCCATTATTAATCCTTCAAATTGTTTGCATAGTATTCAAGTGGTTGTTTTAAGTTTAATATTTTTAGTGGGTTTTTTTCCATTATCGGAATACGATATAAAGATCTCTCTAAAGTGAAAGCTAAGAATCTGTGAAGTGTACACATTTGCTCGATTTTTAACGCATATACAAACCTATTTTTAATCCTTTAAGATATATATACTCATGAATATCGTGCGTACAAGCAATTAGCTTACATGGTTAGTATGAAGACAGGATGTAGAAAAAAGGAGCATTAAAACATCTAGTGGATATTACCTGAATCATAAAAAAATTTGAGTAAATTAATATATCTTTTCTCACGAAACTTAAAAGCCGAACTAAATCTTAAGAGAGGATTGAATGTAAAGTTCTAATGGCAATTACAAAGGTTAATGATGGTCTTGAGTATCGCAATTCACTTTCATTCAAACAGCACCCACTACTTAACTTGTTAATTATATAATCATGATTATTAAAAAAATAAAATGTATAAGGAAAAGCAATAAAAAATAAAATTATGCCCAAAACATTGAAAATTGTGCCCCCCAAAAAACGAGATACACTCACTTGGGGTGTGTGATAGGAACTCGCAGCACAAGGTCATCAGGCAAATCGAATACTTGAGGATCGTGACCGTTCGCAGACAACACCAGTGGCAGAATATCCCATCTTTTACCTTGGCCTTTCCAGCCCAGCTTTTGGCACAGCTAACAAGACAAGTGCATTGTAATTTAAAATTGCTAAGCTAATCTATTTATACAACTTTATAAGATAACAATGTTCACCATCAGTAATCGTCAATATAAAACATCAATATTCATCATCATCAATCATCATTGAAAAACATCAACGTTCTTCATCAGTAATCATCAATGAAAAACATCCATGTTCATCATCCATCATCCATGTAAAGATGATGTCAATGCTTATCAAACATCATAAGTTCATTATTTATTAAAATACTTTAAATAGAAGAATATTTTTGAGATTTTACATGAATAAAATAAAGTGCATAACAAATATTTCTTGATAATTTTACATGCATAGTAGCATCTTCCGAAAGCAGTTACTAAATTTATCATTAATTCTATACTAATTACTAATTTTACAATGATTCAATATTTAATTAAATAAATGGCTTGTTGTACTTCATCTATAAATATTTTATTGTGGTTATAGGAATAGATTCTAGAATAATTTACATCTATTATAAAACTAGTGCATTGTAATTTTTAAAATTGCCAAGTTAATCCCAATTATTCAGTCATCTATTTATACAAATTTATAACGCATCTATGTTCTAAAATTGTAATTAGTAAGCAAAAAAGAAAACAAATGTTTATTTATTTATTAAAATACTTTAAATAGCACACTATTTTTGACATCTTTCATGAATAAAATGAACTGCATAACCAATATTGCTTGATATTTTAAAAATCAATTACTAGAGAAGAAATTTTACATACATAGTAGCATTATCCAAAAACAGTTACTAAATTTAAAGCTATTTGTCACTAATTCTATACTAATTATTTATTCGACAATGGTCCCAATTTTTTAAAATTCCTTCTATTAGCTCACACTCTCCCTATATATATATATTTTGTTCAAATTTTCAATCGTTCATAAAATACATTTTATTCATCCGCTCAAGTCACAATACATTTTTTTTTTGAACTTGTAGTGGATGACACTGGATGTTAACTCAGTTTTTTCAAATATTAATTCATTCATTAAATTTAATTCATTAATTTTAGTTTTATATGGGAGAAATATTCATATATTCACGCTGCTCTTTCTTCTCATTTGTTCATCATTAATTAATTAATACTTTTTTCTTATAACTAATTATTAATTAATTAATTATTATTAATTATTTTATTCATTCAATTATTATTTTTATTCATTTAATTATTAATTATTATTATTTTATTATCAAATATTTTTATTATTCATTTAATATATATTGTTCAATTTTTTAAATAATGTAACTACAAATTGGCAATAATATAAAAAATCGTCTGATTTTAATTTAGTTTATTTTTCTGGATATTATTATTCTTAATTTTTTACGCTTGAAATGTGAAACGATCGTGTTTGAGCATTCTTGTTAATGTAGTCTATATTTTTTAATTTTAAATGATCAAAAAGCTATTAATTAAATTTGAAATATAGCCTAATATATTTGCTTTTATTATTTTTATCGTATGTATTTGCTTTTATTATTTTGCTGTAATTCGAGATTGCTGTTTTTTTTGTTTTTTTTTTCAATTCCTTCTTATTTTTTTCAATCTACTACTAATCACTCTCCCTATATATATCGTGTTCAAATTTTCGATCGTTCATAAAATACTTTTTTATTCATCCACTCAAGTTCGAATACATTTTTTTTGAACTTGTAGTGGATGACACTGGATGTTAATACAGTTTTTTCAAATATTAATTCATTCATTAAATTTAATTAATTCATTTTAGTTTTTTTTAGATTTAAGTTGCATATATCTACCAATAGATGGCGCGAAATAAACTTAAAAAATGAATGAAAATTATTTATAAAGAATTGTGTGAAAAAATGAAAAAAAGAAGGAATTGACTTTAAATTTTTTTTTTATATTACTTGTTATGTTTAATAATATAAATGGTTTGTTGTAATTCAACTATAAATATTTTATTGTGTTTATAGGAATATTTTCTAGAATAATATCAAACATAGAAAATGAGATGAAATAAATTCGCGTATTTCTGTGATATTTAAATTCCTTCAGATCCCTTGCGAACTAATCGTTGTTTGGTATGAATAAAATGAACTGTAAAACAAATATTGATCGATATTTAAAAAATCAATTACTAAAGAAGAAATTTTACATACATTGTAGCATTTTTTCAAAAACAGTTACTAAATTTATCACTAATTCTATACTAATTACCAATTCTACAATGAACCAATTTTAATATTTAAT
The DNA here is from genome assembly GCA_021605075.1 of Caerostris darwini. Classification (NCBI taxonomy): domain Eukaryota; kingdom Metazoa; phylum Arthropoda; class Arachnida; order Araneae; family Araneidae; genus Caerostris; species Caerostris darwini. The sequence continues at coordinate 1,172,352 of BPLQ01012170.1, read as the reverse complement.
AAAATAAATGTTTTGTTTTAATTCAACTATAATTATTTTATTGTGGTTATAGAAATAGATTCTAGAATAATATTAAATGCGATGAAATAAATTCGTATGTTTCTGCGATATTTTAAACTCCTTCAGATCCCTCATGAACTAAGCATTGTTTGGAAACTATTCATTCGAAGATTCTTTTTAAGTTTTATCTAATTAAAATTCCAATTCTTAGAGAAGCTAAGATGTTTCAAGGTACGAATTTTGCTGATATGATTTATGCCATCATTTGTTTAGATATTAAAGGAACAGAGATGGTGTCGTTGAGATGCAACAAGACCAAAACCTTTTGAAAGGGAAATGTTTTTTTTAAAATTCAGATGCTTATAGCTAAAGTAAATCATTAAGCATTCTGTCAATTACAGGTAACTAAGTATTGGATATTTGTCTCTAAAATGTAAAGGTAACAATCGTAATTCATACCTATACACTTTAAGAGTCAATTATTCATTAATAGAAATTATTTTTCGGTCTTATTTCCTTAGACTCTTGTGGAGGATGATTTCGCTATACAGCATTTTGCTTGATGTTTGCAAATTACTTAACCAGTAGACAATATTAAATGTTTATATAAAAAAGTTCTATCTTGTATTTAGTCATCGAAATATATAAAATATAATTATCGAAATAAATATTACTAATTTAATAATTTAAAAATAATATAGCAGTCATGCCATAAATATAAAATACACTGAACTATAAAGTATATGGAATTATAAACTATCATATACTACTATATTACTAAATTATAAATTATATGGTATCCGAATATTTACAAATTATCTTAAAGTTTTCGATTTCAAAAACTTCACTAATCTTCAGAACTTCACTATATATATACACGGCGATTATAATTAAAGACCCACTTTCAAAATGCTGTAAAAAAAGGACCACTCGTCACAATGAGTTCAAATATTTTTCTTTTTTTTTCTTTCTAATGCAGCTGGCAAATAGACTGTGATCTTTATGTACCATAAGGGCTGCACCGACGCTACTCACTTTGCACTACCCAGGGGGCGCGTGCAACTTGAAGATAAGCCACAGACGCGGAGTAATACTGCCCCCGCAACGCTGTACGATCCTATTAGTAGCGGGACCTACGGTTTAAAGTGGATCAATGAGTTCAAATATGAACTGAAGATACTTGAAGAAGGGGGAAACGTTATGGCAACAAAAAAAGTTCCACCTATTCTTTCCATTAAATTTGGTATGGCCTTGGTGTGGTGGATGGCTTTCCACTAACAGTGTCACAACTGTTGAATGACTTGGAAGTCATTTTACCGTCAATAAACCGTAACAATCAAGCACATTGAACACTACAGGTGGTTTAAAGTGCAAATCATGGCAAATACGTTGTCATTTCGATTCAAAATATCACTGGCAGAAGAATTCACTTTCTTTATGCCGCTCACAGCGCCATCTATTAACAGACTTTGGAACTTTTTGACGCCGTATCGTTACCCCCTTTTTACAGCATTTTCAAAGGGGGACTATAAATATAATCACCCTGTATATATATAATGTATATATGTTATTTTTAAATTATATGCTTGATTTAAGTATTGATAAAGATTTACAAGAGTGTTTTAAAATGATTACAAACTGTATATTGTCTAATGTCGAATTCTCACACAAACTTAAAATGAAAGTCCGATTCTAAAAATTTCGAAAATGTTCAGAATTAGGAATGATCTGAAGGCTTTGTAAATAATGATGTTCTACATACAATGCAAATAGTTATTTACTAAACGCAATAGAATAATTATTAACGCTGTAAAGTTTATATTCATTAAAAATGACTCAACAAAGAACGCACTTCTGTAAAGTCAGCACTGGCTGGATCTCCAACGATGCTCCCGTCTTCTCGCTTGTAGCCTGCATACATAACGAGCTGGCTGTTCCACACACGGAAATCATGAAGTCCGTCTGTTCTTTGGGGGAAAATTGTGATGGCTGATCTGTAATATTAAAGGAATATCATAGTGATGCAAAGAATATCATAGTAATGTAAAAAATATTATAGTAACGTAAAGATTATCATAGTATTGTGAACTGAGTAAGATATTATAGGTAATTTGTAATTTCAATTACAGAATTCAATTTACTACTGTGTCCAATAAGTAAGACCCATTTTCAATTTATAATTCCCGGGGTTTGTGGAATTTCTATTTTTTAAAAAAATTTTACGTTTTTTGGCACTGTTCTTGACATCTGTGTGAAATATGACGTCAAAATATTCATGAGTGTTTGAGTTACGCGTGGCTTTGTGAGACGCTAAACCGGATTCCGGCGATTTTTGAAATGTCTGAATTCAATTGAGCAAAGAACTTGCATTCCATTTTGTTTGCGGAAACGTATAGGATGTTGCAGAAGGCATTCGGTGAGCATTCCTATATCGGAAAGAAATGTTTGCAAGAGGTGTAAACAGTTCAAAGAAGAACATCAACCTCAAGCGACAAATCTCACGTCCAAAAAATTAAAGATTGGGTGCTTGCAAACCGTCGATTTACAATTAGAGACCTTGTTGCTGATGTTGGAATTTCAAAAGGATCGGTCCATTCCATTTTGGGCCTCAAACGCGTCAAATCTCGATGGGTACCGGAAACACTGAATGCGCCAGCTCACACTGCTTTGATTCTTTGTGACCTTTTCCCAAACATGAAACCCATATCGTTCCACAACCACCATATTCACACCATGCGACTATGCGGCTATTCCCTAAACTCAAAACACCCCTCCGGGGACACCGTTTTGAGTCGATTGAAGAGATTCAACTTGAATCGCCGCTTGCTTTGTAGGCCATCCCTGCCGGTGACTTTTTAGCATGCATTGAGGATTGGAAAAAAAGTCGGCATAAGTGCATTGTGTCCGGAGAGGATTACTTTTAGGGCGATAAAATAAATTTGGAAGAATAAATAAATATAGAATTTTTGAAAAAAAAAATAATTGGTCTTACTTTTTGGGCAAAGTAGTATGAACCTTAGGAGAATTGTCGTGTATTGAACACGGCGTGTTTAAAAATCAGTGCTGCCGATGCAAATTATGAATGAATGTTTGAAAAAATTGATTACTAATTTATATAACTAAAATGAAAAAGTTATTATTCAAATGGTTAATTTATATATTTTGTTATTCTGTTAAAAAAAGTGACCATTCATTCGTCGCCCAATTCAATTAAATGTAATTTAAATTAGGGAAAATAGTATATTAATAAGCGATTATTTATTTGTTTTTCTTATATTTTTTAATATGATTATTTATGCCGTACTAAATAAATTATAATTTTCTATACTCTGATGTAAATAAAATTAGATATTTTTTATTATCAACAAATTGTACTATCAAAAATAAATACTCTTAAGTAATCCTTATCCTCAACATTTAAATTATAAATTAATTAAAAGTTTTAATAATTTTTATTTTATTTTTACAGTGCTTGGATCTATTGTTTTGGTTCTTTGACAAAATAGTAACAATTTTATTAAAAATTCAAAAAAAAAAAATAAATAAAATAATAAAAAAAAATAACTGCAACTTAATATTTTTTAAAATAGAAATTCTTGCCAATACTAGAATAAAACAATTTAACACAATATTAATAAAATCTAATTATTTAATTTTTTCCAAATAGCAAACAATTAGTAACTATAATAATGAATATATAAATAATATATTGTACTAAAATTTCCAATGCAGTTGTTAGTTTTTATAATAAGAATAAAAAATGTTTTTCAGTACTCACATAAAAAATGTCTTAATATTAAATTCAATAGCATTTTATTTCCAGAATTAACAAAAAAAGTAACAATTTTATTAAAAATTCAAAATAACTAACTAAAACCTATTAATTTTTTAACATAAAAATTATTTCCAATACCAGAATAAAGCAATTTAACACAATATTAATAAAATCTAATCGTTTAATTTTTTCCAAAAAGCTAACAATTGGTAGCCATAATAATGACTATATAAATAATATATTGTACAATAATTTCCAATGTAGTTCGTTTTTATAATTAGTTCATTTTCAGTACATCCATAAAAATGCCTTAATATTAAATTCTATAACATTTTATTTCCAGAATTAACAAAAAAAGTAACAATTTTATTAAAAATTAACTAAAGCTTAACAAATTTTTAACAAAAATTATTTCCAATACAAGAATAAAACAATTTAACACAATATTAATAAAATCTAACTGTTTAAAGTTATGTTAAGTTTTCCTAATAACAAAAAATTAGTAGATATAAAAATGAATATTCAAATAATATATTGTGCTAAAATTTTAAATATAATTCGTTTTTAGTATTAGTTCATTTTCAGTACTCAAATAAAAATATCTTAATATTAAATTCAATAATATTTTATTTCCATAATTAACAAAAAAAGTTACGATTTTATTAAAAATTCAAAATAACTAACTAAAACCTAATAATTTTTAGCATAAAAATTATTACCAATACAAAAAATAAAACAATTTAACACAATATTAATAATAATAATAATAATAAAATTTTATTAAATATGTTATTTATATAGTCATTAATATAGCTAATAATTGTGTAATTTGTGTATTGATAATAATTTTTATGTTTTAGTTAATTATTTTGAATTTTTAACAAAATTGTTACTATTATGTTAAAGAACCAAAACAATTAATCTAAGTCCTATAAAAATAAACTAAATACTATTAAAAATTTAAAGGAATTTATAGTTTATAATTTAATAGTATTTATTTTATTTTTATAGGACATTTATTGTTTTGGTTCTTTAACAAAATAGTAAGAATTTTATGAAAATTTCAAAATAATTAACTAAAACTTTAACATAAAAAATTATTTCCAATACAAGAATAAATCAATTTGTTATCATTACGTTATTATCTATTTGTTATTTGTTTGTAAATCAATACAGATTAAATCAATAATTGTTTAATTTTTCCAAACAGCAAACAATCAGTAGCTATAATGATGACTATATAAGTAATATATTATACTAAACTTTACAATGTAGTTCGTTTTTATAATTGATTACTCACATGAAAATGTTTTAATATTAAATTCAATAACATTTTATTTCCTGAATTAACTGAATTTGAACCACGGTTCTCAATTGTTTCGAGACTTAAACCAATTTTCATTGATGATTGGAACCCGGTTAACTCACTTTTTCTCCTCCACTTTCGTACCAGGTCATTTTCGATATCCTAAATTCAACGAACGCTGCTTGTCCTTTCTGAGACCTCAGGACCACAATCCCGAATCATGACAGATCTTTTTATGTTGTGTTGATTCTGCTTTTGAATATTTCTTAAGTCCGGGTGCGGGATTTTCTACATTGGTTCCTTTTTGCCTTCCTGAAAAATTTGAATACTTTTCCACAGTGCAGTAGGCTTCACGTCTGATTGTTCAAAGAAGTGGAAAAAAAGGGAAGGATATGTCCGTTCGACGAATGTCCTATGTCCTTTTTCTTTGAATATTTTATTTTGTTCGAAGCATATAATATGCTTGAAATCAGGCCGTATGTTTTAGAATAAATATTCCCCACTTATGAAAACTGGATGTCAAAGGAACCCAATGATTTCAGTAAACAAAAAAATACTTTTGTATTGACGTTACTATGTATAAATTTAACAATGCATTTTCACACGCAGGACATGCAAATATAAATGAAACTTTGACCTACTTTAAAATTATTTTTATTTGTTTATACTAGAGTTTGGGAATTACTAACTATTATAACTACAACTATGCCACGCCCCACCACACCACATCACTGTAGCTGGGGCTGCGACATCCAGTTACAATTTTGGGAATGGTGTAGGTGAAGTTGTACAACATAAATTTTGAACGAACATCTGTTAGGATTGCACTTGGAAAGTTTCTACCTTCCTCCTCTCCTATTCAAGCGGCCTGATGGCCAATTGGTTAGCGCTGTGGCTTTGGTACCGCAGGCTTCAGTTTCGAATCCTGGCAGAGGCATGGATGTTTGTGAGGGGTTTGGAATCCAAGTTAAACAGTTTGTCTCGATCTATTTAGCCTAAAATGTGCACAAAATGACCAACAAATCCGAGCAACAAATCAAATCCAAAATACCATACCATATCACTGTACACTGAGGGATACTTAGTCACAGTTTTTGGAATGATGTGGATGAAGCTGTGCAACCCAAACTTAAAACGACCGTCGAAAAGGGGGCATTTGAGAAGTTTGTACCTTGTTCCTCTCTAGCTCGAGAACAACATAAAGGGACAACCCATAATTTTACTCCTCCCTGGCATCATAAAAATGAGGAGGAGCTCGAATCGGTAGGTTAAGTTTGAAGTCGGTCAAGGGAAGAAAACCGAAATTTCTGGTGTCGACAGTGAGTATGCAGGCATGTGAAATCGGCAGACCAAAAAACTCTCAAAACATCCAGAGCTTACGAATAACCATTTTTCTCTTCTAATTTTCCTTAAAATCAGGTGACAAAGTTGACTTAGGAAGTAATATTCTCAGTATAATGTAGTCAATAAAATTTGCTTTCACGGGTTGAAAAGCTGAAATATAAACGCCCTGTATCGAAACATATATTTATACAATTATTATAATTAAGGCAATTTATGACTAAACCCAGTTTTCTTTTAATTTAAAGAAAGCATGTCAGGTCAAAATAAACGCATTCATTCTATATGGTAGAAATGGCCATTGTCCTCAAATACCATTGTTATATACCAATATACATTGCCCAACCGCTATTATATACCAATACCATTGTTAATACTACTGTTACATACCAATACCATCGTTAATACCATTGTTATATATCAATATACATATAATACCCATATACATTGTCATCAAATATCATTGGTATAATAGTTCCCAAATATGCAAATGTATCGGATGATATAATTGTTCAAATTTTTACTTTCAATTTAAATAAATCTCTTATTGTATTTCATGAAATATGTGAAAACTTTACCTTATATTTCCTTTATTTGTAGCATATTTAATATGATTGCAAATGGCCTCGAACATTTCTCTTGTCGTAGATACATATCTTGCATCGAACACCTAAGACAATTAAAAATTAAAATAGTTATTATATTAGGATATGCATTATAAACAATAACATATTAACAATAACCATACTTAAATTGCAATATATATTTTCAATATTAAAATAGAAAAATCTTTTTAAAATAAACTTTTTTTATTCTCATTTTATTTTTGACTTGAAAATATCTATTTATATACATACAATGCGACATAATTTAAATAATTATTTACATTCTATCTATACATACAGGCTGATTATAATTAAAGTCCTCATGGGCTGATTAAAATTATTGGAAAGCCCATTCACCTCGGCAAGGTCATGCCAAATTAGATGGGAAAAATCGGTGGAACTTTTTTTGAACTTTTTTTACTGTATATATATTATTTATTTATAAGTTAGGCGGTGCCATGGAAGCTTGTAGTAGTTCGGAATCCACTTTAAACTGTAAGTCTTGGTCTGACTATACAGCGTTAGGCGTAGAGTTGAAAACCCTATCGCGTAAAAAAAAAAAAAGTCTCCTGTCTCGAAATCCACCAGTAGGCAGACGGCCTTGGAGCACATGGTGGTATTGCGCCAATGAAGGAGAAGAAGAAGAATCTCTCTCTCTCTCTCTATATATATATAGATATAATATAAATATAATATAAAATATATTATATATATATATATATATATATATAATTTTTATATATGTATTAAATATATATATATATATATATATATATTTATACATATATAAAAATTATTTTTCAGAACTTCGAACAAAAGCTAAAATCGAGTATATTAGGATCACGTTCATTTGAAGTTAATTTTAAGTTTAATAATTCATGAATAACTCATATAAAATAGAGTTAATTAAATTAATTATCATTATAAAATAAAGCTTAAAATTAATCAGCAGAGTTCATCGGTGCAATACTTAATATCAGCAAATTCACTTCATTAATTTAGAAATCAGCTAACCAAATTACATTTTTAATAAATAATTAAATTCTTTCCAGTACTCTAAGAATGAAATGATCTTTTAAATAATCTAAGTAATTTTTTTGAACTAATTATGAATTAAAAAAAAGTGTGGATAAAAAATATTCTTTGTTCTTAAAAGCGATTTTTTTTTAAAATACTGTATAGAAAATAAGTTTTCACATCATTAAAGTTATGAAAAGCACATTGTTAATGGAATTAAAGCATTTTCCTACTTTATGAATTTTTAATTGAATTTCATTTTTTTAGCCAATTATTTGAAATGGAAAGTCATTTATTTATGAAATTCTGCATTTTATACGATTAAGTGGTTTTTATAAAGTGGACGATATGTTTGTTTATTAAGAAAGTTGTTCTTTAGGAAGTGAGTTATTTGTTTAATTTTATTATTTATTCACGTATAATCATCTTTAGGCTTAAAAATAATCGATTTCTTTTTTATTTTGGTAATAAATACGTTTCGATTGCAAAATTTTTATGATGGTTTTTAATAAATAGGCCATCATTTGCTATTAAATAATAAATGCTAATAAATGCCAATATTAATAATAAATGCTAATAAATGCCAATATTAATAATAAATGCCCTCATTTGCTATTAAATAAAAAATGCCGATAAATGCCAATATTAATAAAAAATTTTAATAAATACCAATAATAAATGCCATCATTTGCTATTAAATAAAAAATGCTAATAAAGGTCAATATTATTAATAAATGCCATCATTTGATGTTAAATATTTGATGATTTATTTAAAAATAAAAGTTAAAGATATTTAATAATTTAATAATTTTAATTTGCCAATTTTCTTTTATTTTATATCTAATAATATTTCTTAAATAATAAACAATTATACACAATTCATTAATAACAAATAAAAATTTAGAAACATGATACTAAAATTTCATTGTTTGTGCTTCTATGTCACTTAAATATCAATTTGATAATTTTAATTTTTTGTTAAGAACATTCAGAAAACTTTTTATTTCTTTAATAAAACTTGTTAATGTTTATTGCGTCATTAAATATAATATTGCCTGACTCGTGGCTCAGTGGCAACGTGCGCCGCTGGTGAGCATTAAGGCTGAGGTTCAATACACTGGCGGCTTTGTTGTAAACATTGTTTCGAAAAACGAGGAGTCTCGACGGAGTTTGTGATGTTCAACATCTTGTCTCGTGAGACGGACTACCTGGTGAGAGATTTCCTAGTTTTCTCCTAATTGGCCAGTTCTCTGGCCGTTGGTACAACAGGCTTCAGGTTCGAATCCTGGCTGTGTCATGGATGTTTGTGAATGGTTCGGAATCCACGTTATACTGTAGGTCTCGATTTAATTAGCCCGAAGTGTACAAAAAATGACAGTAGAGCAACAAAACAAACTAAAACAAACCCATACGATTCGCAAATGCTGGGTAGTGCCCCCTAAAAGTCTTTCAGAAAGGCCCTCTTCAGCTACACGTAGCAGAAGGCAGACTTCTGCCTACGGGTGCTCTGTCAAAAACAGAATCTGCCCCCCCCTTCCCTCTTTCCATGAGAGATACAACGACAACAACAACATCAGAAAATATAATTTTGTAATACAAGAAACTTAAAATAAATAATATAAGTCTTTAATAGAATATATACCCATTAAAATATGTTGTTGTTGTTCTAATACAGCTGTCAATACAGAGACAGTTAATCTTTATGCCATAAGCAAGGGCTGCAACGCTGTTACTCATTTAGCACTAACCAGGGGACACGTGTAGCTCGAAGATAGGCTACGGACACAATTAACTTTACCCCCACAACGCTCCATTATCATTTTAGACCCGCGTTACGGATTAAAGTGGGTTTCAAACCATTACAAACACCCATGGCACCACCGGGACTCGAACCCGAAAAGCGTCCGTAGCCTATCTTCATGCTACACGTGCCCTCTGAGTAGTGCTAAATGAGTAACCTGTGCATTCCTTGCTTATGGCATAAAGATTAACTGTCTCTGTATTGCCCATTAAAATATATAAGCGTGTAATTATATAAATGTACCGAGTCTGATAAATAATTTATATAATTTTACTTTTAAATGGATACTATGCTAAAATTTAAAAAAATTATATAATATAATTGTCGATTTTATTTACACTATAAAAGAATCTGTTTTAGAAAGACGGGGTTGAGTTGTTATAATCAAATGTAAATAAAAGGAAAGTAATTCTCAAAATATTTATAAAGTACATCATTAAATGGCATCCTATTTAAAATCGTCGATGTTGAAAAAGGTTTGCTACATGAATGAGACATAACAAAATAATCAAATTAACCCAATCAGCCATTAGAAAGAGAGTTTATCTCATTCAGAACTGGAATTTGAAGAGTTGGAATAAACTACATTAGTTTTCTCTATCTCTCCTTTTCTCTCTACACCCCCGCAAATCCCCTCACCCCCCTTTTTTCACTCGATTTAACGAGACGACAGTTACGGTTATAGAAATATAGGGAACCCAAAGAGATTCACAGTTAATGGTAATTTTGAAAATGAGCTTTGCTAAAATGGAATAACTTTTTTTTCTGCCACAAATACGGTGAAAAGAGAAAAAAAAAAGGATTGTTGTTTTTTTTTCCTTTTCTTTTTAGTTTTCTCTCTCTCTAAAAATAAAATAAAATAAAGTAATGAGCAGTGGATTCCAAAGATAATGCTCAGTGAATTCCTTCTGTAGGAATGGAATAAAATTAATTTTCCGAAAAAATCAATATTCTGAATGTTTAAAAAAATGTCGCGTAGACAAACTGAATGGTCTGTTTGTTTTTTTAAAAGAATAAAATTCCATTCATTTAGTGATTATCGTTATTTTTTTATTATTGTTATCATTTGTTTTAACAAATAAGTCAATACATAGAAGAAAAGATAAAAAAATAACTGAAAGATAATTGCTGGATTTTCAGTTGTTTTTATTTCGTATGAAAATTTTATTTTTATTATTTTATTGTTCTAATGCAGCTGCCAATACAGACAGTTAAACGTTATGCCAAAAGCAAGAGCTGGACCGCTATTACTCATTTACGTGTAGCTATGCTACGGACGAGAGTAACTGTACCAACACGACATTCTACGATCCTCTAATGCCGGGACCTACGGTTTAAAGTGGATTCCAAACCACTACAAACATTCATGGCACCTCTGGGACTCGAACCCGAATAGCGTCTGCTGCACTTGCTATACACCGAGCCAATTTTCGTTTTTTTTTTTCCTTCTTTTTTTTATATTTTTTTTTTCAATTTGCTACATTTGGTAAATTAGAGGCCTGATGGCCGAGTGGCTAGCCATCTGGCACTCGATACCACAAGTTTCGGATTCGAATTCCGGCGGTACCAGGGATGCTTGCAGTAGTTCGGAATCTCCTTTAAACCGTAGGTCCCGGTCTAATAGGACCGTAAGCGTTGTGGGGGTAGTGTTAGTCTCGCCCGTAGCATATCTTCAAGCTACGCGTGCCCCCTGGTTAGTGCTAAATGAGTAACAGCGATGCAGTCATTACTTATGGCATAAAGATTAATTGTCTCTGTATTGCCCATTAAAATATATAAGTATGTAATTATATAAATGCATTGAGTCTGATACATAATTTATACAAAATTTTTTTTTAAATGGTTACTATTTAAAATTTAAAAAAATTATAAAACAATTGTCGTTTATTTACACTATAAAAGAGCACGTTTCAGAAAGACGCTGCTGAATTATTATTATCGAATGAAAATGAAAATAGAAAGAAAGTAATTCTCAAAATATTTATTAAGTGCATCATTAAATGGCATCCTATTTAAAATCGTCCATGTTGAAAAAGAGATTCGCTGCATCACTCTGAGACACAACAAAATAATCAAATGAACCCAATCAAATACCATCGCCTGTAGAAAGGGAATTTATCTCATTCAGAACTGGAATTTGAAGAGTTGGACATAAGTTGTTCTATCTCTATCTTTCTCTCTACACCCCCCCCACCCCCCTTTTTTTCACTAGATTTAACGAGACGACAGTTAAGGTTACAGAAATATATGGAACACAAAGAAATTTCAGTTAATGGTAATTTTGAAAACGAGCTTTGCTAAAAAGGAATCACAATTTTTTTCTCTCCCACAAATACGATGAAAAGAGAAAAGGAGATTTTTTTTCTTTTTCTTTTTAGTTTTCTTTCTATCTAAAATAAAATAAAATAAAATAAAGTAATGAGCAATGGATTCCAAAGATAATGCTCAATTGAATTCCATCTGTGGGAATAGAATAAAATGAGTTTTTCCAAAGAGTCAATATGCTGAATGTTTAACAAAAAATGTCGCGTAAACTAACTGAATGTTCTGTTTGTTTTTTAAAAAGGAATAAAATTCCATTCATTTAGCGATTATTGTTATTATTTTATTATTATTGTTATCATTTGTTTTAACAAATAAGTCGATAACATGGAAGAAAAGATATTATTTGTTTAGAGATAGGAGCGTAGTAATTTTATTTGTAAATCATTATTGAATAACACTGCCGTTTTTTTTTAAAAAAAGAATAAAATTCTATTAATTTAGTGATTATTGTTATTTATTATTATTATTATCTAATTAGTTTTAACAAATAAGTCTTTATACGGAAGAAAAAATAATAAATAACTGAAAGATTATTTATGGGTTTTCAGCAGTTATTATTACGTATAAAAATTATATCTTTTATTGTTATATAATTTATTTAATCTTGTACATTTAAGAAGTCTAAACAACAATTTTACAGTTCATATATTATTTGTTTAGAAATAGGAGCTTAATAATTTTATTTTCGAGTCATAATTCAATAACACTGCAGGTTTTTTTTAAAAAACCTGATTATTAAAAAAAATCTTAAAATTTTTGAGTCATTTACAAATTTGAAATGTAACTTAGATAACATGTTAAATGTGCTTAGAGCTACCTGCTCCCATGCTTTGTTGTACGTAGCATGTATATTGTTGTGTTGTGTTAGGTTGTATATATAGATATATATATATAGAGAGAGAGAGAGAGAGATAGATATTGTTGTGTATATGACTGTTCTTTTGTCTTTAGAGAACTAAAAAATTTTTGAACGTTTATACGAGAGAAACCCGTATTAACTTCCAATGACTGTCACAAACTGATATATTAGGTGGATTGGTGTAGCGATCAGCCAATCCTGTACTTTACAACTACACCACACCGCACCACACCACACCACACCACATCACTGTACCTAGAGCTGAGTTACCCCTTTACGGTTTGGGAAAAATGTGTATGAGAAGTTTGACTGGGCTCCGTGACGCTCTACGATCATACTCGTATAAATAACTATATGTATATGTAACTTGGATAACATGTTATATGCACTTAGAGCTACGTGCTTCCCTGATTTCTTATACGTAGTATGTATATTGTTGTGATATGTTGTATCTATGCATATTGTTGTGTATATGACTGTTTTTTTTTTACTTTAGAGAACTAAAAAATTGGGAACACATTTATATATAATATAAAAACTTAGATAACATGTTAAATGCGCTTAGAGCTACGTACTTTCATGCTTTGTTATAAGTAGTATGTATAGTATTGTTATATGATGTATATCTAAGCATATTGCTGTGTATATGACTGTTCTTTTGACTTTGAATAACTAAAACATTGGGAACGTTTACATGCATGCATACATACATACATACATACATACATAACTTAGATAACATGTTAAATGCGCTTAGAGCTCTCTGCTTTTTTATAGGTCGCATCTATATTTTCCTGTGCACTCTCCTACTATCAAGTGTGTCATATCTATTCGGAATCACCTTATATAAAATGATACTCACTTGCAATTTGGACCACTGTATTCTGCCAATGCACCTGGGAGCGTTTCTCCAAGCAAGCTTCGCTCCGTACACCAGCTCCGTTTCTTTCAGCTCGTACGTTCCCGTGGTGTCCACTTCGCCCACTATCTCTTTCCATCTTCGTCCGTGACTCGGAGAATTCATCCTGAAAGACACCAAATAGTTATGAACCCATGCACAGCTCCTTGAATGAATTGGTTTGTCACTCTACGGTCATTTTTTGCATATTTTGGGCTAATTAAACCGGGACCTACAATTTAACGTGGATTCCGAACAACTGACAAACATCCATGCCACCACCAGGAAGCCTGTGGTACCAACGGCCAGATCGCTAGCCAATTGGCCATCAAGCCGATCCTTAAATAAGATGATACAGATGATCGCACTGTTGTGAACCTATTGCAAAAGTGTAAATTACTTACTGACAAGAATTCTCACGTTTTTCATCTGAGACGGCTCAACCAATAATGATTTGACGCGATGTGGTTGGTGTGCCGTAAAAATAACTGTCGAGATTATAGTTTGATTTGGTCTATATTATTATTATTTTTTTTCCGGTCTGGATATTGGTGTAGCTATAATTTTCAGAAATCTTAGTTATTTTTAATGTTAATTTTTGTACATTAGATTTTTTTATCTAATAACATATACATGAAAATGATAAACCCGGAGTGAGGCAGAAAACAAACCTCAAACATCCCCAAAACGCTATAAAAATCAGAAAAAAGAATTCGGACCACAAGGCAGTTTCTACTGGAAGGAGGGACAATTAAAGTAAGGTAATTGGAAAACATGTTGGTCATTGAATGGTTTAATAGTGCTCAAAACTTTATTATGATTCAAAAAGTAATGGTAAACGGCACACAGGTATAAGGTAAAAAGGGGCGTCAGATGTCCTCTTCTCAGGAAAAGGAAATTTATTAAAGTAAATAAAAATTATTACAAATAATATGAAAAAACTTACGATTAAAATTAACTTTGACTATTGTAACGTCTCTGCCTAACTAGATCTACAACTGCTTCAAGAAGAGGGCCATTTTCAAGTTCATGGAAATACTTTAATTTTTTATTTTCAAACATTAAATATACAGGGTGATTATAATTAAAGTCTCACTTTCAAAATGCTGTAAAAAAAAACCACTCGTTACAATGAGTTAAAATTTGAACTGAAAATTCTTGAAGAAGGGGAAACGGTATGGCATTCAAAAACAGTTCCACTGATTTTTCCCATCCAATTTGGTATAACCTTGCCATGGTGGATAGGCTTTCCACTAACAGTGCCATAACTGTTGAATGACTTGGAAGTCATTTTTTTCCGTCATAAAACCGAAACAATCAAGCTCATTGAACACTACAGTTGGTTTAATGTGCAGCTCATGCCAAATACGTTGTCATTTCGATTCAAAATAACACTGTCAGCCAAATTCATTTTTTTATGCCGTTTACAGTGCCATCTATTAATACACTTCGGAATTTTTTTTGATGCCGTACCATTTCCCTTTCTTCAAATATCTTCAGTTCAAATGTGAACTCATTGTGACCAGTGGTTTTTTTACAGCATTTTGAAAGTGGGACTTTTATTTTAACCCTGTATGTACAGAATTCTATTTACATAAAAAAAAAATGAAAATTAAAGATAATTTGATTCACAAGTGCAGTTCACTCCAAGGTTTAGAGTTCTCGAGTCTACTTCGAATTTATTTCACCAGGTATGCTGCATACCTTAATTATCACACGCAGTGATACACGACACCACAAGGTGCTCACTTTGGAAACAGGCGGAAACTCCGACCTGTTCAGTCACTTCAGAGAAAAGCAACACTCTTTGTCAACTCGTCGCAAAACTCTATTTCTGCCCCATAAACCTCCCTTTAAGAAAATCCGTGAAGAGGAGAGTGGGTCAGCTTCCCTGGCTTTTTTTGGAGTAGACATTTTCTCAGCCCATGTTCTATTAATAATCACGGTGCAAAAATTCATTGCGTAGTTCATCTAGATTCCATCTGTAGTTGTTTCGACATCTGAAGAATTTCATGATGTATCATTATCCCTGACACTGAATATATATTTTAGTGTCACAATGTTCTCATTAGTGCAAAACACTAATTGCATGTAATATAACTAATCACAACACTGCTTATCTGCAGTCAAATTTGAGTGATAGGCTATTATTATATACTTGAAAAAGAATATAACTTCCTCTCTCCTGAGAATGAAATACCACGTGAAAAAAATGCTGCACTACTGCCAAAATCAAGAAACAAAATCACCATTACTTAATTAACTGGAGAATATAGTACCAAATAAATCAAGTACAAAAAACTCTTAAAAATGTATTGATTTAATTGTTAACTGACAATATTTAAATATTTGATTAATTTGCATTAATACATGTTTGTAAATAGTAATGGCAACTTTTCTATAAACTTAATTAATTGCAATAAATTCTTATTAATATTGTGATTATTTAAATTTTTAATGCAAAGAATTATTATTTATATAGTGTTAATATAAAAATTCAATAAATATTGAAATGACATGTTGCAAATAGGTTGGAATGTAGGAAACGGTTTTAATTTTATTATTAACATTAGCCGAAGTAATTCAATGCGCTAACATTCTTGACATTTGTCTCTCGAGATATCTATTTAATTGGACATTTTTATTAGACAATAGACGTCGTTTACTTCACTGGAAATATTTATTTTTCGTGGGATATTTAATTCCAATGATAAAAGAACAATTAGTATTTTACGTAACATTTATAAATGGATTGAATATAAAATGATAAAATAAAATTTATTTAGAATTCACATTTAATGGGATTATTATTTTAGTCTTTTTTTGCTTATTATTGTATTTAGTTGAATGTTAATGACTTTTTCCTTATTACAAAAATATAAATTTATTATTTTCGTGTATTTTTAATAAACTAACACCCCATTGTTATAATATTCGATATGCTAAAAAATAAATTTTTCTTGGAAAAAAGACTACAGAAGAATATTTTTTATACTCTTTAAGCTGGTTGATCTCAAACTCATAAGCTTATGCTAAAAAACTGGGGTTTGAGTAGATGAAGTTAAAGAGGTTATGATGATAATGTTTTTAAAAGAATTTAGGAAATAGAAATTTTTTCGATCCTTTTAAAAAAAAAAAATGCTTTTTTTATCCTTTCTCATTGCTTTGCTAGAATTTATTTCAAAATTGAAAAACAAATTTTCTTCCAAAAGGAATTTTTTTTTTGTAGAACGTAATATCGGTGAGACAGATAACCTTAGAAACATTGCAATAAAGACAAAATCCTCTATTGCTTTTTGAAAATTTTTTAAGCAGTTTTTATAACCATATTGCAACCTAAGTAATGCTGAATTTACCATATATTAAGCATGAAAAGCATGAGATTTTGTGACTTATGAATTACATTAGAAATATTCTAATAACAGAAGTTCGAAGGCTAAATCAACGGTAAACAGGCATTCGTTATTATCATATAAAAGGTGCTTTGAACTATCTTTTATCAGTAAAACGGTAGATATGTAGCACATTCAGCTTTATGCAGATGCATTGCATCCACATTATACCAACACAATTTGGAACAAAAACCGACAAGCGTAAAATCAGGGAAGTTCGCATCATTCTCTTCGAATCCAACAAAAAAGCATTCTGGTGTATATATGTGTCCTGACCTTCTCTATCACAGACATAGACCTGAGACTATTCGGTTTGGCTTCACTTATCTCATCTACAGATGAATCTTGACCGTCTCTATCATAGATATGAGCCTATTCGGTTTAGCGTCGCTTATCTTGCCTATAGATGAATTCTGACCTTCTCTATCATAGACACGATACTATTCGGTTTAGCTTCGCTTGTCTGGTCTACAGATGCATCCTGACCATCTCTAGGATAGACATGAAACTATTCAGTTTAGCTTCGCTTGTCTGGTCTACAGATGCATCCTGACCATCTCTAGGATAGACATGAAACTATTCAGTTTAGCTTCACTTATTTAGCTTACATATGTATCATGACCTTCTTTGTCATAGACTATTTATTTGGTTTCGCTTGTCTGGTCTACAGATGCATCCTGACCTTCCCTACCATAGACATAAGACAATTTGGTTTGGCTTCGCTTATCGAATTTCTAACACAAAGCTCAATTCATAAGCCTGCGTAGGTCCTAAAAATGTATAATAAATAACTGATATATTCCAAAATCCTTTTCCTCAAGCAATATCTTGCTTCTTAATGTATACTTGCTTCAATGAAATTTATTTAAAATTGTTATAAATAATAAAAAAGTAATTTTATTATCGAATTTCCTCCAGATAAAAGGCTATTGTGACGGATACTACTATCTGTTAATTGG
This sequence comes from Caerostris darwini, assembly GCA_021605075.1. Taxonomy (NCBI): domain Eukaryota; kingdom Metazoa; phylum Arthropoda; class Arachnida; order Araneae; family Araneidae; genus Caerostris; species Caerostris darwini. The sequence goes on along the minus strand of BPLQ01012170.1, from coordinate 1,154,074 downwards.
AAATAGATACCATATAATATGAAAAGCATGTTTCGTAAGATAATGCATCGAATGATCACAACATCGCATTAGTCTGACTGCACATTACCAAAGGTTCTTACAGTAAATGAAATGACGATAACATATCTAAAAATACTTTATAATGCAGCTAATTAAAGTGGGTCAATATCATTTATTGCTAAGAACTTCTCATAAGAACCTAAAAAATTTGAAATAACACATCACACAATAAATCTCCGGTCTGACACATTTATGGCAACGCTGTTAACAGACCCATGTGAATTTTAGATAGTAGTATCCTTCAAAAGATGAGTGTCAAAGTTTCATGACGTTCTGATATTTAGTTTATTACAGATTACAGTGTCAAAGTAAGTAATTTTCAAAACAGTTTTGTAATTTTCAAAACAATGAATCAAAAAGAATTTCTTGCATTGATTAAACATTGTTTATTGATGGGGAAAATACTGTTGAAGCCAAACAGTGGCTTGATAAGTATTATGGAGATTCTGCACCAGAGAAATAAACTATTATTGACTGGTATGCTAAATTTAAAGGCTTGGCTCGTACAATGCTGATGATACTGAACGCTCTAGTCGCCCAAAATCGGCAGTTGTTTCAGAAAACATAAAAAAGTCCACAAAATAGTTTTGAGAGCCTTAAAGTGAAGTTGCGTGAACTAGCTGATACCTTAAAGATATCAGAAAGTAGTCTGTTTACAATTTTGCACAAAAATTTGAGCATGCTTAAGTTGCTTTCGAAATGGGACAGAAAATCTGACAGAAAACAACAACGCTTCGACATCGGTATGTGACATGGATCCACTACTAGTAAACACAAGAATCAAAATGATCGTCTACTGAGTGGACATAAGCTGGGGAAAGCCGCCCAAAGGACAAAAAACTCATAAACAACAGGCAAGGTATTTCAGGACACTGATGATATTTTGTTCACCAACTATCCTGAGAAAGATAAAACTATCAATAGCGAATATTACATGTCAAATTACGAATAAGAAAAAAAAGTGCTGTTTCACCAAGACAATGTCCGTGGCACAAGTCGATGAAAATTATGGTTAAATTGAACGAATTACGCTTCGAATTGCTTCCCCATCTGCCGTACTCTCCAGATCTGTCCCCCAGCGACTATTGGCTTTTCGAGACATCAAAAAGGTGCACCAGGGAAGAAATTTGGCTCAAATGAAGAAGTGATTGCCGAAACTGAGGCCTGTTTTGAGAGGAAAGTCAAATCGTTCTGCAAAAAAGGCATCGAAAAGTTAGAATGAACGTGAAGAAGAGTATGTTGACGAATAAAGTAGAATTTCTAAAAAAAGATTAGTTTTTCTTAGATAGCTTTCAGTCTTATAGAGTGATGTGTTATCTTACAAAGGTCTAGGAGCGTGGTACATCGTTTAGAAGAGGTAAATGTTTGCATTTTGTGCCTCAAGTATCTATAGCGATCGGCTTCAAATTCAACACGTCAAGCTGAGAAAATTGTGCGTGATAAATCTATAAACCAGAATATCCCTCCTTTTTGTTAAAGGGAGAGAGTGTGAACGTACCACACATGTTCGGGAAGCCCTGGTGCAAACTCTCTGGTTGCATCCTAGATAACGCAGAATTTGCTACATACCTAATTTTATAGTGGAAGTGCCCTCAACTCAAAGTATCCAATATTTGAAAACAACATTAAAGCATTTTAACAATTAGAAAAATTTAATTAAAAATTATTTATCAGTTGTTTATGGTTTGAATCTTACTTTATAGATAATTGATAAAAAATTAAATTAAAATAATCAGAAAAATTGTCATAAAAATGTATTTTTATATTTTTGTCATTAAATTGGTAAAAAAGGGGAAAAAATATTCTTTTACAATTTAACAGGAAATGTTTAATAAGATTAAGTTATAAGTAATGGATTCAACGAAACATTTTTCTATTTGAAAATTTTTTTTTTTTATATTTTAATAAATCTGTAAGAATTAAAACTAAACAATTAATCCTTTAGTACTTTTTTTTCTTCAAATTTCCAATTTTACACAAACCCTTCTATTTCACTAAAACAACAAAAAAAAATAACGGACATCTTTTTTATTGAGTTTAAAGACGTTTGAATGAATTTCCTCAAAATGTAGAATAAAGATGCAAATTTTAAAAAAGAAATACAAAACACGTATTGGATATTTTGTGAATATTATGTGAAAACGTGACTTTTTGTACTTAACGAAAAGTATCGAAAAACCTGCCCAATGCTTAATATTCAAAACAATGGAAAAAGGTTGTCAGAATTGTGAAGAATAAACAGAATCCAGCTCTGAATCTTTAATATTAAAGGGTTCATTTACATTTTCGATGTGCGAAAATATTTAGGAGTTAAATATATTTACCAGTTAAAAATAATTTTTTAATTTATATACTACTGTGCCGAAAAAGTAAGATCAATTTTTTTTTTTTCAAAACCTATTTATTTATTCCTCCAAATTTATTTCATCGCCTTCAAAGTAATCCCCTCCGGACACAATGCACTTAAGCCAACTTTTTTTGCAATCCTCAATGCATGCTAAAAAGTCATCGGCAGGGATGGTCTTCAAAGCGAGCGACGATTCACGTTGAATCTCTTCGATCGACTGAAACCAGTGTCCCCGGAGTGGTCTTTTGATTTTAGGGAATAGCCAGAAGTCGCATGGTGTGTATACGGTGGTTGTGTAATGATATGTGTTTCATTTTTGACGGAAAAACTCCCGAAGAATCAATGCAGCGTGCGCTGGCCCATTCAGTGTTTTCTTTATCAATAGAGATTTGACGCGTTTGAGACCCAAAATGGAATGAACCAATATTTTTGAAATTCCAACATCATTAGCAAGATCTCTAATTGTAAACCGACGGTTTGCAAGCAGTTAAGTTAAGACAGTTAAATATTTTGGACTTGAGCTTCGTCGGTTGAGGTGGAGGGTCGACCAGAGGTCTCTTCGTCTTCAACGCGTTCTCTGCCTTCTTTGAACTGTTTGTACCACATCTAAACACTTCTTTCCGATATAGGAATGCTCACCGAATGCTTTCTGCGACATTCTATAGGTTTCCGCAAACAAAATTGAATGCAAGTTCTTTGCTCAATGAATTCAGACATTTCAAAAATCGCTGGAATCCGTTTTAGCGTCTCACAAAGTCACGCGTAACTCAAACACTAATGAATATTTTAATGTCAAATTTCACACAGATGTCAAGGACAGTTCCGGCAACCTAAAAAAGAAAAGAAATTTGAAATTCCATAAGCCCCGGGATTTTTAAATTTAAAATTGGTCTTACTTTTTGAACCCAGTAGTATATTTACCAGTTAAAAATAATTTTTAATTTATAGATACGTATCATTCGTTTCAGCTATTCACAATAGATTGTGAATTTTATTAAAAGAGCAAAACTTATTGAGGGGCTTTTTGTATTTAAATTTCGAGCGTAGCAAATAATATAAAAATAAGAGAAAATAATTTTTCACCTTTTAATGAAAAATGAAATATGTTTTATACTTGCAAGGAAACCTAATGTACCTCACATAATAATAAAGAAAATGTCTAATATAATATGAAGTTTTGACAAAAAGCTAACTGTGCTTAACTTAATTATACTGAACTATAAAGGAAATTAATTTGTTGTCAGGACTTGAAATAGTTTTTTCATTGAGTTTGAAAACCTAGGCAAAGGACATCATAATGGTATTCAGAATAAAAATAAATTTTTTTTTTTAAATATTTAATTTTCCATAGAAAATACTTTGCTGGATGTTTTATTCTCGAAATTTGTTTATGCCTATGTTGAAATATTAAGCAATTAATTTTTTGAAAAGACTATATTAAAGTTTAAAATAAAATTAAAATTTATTATTACAAAAAAAAAAAATTCAGTCACGCGCTTAATAATCCAGTTTAAATTATAAATAAAATATTATTATTAATAAGATTATTTATTAATGTTTTTTTTAAATTCAGCTATAGAAAATTAACAATAAAAAATTGTAAATGTCATAGTTATAACTATATTATGAGCTTATTATAAATATTAAAGTTATTTTGAAAACGAAAATAAGTATTTTCTTTTTTTAGTAAAACATTCTTATACGGAAAATAAATCAGGATTAATATAATTATGTACAGGGTGATTATAATTAAAGTCCCACTTTTAAAAATGCTGTAAAAAAAACGAAACACTCGTCACAATGAGTTCAAATTTTAACTGAAGATACTTGAAGAAGGGGGAAACAGTATAACATCAAAAAAAAGTTCCACCGATTTTTCCCATAAAATTGGGTATGACCTTGACGTGGTGTATGGGGTTTTCCCAAACAGTGTCACAACTGCTCAATGACTTGGAAGTCCTTTTTTTCGTCAAAAAACCGAAACAATCCAGCACATTGAATACTACAGATGGTTTAATATGCAACTCATGCTTAATACGTTGTCAGTTCAATTCAAAATATCACTGGCAGCCGAATTCACTTTCTTTATGCCGTTTACAACGCCATCTATTCATACACTTTGGAACTTTTTTCTGATGCCGTACTGTTTCCTTGATCAAGTATCTCCAATTCAAATTTAAACTCATTGTCACGAGTGGTTCTTTTTTTACAGCATTTTGGATCTGAAACTTTAATTATAATCACCCTGTACATTGTTGTTATAAATATTTTTTTTGGTCATTTTCCTTTTTTTACATTTTGCGACATTATTTTTAAAAATATTTTTTTAAACTATTACAATATTTGTTCTCAAAAGACTTTTGTTCTGAATGAAGTTTAATCCATGATTGATTTGATCAGAAACTGGATAAAATAAAAAACAGTAATAATTTTTCTTATTCGCAGATTCCCTGAATCTGAACCCGGGATTCGAACCTATGTAATAACGTGATATTTTAAAACAATTTTAAAACCGAATATGTTTAGTTTTCTATAATCCAATTCGAAATTATTGTACACGTAAGAATTTTTCTGGATTAAAAATTCTAATAACAAGTAAAGAACTATAAAAGAATAAAAGGAAAAAGTTTAGAAATGCGGATTATTAAATAATTAATTAATAATATTATTAATGCTTGAATCATTCTACTGGATTATCATTTCTTTTAAAAATGAATCTAAATAATCTTATTTAGTTTATTAGGTTAGAAATTAGGTTAAGTTAAATTATTAGGTTTTATTTTGGTTAACATTAGCAAAAACCGGATTTTATTTTTAATAAAAATAGCATAAGAACTAAAACATATTATTATATTTAATTATACTTAATAAATTTAATTTGAAAATTAATTTAATGTTGGAATTGAAGTAAGTTTTTATTCCAACATTAATTTAATGTTGTAATGAAAATAAACTGTTACAATAACTTATAACAAGTCTGAAATAATATTCGTTCATATAATTTTCGGAATTTAAAATGATATCTTTTGAACAAAATATTCAAAGCTAAACAGAAAAAGTTTCATAAATATTTGAAACAAAAAAATCGAAAAATCTAAGCGAACGATATTGTTGAAAGCCTTCAAAATCATTAAAAATAGAATTATATTAACTATTAAGAATTATTATTTCAAAATAAATTACATTGAAAATTTGAATTTTATATAAGTAAGTAAAATTATTAGTACTATAATTATATTATTATTATTATTATTATTTATTATATATTACAATTTTATTATAATATAATTTTGTTATAATTAATTTACTGTAAAAATTATTTTGTTATTATTATATTAATTCCCAATTCACATTTATCTTTCACAAAATGTAATAAAAAGTGTGATATTTACCTTTTAATACTGCTGAAGTACTGATCAAAGAAATGTTTTGCATGTTTTAGTATCTCATCTTTGGGGCGAGACGTCCCATTGGGTCTTTTTGATGGACAAGACATGATGGAACCCATGCACCGAGTAGGACTGCATTGGACAGTCTAAAAAAAGAGAAACATATAAAATACCAAATAGTAACATTTTATTGTATAAATCCCACAGTTTAGTGTAATAATTTTGCTATTTCATCAATGCAGACGATATATAAAAAAATAATGATATAAACTACAAGGGGATTATAATTAAAGTTCCACTTTCAAAATGCTGTAAAAATACCCACTCGCCACTGTGAGTTCAAATTTGAGCTGAATATACTAGAAGAAGCGGGAAAAGGTATGGCATCAAAAAAAAGGTTTCAAAGTATATGAATTGATGGCGCTGTAAGCGGCATAAAGAAAGTGAACCCGGCTGCCGTGATATTTTGAATGGAAATGACAACGTATTTAGCAAGAGTTACACATTAAACCAACTCTAGTGTTCAATGTGCTTGATTGTTTCGGTTTTTTGACGGAAAACATGACTAGCAAGTCATTCAACAGCTGTGACATTGTTAGTGGAAAACCCCTCCACCAAAATCGGAGGAACTTTTTTTCTGATGCCGTGCCGTTTCCCCCTTCTTCAAGTATCTACATTTCAAATTTAAACTCATTGTGATGACTTTTTCTACAGCATTTTGAAAGTTACTTTAATTATAATCACCTTGTACATTAAGCAAATGAGTTCTTAGGAAATCAACGTTTCCTTTTTTAATTTAACAATTAAAAATTGGAAATTCGGAATATTTTATTAGAAAATGTAAAAGGATTACCGTATGTTATTAAAATGTCAATGGCCTTTTTTATCAATCTTCAAGACTACTGGTAAAATATATTTTAATAACATAAATTTTATTAATTAAATGACAGAAAAGTAACATATGACTTATTATATATTTTATGTTTGAAAGGCAGTTCGGATTAAACTTCTTAAGATGTAAAATGCACGAAATAACTCAAAAGCCCTCCTGGTAAAAATGTATGTGCTATTTTACAAAAGCATTGTGTTTGTAGGTTTTTAAGAAAAAATCAAATATCAGTTTAGCATTAATTAACTGTCGAAGTTATGAGATAAAATTAACTTTGATTTTAAAATAATATTCTTGCAAATATATGGCATATTTTGCCAGTTTTATTTACGAGATTACAGTTATGAGTTCGAAAAATAATTAAATCGTATTTTGCGAACTCATGATGAGTGGATAAACAAATATAGCACTAGTAAAATAAATATTTTTTGATAATTTCATTTTTTTTTAAATTTATTTATATATTTACATTTTTTTTATTTCACTTTTGGTTTTATATATTTCTTTACAATGTGCGTTTAATATAATTATTATTATATTATTTATGTTTACATGTAAGAATAAAAGAAAACAGAATAATAAAAACTTATTATATTTCACTCCAAAAAAATGTCTTTAGTGGGTCTAAATCAAATATGGGAATATATGATTTTACATGCGGCCCGCGGAGTTAGGATGCATTCCAAAGTGGCCCGTAAGATTATTTGGGTTGCTCATATTCCCTGTTTTGGAGTATAATTTAATCCTAAAAAAATTATTTTTTGTACGAAGTATTTTTTGTGTACCACATTTATTGGCAATATATCTTACAATTTTTATGTGCATGTGTAATAAATTTATTAAAATTTTATATATTTGGATTTTTCTTTTAAAATAAATATAATAATTAATCCTTTAAATAATTTATTATTAAATTAAAATTAATTTTTTAAATTCAATTGCTGATATTTTTTTAAACACCAAATTTAATAAAATAATTATAAAATAAAACTACTATTCCTAAGCAATTGGGAAGGATACAAAAAAAAAGGAACTTACGTCTATCGTATCAAATAAATATTATCATAACTCTTAAATCACTAATAAACACAATGTAAAATAATAATATTACGTTAAAATTCTTTTTTAACCATAAGCCAAATATAATAAAGCTATCTTCCAATTACAGTTTTCTAATTTTAACCACTAATCTCAATTTAAAATAAAATAGAACCAGCTCACTTTATTATAATAGATTGCTTAATCAAGTCAAAGCATTCAATTAACCTTCCTCTTTAATTTAAAAACGACTCATAATGATAAAAAGTTATTGTCGTAATACGTTTCCTCATAATAAATATTCAATTATCATGAAAGTAAACGTAAAAAAAAAAATTCTTTTTCGTGTATATGTAAATGGTAATTCTTGGCAATAACTAACTAAGCCATAATCAATAGAAGTTTTAAAGATTTATTTACTGCTATTGGCAACGGTGTCGTCGAAACCGTTGCCAATAATCCGAATGAAAAAGTAAACATAATTTACATTTATCGTCTGCAAAACCTGGAAGTACCAAGATTATCTCATGTGGAACACATTAAATCTCAACTTTCGAACACTTCAAAATGTCACACAAATTTTCCATCTATAGAATGGCGCATTTTCGTAAATTTTTAATTCTCGGCGCCTGAAATAATCATTTTTAATTTTGGCTATTACCTTTCGAAGCGCATCTTTAAAATGGCACATAACTCTGATTTACGAGAACGTGGCGATAATGCGTTATCCGGCAAGCCTCCGCCGCAGAACGATTATATTAATTTCGCCTGCGTGTTTTTCCACCGATGGCAACAATTATTTTATCGCCATCATTTCGCGTAGGTGGTTGGCAATGGGTCAAGTTTGGCAATTACGTATGAGAAAACGAATTAATCACTGAATGTTACGTCGTGTTAAATATCTGTGCAGATCTTTTTTAAGATATAAAGTTTTTTTTTTTTAAATGCAGCGGTTTTTTTAAACTTTTGATTTATTGTATTATATAAGTCCCCTTTTTTTTAAAAAAAAAGTGTAAATATAAAGTATATTTATAACTGTAAATGTAAATGGTATTTTTTACCAATGGATAGAATATGAAACAATGCCTTCTAGAATAATTTTTTGATAAATCAGAGTAAATAATGATTGCTACTGTAAAGTTGTAATACTCGTAGATTGCAGAGAAGCCATGTCTCGTTAAATCATCACACTGAAACCCCAATAATAACTCAAATTAAGAAAGATATCAAATATTTAAGAACTAAAGACAAGCAAATTGTATTCCAGTGGATACCATCACACGCGGGGATTAAAGGTAACGAAGAAGCAGATTCACTTGCAAAGAAAGGAAATCATATGAATATTGGAAAGAAACAAGTTCCTCCAGAATCTTTCAAGAAATATATTCATAGGGAAATTTTAAAGAGACTGAAAGATAATCTCATAACTATATCTGAAGGCAAAAAGTGACACACTATTAAGACAGCTGGAAATTTTTTAATACTAGACCACGTAAATAGGCGGTTGCCAATTTTCGATTAAGAACCGGACAGATTGTCTTGCGGAACACCTAAGCAGTATAGGTGTCCTCGCCTCGAACACTTGCCTGACATGTAGAGCCGATACATTGAATTCAGAACATCTTTTGAAATGTCCAGGACTGAACAGTGAAGCTAGAAGAAGTCTAGCAATTGTATTGAGATGCCAAGGGCCCTTTGGACTAAAATAAAATGTCTTCCCCCTTTATTTACTCTCTCCCCCTTTGATTTTTTGTGGTGTGCGAGACCGACTTAGTGTCGATTGCTGTATGTTTACTTTATTCTGCTTGTTCCTTCTTTGTGTGTGATCCCTAGTGTAATGGATCGATTTCCAATAAAGCCATACATTACAACAACAACAACAGAATAACTTTTTGGGGTTATTAACTGCCCCGTATTTGCATGCATAAAGTTAGCAAAACTAATAACCGTTTTCATTAGATAATCATCGTTTAGTAGTAATCATGCCTACGTTTTTGATCTAGAAAATGTTTTACACAAAAAATGAAACAAATATATATTCTAGAAGTAAGAATATACTGCGTTCTTGTAATATGAAATTTTTTATAAAATATCTTATTGCATTAAAATATTTAAAAAACACAAACATTGCTTCTTATATTTAATTTTAAGAAATACATATAACTTTATTTCACTGATGTTTAGTTTGTTTTAGAATTAATTATTTTTAACAAAACAAAGTTTTAATTTTCAATAGAATTTTTTTTTCAAAGTTTAATTAAATTATGCAATTTTTTAAGGAACTTTAACCTAAATTAAAATAATTATTTAAGTTCAATTTAATTAAAATTGAACTTAATAATTAATAATATTATATTTATTATAAATTATTTAACATCAATTTTAATTAAAATGTATGTTTAATAATGTTAAATGTTAATTAAAATGCATGACACTGAAACAATTTTGAGATGGTTAATTCTGGAAAATACTTATCATTTCCATGCTTAAATGAACATTCCAATATTAGAACACAGTTTTGCTATTTATCATAATATATATAAAAAAAATATGATGCCCATTTCTAACTAACATTTACTAACTAAGTTTGTAAAGAGGTAAAATCTTTTAAAATACCTTTTTTACCAGTCAGCTGTAATGCTTTTTCACCAGTTTAGCCAACACTCGATTAAAATAAACAAATTTATCGAAGGCTGAAATTTTTTTTCTGCCCATGACACAAAAAAAAGGTAAGAAACTCTGAAATCGTCGTCTTAAAACCTCTTTATTTTAGAAATGCAGGTCTTTCAACCAAACCAATTTTAACCCCTCGCTTTCAGTAGGGATTTCCAACTGAAATTACTTTTCAATTTCCCCTTCAAAATCATTTTAAAACCTTGAGGGTTAAAAGAAAAGGATTGAAGGGTAAAAAAAGGGTAAACTTGTGTAAGTCATTGTGCAGTTTTTTTTTTTTTTGCAACTCTTTATTCAGCATTTGATGCAAAGGACAACCTAAAAGCAATTTCAGCGAGGGCAGGACTTAAGTAATTCACAATAAATATCCGAATTCAGATCTTTGGCATTTTATCCATTTCTTGAATCCGAAATAAACATTTTATTTTTCTCCTCTTTTTTTCCCCTCCATCTATCGTGCTTAAAGAGGTTAGCTGCATTTTTTTTTTTCATTGCGAAAATGAGATATAATGCAACAGGAAAAGATAGAAAAAAAATGACAAAATAAAGAACAATTCTTTTATTCGAAAAAAGTTGGGGTTATTGATGAAAAGAAAGTAATAATACTCGTTTTATTTTGTTTTGGAATAAGAACCATCAATTCAGTGAACTTGATACAAGGAATTAAATGAAGGAATTCTTTTTATTTTAGTATTTTTAGCAGAAATTTAAAAAAAAAATTTTTTTTTAAATTCTCTTTTACTTGTGATTCGAAGAGTTAATTTAAAAAAATGAAAGCAGTCATTTGATTTGTAAATTTTTATTTAATCACTTTATTATGTTTTTAAATGTTTTATCTTATATATAATATTATTACATCTTATATATAATTATATTACATATAATATTATATTTAACTCCAACATTAAATCTTAAATTTGAATTTTTGAAGCCTCATTTGAAAGCAGTTAATTATTTTGATATATAATTATTAATTTTTGTGAGAAATATATTCTTTAGGAAGTCTAACTCTTAAATATCAATTTTTGGAGCATCAGTTAATTATTTTGATAAATAATTATTAATTTTTTAGAGAAACACAAACTGCATACAAATATTAATTTTAGTGAGAAATACAGATTTCATACAAAGTTTCCTACATTAAACTCCTACGTTAAATCTTAAATTTCAATTTTTGAAGCATCAGGTGAAAAAAGTTAATTATTTTGATACATAATTATTAATTTTTGTGAGAAACACACACTTTACTCAAAGTTTCCTACATTAAATCAAATTTAAATTTGTGAAGCCTCAATTGAAAAAAGTTTATTATTTTGATATATAATTATTACATTTTGTGAGAAGCATATTCATACAAAGTTTCCTACATTAAACTCCAACATTAAATCTTAAATTTGAATTTACATAGCTTCGGTTGAAAAAGTTAATTATCGTGATAAATAATTATTAATTTTTGTGAGAAACACAGACTTCACACAATGTTTCTTACATTAAATCTTAAATTTGAATTTGTAAGACTTCAGTTGAAAAAGTTAATTATCGTGATAAATAATTATTAATTTTTGTGAGAAACACAGACTTCACACAATGTTTCCTACATTAAATCTTAAATTTGAATTTGTAAGACTTCAGTTGAAAAAGTTAATTATCGTGATAAATAATTATTAATTTTTGTGAGAAACACAGACTTCACACAATGTTTCTTACATTAAATCTTAAATTTGAATTTGTAAGACTTCAGTTGAAAAAGTTAATTATCGTGATAAATAATTATTAATTTTTGTGAGAAACACAGACTTCACACAATGTTTCTTACATTAAATCTTAAATTTGAATTTGTAAGACTTCAGTTGAAAAAGTTAATTATCGTGATAAATAATTATTATTTTTTGTGAGAAACACAGATTTCATACAAAACTTCCTACATTAAAGTCCTACGTTAAATCTTAAATCTGAAATTGTGAAGCATCAGTTGAAAGCAGTTAATTATTTTGATGAATAATTATTAATTTTTGTGAGAAACACAGACTTCATACAAAGTGTTTTGAACTCACGATGGTTAATAACTTTATTATCTATAACGAAAAGTTACTAACATTATTTATTTTTATATAAAATTTTATAACATATATTTAGTTAATTGATGAACTAATTTCTTTTATGCAGTTAAATGAAATATTTTTAAATTATCCAATGAGATGCACAGCGATTTATTCATTATTTTATGTAAAATACGATCATTTTACAATATGATAATAAAAATGATTTTACATTCTAGATCAGGAGTGGCCAACCCAAATGATGTCGCGGGCACTTTTAAAATGCTTCATAACTCCGCGGGCCGCATATAAAATCAAATACCCCCCCATTAGATTTAGACCCACTACAGACATTTGAAACATTGAAACAGAATGAGTTATTATTTTTGTGTTTACTATTATTTTTACATGTAAGTATAGATAATATAATAATAAGGATACTAAATGCACATTGTAAAGAAATGTATAACACGAAAAATGAAATATAAGAAATATATAAATATAAACGAAATAAAATATATTAAATTCTTAAAGTGAAACAGAGAACCTCTAAGATGTTCTAGGATGCGTGCGCATCATGAGTTCGCAGAATATTGTTTAATTATAATCTTTAAACTCATAATTGCGAACTCATCAATGAAACAGGCAATATCTCTCCGATATTCGCCACAATATTATTTTAAAATGAAAGTTAATTTTTTCTCATAATTTCAAATAGTTAATTTTTGAAAATATATTTATGCACGCATAATGTATTGTTTTAATGCATTGGCTTTCAGTACTTTGGCCATTATGAAATAAATATATTTTATAAAAGTGTCATAAGTCTCACTGACAGGAATAATGTTCGAGACGAGCGGCGAGTTGGCCACCCCTCTTCTAGAAACTGTAACTCCGGATTATGGGGTATTTTAAATCACTGAATTGCTCCAAGAAACAAATATTTTTTTCAAAGTTAATTAGACATTAGAAATTTTATGTTTGCATCCCTGATCGTGATTTTCTGATGCAGACTTGTTTTTCGTCTTTTAATTTCTATTGTTGTTTAAGAAATTGGTGGCCAACCCGAGTCCGCCTTATATATTTTTCCGGCCCTTGTGATTTATCACACTTTAACAAAATATATTTATTTCATAATGGCCAAAGTACTGAAAGCCAATGCATTAAAACAATACATTATGCATCTGCATCTGCAAAAATACATTATGCAACATTATGCGTGTGCATCCATGTATTCAAAAATTAACTATGGAAATTATGAGAAAAATGAACTTTGATTTTAAAATAATATTGTTGGGGATATATGACAGATATTGCCTGTTTTATGGATGAGTTTACAGTTATGAGTTGAATGATTATAATTAAATCATATTCTGCAAACTTATGACGCGTGTTCATCTTAGAACATCTAATATAACAGGTTCTATGTTTCATTTTAAGTGATGCAGTGACCATCCCTAGATACGCATAGTTGGTGGTTGAAGTTGTGAGCGCTTCAACTTACACATGGGAATCGCTTTTTTTTTTTTTTTTTTTTTTTTCGAAAATGAAATTGACTCAACGCAAAACACGCTCAAACATAACGGACACTAAACTCCAATACCCATTACGATGTGCAAATACCCAAATTGAGATATATTTGCAAAAGCTAAGTGAAAGAGTGGAGAAACACATATCGCACTAGTGAAATAAATATTTTTGAATGTTTTCCTTTTTTTTTTATTTCGTTTATATTTATATATATTTTTATATACATTTTTGTATTTCATTTTTAGTGTTCTATATTTCTTTGCAATGTGCATTTAGTATCATTATTATTATGTTTATGTTTACATATAAGAATAATAGTAAAGACATAATAAGTCGTTACGTTTCAATTTTTCACTCCCAAAAAATGTCTATAGTGGGTCTCAATCTAATATGGGGGATATATAATTTTATATGCGGCCAGCGGAGTTAGGATGCATTTCCAAATATAATATGAGTTGGCCACCCCTGATTTAAGACTTTCAATAATTTGTTTTTCAACTGCAAAAAAGTGCTTACCTCGGTGGCCTTTAAGAATAAAGTTTCCACAGATTCGTGCCCCGAGATGACATTGCGCAAGCGCACGGGTCGTCTTGATGGTGACGTAATGGAATTTTTTCTGCTTCCCTGGTTACTGCTATTTGGGAAAGAAAAGAAAGAAAAATTAGTATCTTTGTTAAAAAGTGCCGATTTGAAATATATCAGCATTATTAAAAGAATAAATGTGAAATATTTCGAAATAACAAAAATTTACATAAACAAAAAAAAATATGAAACATTTCAAATTAACAAAATTCTACCTAATAGAATATATTCCTATTAGGTATAATTTTATGGACAATTAATATACAATTTAACAATTAATACAATTGTACAACTACAATACGATTTAAATACAATTTAACAATTAATACAATTGTATAACTACAGTACGATTTATATACAATACAACAACACGATTTATATACAATTTATATACAATTTTATTTAATATACAATAATATACTCATGTTTGTGAAAATTGCAACGCCATGAAGGAATCGTCATAATTGAATGAAATTTAATACACAGTTGAGTGGTAGTGGTACAAATAAATGATTAAATGTTCAAAGCAAACAAACAATAACAAGAGATCGGAATCAGTATTTTGTGTAGCCACCACGCGTCGCAATAAGTGCTGCTACACGACGTGGCATGGAGTCAAACAAATTTTGAATGTCTGCCTGAGGAAGAGCATTCCATATTGCTTGTATGCGCACCCAAAGTTCGTCTGCAGCAGCAACAGGACGAGGATCACGAGCGAGACGGTGACCAACGAAATCCCACACATGTTCAATCGGCGACATATCCGGGGAATACGCAGGCCAAGGAAGAAGCTGTACCTGCCACGTTGCAAAGAAGGATTGAACAGTCCTAGCTATATGAGGGCGGGCATTGTCCTGTTGAAATACAGCGCCTGGCAAGCTTTGAAGGAAGGGAACAGCTTGGGGCTGTAGAACTTCACTGATGTACCGGTTGCTGTTCAGATTGCCCACAATTCTTAGCAATTGAGATCATCCATGATATGCTATGGCACCCCAGACCATAACTCCGCGTGTTCGTTCACTGTGACGTTCAATAATGCACTTCGGAAGGTGGCGTTCACCAGCATAGCGTCTGACACGAATGTGCTATCATGGTACCACAAATTAAAGCAGCGCTCGGTGCCACAGGTTTCGGGTTCGAATCCCGGCGGTGCCATGGATGTTTGTAGTGGTTCGGAATCTACTTTAAGCCGTAGGTCCCGGTCTTCTATGACTGTAAGAGCGTCACGGAGCAAAAGTCAGGCTTCTACCTACGGGTGCTCCATCACAACAGAAGCTGCTTCCTTCCCCTTCAATCATGAGTCCATATGGGCTCGTGGGCTTGGCCAGCCAAGTGGGATAAGAAACAACAACAACAACAACAAATTAAAGCTCGATTTGTCAGAAAACACGACATGCTGTCAATCAGCACGCCAGTCTCTATGTTGAGCGGCCCATTGTAGCCGCAGGCGGCGATGGTTTAGCGTGAGAGGGATCCTGTATAAAGGAGTTCTTGAGTGAAGTCCACGCTGCAGCAGACGTCTACGAATTGATGAAGCACACAATGAAACACCTGTAGCTATTGACCACTGTGCTGTCAATTGTCTAGAGGAAGCTGTACGGTCCGTCAGCGCCACGCAGAACAGGTGTCTATCATCGCGAGCTGAGGTCACTTTTCGGGGTCCACTCCCGGATTTCCGAGTTATCCGACACTCGTCCATCCACTGCTTCCAAAGACGCATCACTGTGCTGCTGTTACGCTGCACACGAGCGGCTACTGCACGATAAGACAATTCAGCTTCCCGAAGGCCGATGATTCTCCCCCGTTCAAATTCTGTAAGTTGTTCAAATCTCGCTGTCTTTCCTCGAAGAGGCATAAGTAACGATTGAGCTAACGTTTACCACTAGCAGATAACCACCGATAACCATACAAGCCTCGCTACAGCCGTCTATTTATTCGGATCCATCCGCCGTTCAGAGGGCGCTGCTCAGCATACGCATGCGCTACGGATTTGAAATTCTAATCATTTGCATATCATGCAATAATTTGCATTTCCTGAAAATTTCAGCTCACTCGCGTAAGTCCTACATGGTGTTGCAATTTTCACAAACATGAGTTTATATAATAGACCAAAAAATAGAAAATATTACTGTAAACATAAGCATTGCCAACATTATACGTTTATAAATATTATATAAACTATATTTATATTATTTATTTTTATAAACATTATATTTTTCATTTTTCTAATAATCCAACTTCAATAAATATATTTTTTCTTCAAATTTGCCTATTTTTTCTAATGAAAAATAGACAAAGAAGTTAGGCAAAGCCCCAAACATCAATACTGTGGAGTAATGAATTTATATTTTAAGAGTTGGGAATAATTTTCTTATTTAATGTAAATGTCATTGTTTTTATTTAAGAGCATGAGTCTTTGTAATATTAAAAGTATATTTCAGTCCAAAACTACGTCTGATATTATTTTTATGAAGAAAGAGGTATTAAAATATATTCAACTTTTTTATGTGAAACTAATTATAAAAAAAAGATATAAAATTGAACTTTACTGTAATTTTATAATTTCTACAATAATATCAGTATAAATAAATAATATTATACAAAAATGGAATGAATTACATTTAAACTCTCATTCTGCCTCGTAAACTAAATTATTTTAACCTTGTATTGCTCAAATTGTATAAATAAAAATATAGTTTCTGTTCTATATTTTTGGAAATGGCACTGTATTCTATAGTTTTGAAAGTTATAAAATGTTATGAAAATTTCCATTCTAATCTAAAAAGTTTCTTACTGACTATTGAATCATGTTAGTGTAGCATTGGAGGTTTGTTTTAAACCAGTAAGTTTTCAAGATTTTCAACAAATGTGTTACATATTACTCGTCTATTATTATTCATAATGTTTATTATAATTATTTTTAATTGTTATTATTTTCATTATTGCTTTAATTATTCATTTGATTTTACTGTTTTTGTTTTTTAATCATTCCGTTGTGTTTTTTTTTAATGTTTCTCATTTAAAAATCTAAGCCCCAGGTTGTATTTTGCGATATACGAGAAATATATATAAAAAAAAATTATCTGTAGTAAAATAGACGAAAAACATAACAGAAAATAAATATTTTTTTAATTAAATTGTGCAATTTGAAGAACACCTCAATAATACAAGATTCTTACTGAATCCTTAATTGAATGAAAAGAAATTTTAAAATAGGTTTATTTAAACAATTTTGTTTAAATATATAAAGATAATAAATATACTACTGAGCCCAAAAAGTAAGACCAATTTTCGATTTAAATCTCCAGGGGCTTATGGAAGAATACAGTTCAAAGCAGGCAGAGAACGCGTTGAAGACGAAGAGCCCTCGGGTCGATCCTCACCTCAACCGACGAAACTCAAGTCCAAAAATATTAAAGATTTGGTGCCTGGAAATCGTCGATTTACAATTAGAGACCTTGCTGATGATGTTGGAATTTCTAAAGGATCGGTCCATTCCATTTTGGGCCTCAAACGTGTCCAATCTCGATTGGTATCGAAAACACTGAATGCGCCAGCTCACACTGCATTGATTCTTCGTGACCTTTTCGCCAAAAGTGAAACCCCTATCGTTCCACAACCCCCGTGCTACTTCTAGCTATTCCCTAAATTCAAAAGACCACTCCGGGGACACCGTTTTGAGTCGATTGAAGAGATTCAACTTGAAACGGCGCGCGCTTTGTAGGCCATCCCTGCCGATTACTTTTTAGCATGCATTGAGGATTGGCATAAGTGCATTGGGATTACTTTGAAGGCGAAGAAATACATTTGGAAGAATAAATAAAGAATTTTTGAAAAAAAAATAATTGGTCTTACTTTTTGGGCAAGGTAGTATGTGCTTTTTTGAAGGAAGCGCTTAAAGTAGGAAACCATAGATAAGCAAACTTGCTTATGGAAGCGATTTTTTAATGAGATTATGATTTGTTTTTCAAGAAAAACAACTCAATCATCAAATATTATTTTTTTTGATAAAAATTTGCTATAATGATAAAAAGAAAGCAAATAACAAACTGACGCAACGATATCCAGAATAGTTTATATATTTGAGCTAATTCCTCTTTTATGTCCTTTTTTTCTTATTTCAAATTGTCTAAGGTGAAATTACTATAATAAAAGCATAAGTTATTCAGCCAATATTAGTGATATTTAAATTTTTTGGAATTTTATGAACCTATAAATATATTATATTTTATATTTTATTTCGTAGGTTAGCATTGTTATGATTTAGAAATTGGAAAAAGATATTTTATCTTTATATATTTTCTTTTTATCTATTGTTATCTTTTACATAATCAAATTTTCATTAAATGTAAAATAGTATACAAAAGATTCAAAGCTCAAAATAAAACTTTTTAAAAAGAAATTCTACAACATTCTTGTAAAAATTACTAAGTAAATGAAAAAAAAAAAATATATGAAATTTTATCGAATTTTCAAGGATTATTGAATTTTGAATTTTCAACGAATTGATTGATGTTTTATTGATAATTTATAATAAAAAAAGATTTTAAGTTTTATTTCTACTATCACTTTTTACATAATATTCAAACTTTTATTAATTGTAAAGTAATATATAAAAAATTCATCGCTTAGAATAAAAATGATTCTACACAATTAAAAAAAAATTGAAAATTTACATTTTTGTAAAAATTACTAATTAAATGAAAAAAATATGTATTTTATAGAATTTTTAAGGTTTATTGAATTTTGAATTTTTAAAGAATTGAAAATTCATTTTTGTATTTATTGATTATTTATTATAAAAAAAAAGATTTTATCTTTTATGGCTACTATCTTCTTTTACATAATATTCAAACTTTTATTAAATGTAAAATAATATTAAAATTATTCAACGCTTAAAAGTGTAATAAATTTTTTGCACAATCAAATTTCCTTGAAAATGTAATAATAGAATAATAATAATAATCAGGAATAATTAATAATAACCATCATAAAACCATCATAATAACAAAAAAATACTAATCTGTTTAAAGCTCTGCTTTGAACCACAAATTATACGTTTGAAGAGATTAACAAAAACTAAAAAAACAATAAATATTTGCATGAGTTTACGAACAAAAAAAAAGGGAAAATATCTTTTAAAAATAAACTTGGGTTGTGAAATGCATTTACTATACGGTCTAATGCACGATTTGTGAAGATTGTCTACAAATTAAAAACATGAAGATTTCACAAGCTCACTCACTATTAACTTCAGTTCTCTTGGGGCATGTTTACCTAAATTCGTGCTTTTTTTTAAACTTTGATATGCATCGTACTTTTCAAGCATATGAAATCTATTCACTTAAACAGTTTGTTTTTTGTTTAATTTAAGTAGATTTATAGCTTAAAGTGGTTTTATTCAGTCTTTGTCAGATATATGTAGTACTGGATAAAGTCATAGATGTTTATTTTACGTAGGTATTTTGAGACAATAGGTTTTTTTTTTATCTTCATGACAAAAAAATGCTTTGTTTTCAAGCATTGTTTAACATTTTTTTTAGATTTGTTTAAAGGAAAAAAAAAGTAACTCCCCAATAAAATTTTTTTTTAAATGTTCAAGATCTTTTTTTTTTTTTTTTTTTTTTTCAAAATAAATTGGTCATATTTTAACTATATGAGGCGATACAAATAAACTGAAATTTAGAAAATACTTTGTAAATAGTTTTTATATTTTAAAATATTCACATGTCAAACACCAAATTATTATTAATATAGATATGGAATTAGTTGAGATAAAATTTCAAATCTTTTACAACGATTTTATTTTCACGATGCAAATAATGTTTTCTGAATATTTTATTTTCAATAATTAACAATTTTTAACAAATGTAAGATTCTTATTTTGATTACTTGGTGTAATATAATATATATATAAATATATATATATATATAGTAATGTAATAAATAATTTTGTTTGTAAGTAATTAAGAAATTTCAAGATATTCACATGCCGAACAACAAATTATTATTAAAATAATTATGGAATTAGTTGAAAAAAAATTGCATATCTTTAAAACCATTTTATTTTTGTGATAAAAAAAAAACGTTTTATAAATATTTTGTCTTTGATAATCAATCATCTTTTACAACTGTAAGATATAAATAATTAAATTCAAATATATACCATGACGGATAAAACCATTATAATAAAAAAAAAAAAAAAAAAAAAAAATACTAATCTGTTTAAGGCTCTGCTTTGAACCACAAATTATACGATTGAAGAGATTAACAAAAACTAAAAAACAATAAATATTTGCACGAGATTACGAACAAAAAAAAGGCAAAACATCTTTTAAAAATAAACTTTAGGTTGTGAAATGCATTTACTGTGCGGTCTAATGCACGATTTGTGAAGATTGTCTACAAATTAAAAACATGAAGATTTCACAAGCACACTCACTAATAACTTCAGTTCTCTTGGGGCATGTTTACCTAAATTCTTGCTTTTTTTTAAACTTTGATATACATCATACTTTTCAAGCATATGAAATCTATTCACTCAAACAGCTTGTTTTTTTTTTGTTTAATTTGTGTGTATTTTCTGTAGATTTATAGCTTAGAGTGGTTTTATTCAGGCTTTGTGAGATATGTGTAGTACTAGATATAGTCATAGATGTTTATTTTACGTAGGCATTTTGAAACAATAAGTTTTTTTTTTATCTTCATGATAAAAAAAAAAGCTTCGTTTTGTCTCATTGTTTAACATTTTTTTTTTTCTTTAGATTTGCTTAAAGGAGGAAAAAAAAGTAACTCCCCAATAAAAAATTTTTACAATGTTTAAGCTATTTTTTTTTTCTTCAAAATAAATTGGTCATATTTTAACTATATGAGGCAATACAAATAAACTGAAATTTAGAAAATACTTTGTAAATAGTTTTTATATTTTAAAATATTCACATGGCAAACACCAAATTATTATTATAATATTTATGGAATTAGTTAAGATAAAATATCAAATCTTTTAAAACCATTTTATTTCCATGATAAAAAAAACGTTTTATAAATATTTTATCTTTGATAATTAACAATTTTTAAAGACTGTAAGATTCTCATTTGGAGCATTTGGTATAATAGTAATAAATAAATAATTATTATAAATTTATTATAAATTTGGTATAATAATGTAATAAATAAATTCGTTTGTAAATATTTTGAAAATAATTTTTAAATTTCCACATCTTCACATGGCCTACACCAAATCATTATTAAAATAGTCATGGAAATAGTTGAGATAAAATTATAAACCTTTTAAAATCATTTTATTTTCATAATAAAGAAAGATTTTGTAAATATTTTATCTTTGATAATTACCAACCAAATTCTTTTTTTTTTTTTTTTTTGATTATTTGATATAACATACATAGTTTTTGTATTTTAATCAATAAAAATGAAAAAAAAAATTTTAATTTTTCTTGAATGAATTACGGCTGAGGTTTATTTTAATATTTAAACTTTTGCAGAGAAATTATAATTTATATACATATATAATATAAGATATGTATATATGTATGTATTTATGCATGCATGTATGAATATTTGTATGTTAGATTACGTAACGTATGCTAACAGAAATAATAAAAAACACTCATTAGAAATATAAGCTTGAAATGAAATTTCCCCAAGGTCAAATCAAGGACATTTCAAATTTCACCACTTATGAAGTAATAAAAATCGATAGACACTCTTTCAGAAATTTAATCTTTAATATTACTCTATATGCGTTGCATTTCAATTAATTAAAGCAGTTTAATTTTATGTTTGCTTATATATTTTGAATAAAAAATAAAAAATTTAATTCAATAAATTTAAATTATTTTCGATTAGTATATCCTGAAAAATAAATCCACTGAGACTTAAGACATATTTTAATTAATTTTTTTTTTTTTTTTTTTTTTTTTTTTTTGCTTGTTTGTATAATTGATTCATTTCCATTTGCTCAAACGACTGGTTTTTTTATTCATTTTTCTTTAATTTTATTTACGAAGACATTCAGTTGCATTCAGTTTTTTTTAATATAAATTCGAGATGATTAATGCATAAATATTTTTTTTAAAAGGAAATTCAAAGCAAATCGAATCTTAACATTGGTTGTTATTAAAAACAATTTTTCTCTACATAAATTTATTTTCGCGCTACTAATTAATACTAATATTACTTTAGTAATAGGAACAAATTTAAAAATAATAAGATATTTTTCTCATTATATTTTGAAAAAAAAAACCATTTTGAATCGAAAAACCAATTTTTTTATTACTTTCTCGTGAGCATTTTATTCTTGATCTTTCTTCACGTTAAAAAAAATTCTTGTCTCAAAAAAATTCAACCCGGAAATACCTTTGAGAATATAATGCAACAGTTTCTAGTGACTCACAGCACTCTTTTGACTGACTTTAAACAAAAAAAAAATGCAGACTTTATTTATAAAGAGATTGGCTTCATATTTATTGGCAAGAGCTTTATTGACTATTTAATTAGGAATGATTGCCTTGAATTAATTCATAAAGTGAAAAATAAAGTTGTCGCAGGTTTGTATTCTTAAGTAATGAAAAGTAAATTATTAGAAAACAAGATTATCAATTATATCTCTTTATTTTTTCGATATAATTTCAAACATTCTAAAACAGGAATGCACAAATTGCAGTCTCCATTACGTGTTTAGAGATCAGCCTCATATATATAATTTATGTACAGGGAGATTATAATTAAAGCCCCCCTTTCAAAATGCTGTAAAAAAAAAGAAACACTCGTCACAATGTGTTCAAATTTGAGCTGAAGATACTTGAAGAAAGGGGACACGTATGTCATCAAAAAAATGTTAGTATCAAAAAAATGTTGTATTAATAGATGGCGTTGTAAGCGGCACAGAGAAAGTAAATCGGGTTCCCAGTGATATTCTGAATGTAAATTAAAACGTATTTGGCATGAGTTGCACATTAAACCGACTGTAGTGTTCAACGTGCTTGATGGTTTCTGTTTTTTGACGGAAAAAATGACTTCCAAGTCAATCAACAGTCGTGACACTGTTAGAGGAAAGCCCGTTCACCACGGCAAAATCGTACCAAATTGGATGGGAAAAATTGGTGGAACTTTGTTTTGGAACATTTCTTTGATTCCATACCGTTTCGGCTTTCTTCAAGTATCTTCATTTCAAATGTGAACTCATTGAGATGAGTGTTTCTTTTTTTACAGTAGTTTGGAAGCGGACTTTAATTATAATCATCTGTATACAATATATGGTATAAGATTTGTATACTGTATACGGTATAAGATTTGTAAATTGTATAGTGTATATGGTATAAGATTTGCATATATGTACGTATTTCTTCATGCATGCATAAATGTATGAATAGTGTGTTAGATTACTTATGTTATTAACGAAAGAAGAGAAATAACAGAAAACACTCATTAGAAATATATGCTTGAAACGTAATCTTCCCAAGGTCAAATCGAGGACATTTCAAATTTCGCTACTTATGAAGTAATAAAAATTACTAAATACTCTTTCATAAATTTAATCTTTAATATTACTTTATATGCGTTGCATTTCAATTAATTAAAGCAGTTTAATTTTGCTTATATTTGTTGCATAAATTTTTTAAATAAAAATAAAAAAAATTTAATTCAATAAATTTAAATTATTGAATTAAATTTCGATTGGCATATCCTGAAAAAAAATCCATTGAGACTTAAGACATATTTTAATTAATTTTTTTTTGGCTTGTTTGTATAATTGATCCATTTCCATTTGCTCAAACGACTGTTTTTTTTTAATTCATTTTTCTTTAATATTATTTATAAAGACATTCCGTTGCATTTAATTTTTTTTTAATAAATTTGAGATGATTAATGCAAAAATATTTTTTTTTCAGAATGAAATTCAAATGTAAGGAAATCGAATCTTAACATTTGTTGTTATTAAAAACAATTTTTCTCTACATAAACTTTACTTTGGCGCTACTAATTAATATTCATATTACTTTAGTAATAGGATCAAATTAAAAAAAATAATGAAATAATTTTCTCATTATATTTTGAAAAAAAAACATTTTGAATCGAAAAACCAATTTTTTTATTACTTTCTCGTGAGCATTTTATTCTTTTATTCTTGCTCTTTCGTCATGATTAAAAAAATTCCTGACTCAAAAAAATCAAACCGGAAATACCTTTGAGAATATAATGTAACAGTTTCTAGTGACTCACGGCACTCTTTTGACTGACTTTAAACAAAAAAAAGTGCAGACTTTATTTATAAAGAGATTGGCTTCACACTTTATTCGCAAGAGCGTCATTGACTACTTCATTAGGAAGGCATTCATTCATAAAGCGAAAAATAAACAATCACTACAGAATTTTATGCTTAACTTAACACTTTATTTTCTCGATATAATTTCAAACATTTTGAAGCAGGAATGCAGGAATTACAGTTTCCGTTGTGTGTTCAGCGATCAGCCTCATATATTAAAGTCTCACTTTCAAAATACTGCAAAAAAAAAAAAAAAAAAAAAAAAAGAACCACATTGAGTTTAAATTTGAACTGGAAATACTTGAAGGGGAAAACGATTAAAAAAATTCCACCAATGTTTCCAATCCAATTTGATATGACCCAGCCATAGGGGATGGGTTTTTCACTAACAGTATCCCAACTGTTGAATGACTTGGAAGTAAAAAAAAAGGAAAGAATCAAGCACATTGAATACTACAGTTGGATTAATGCGCAACTTATGCCAAATACCTTGACATTTCAATTGAAAATATCACTGGCGGTCGAATTCACTTTCTTTATGCCGCTTACAGCGCCACCTATTAATACACTTAGGAACTCTTTTTTGATGTCGCACCGTTTCTCCCTTCTTCGTGTATCTTCAGTTCAAATTTGAACTCATTGTGACCAGGGGTTCTTTTTTTACAGCATTTTGAAAGTGGAAGTTATAATCACCCTGTATATAAGTCATGTTTATATATATATAAGTCATATAAACCTCATACATATAAATCATATTTTTGAAAGACATGCAGATTTTTGAAAAAGTATTATAGCATTGAACATAATCCGTAATTAATGTTAAAATAGTATAATCAATAAAAAATTAAATAATAAATAAAAGTGTAATTCAATAATAAATTAAACTTTTAAAATAATAAATTAAATAATAAATAAATATCAAAAATAATATTGAATAATAAATGTTACAAAATAATTATTAAACAAGAAATATTACAAAATAAATATTAAATAATAAATAAGTATTGTTTCAGTATGAGGTAATAAATAACAGTATAATGAAAGAAAATGAAATGATGACATTCGTTATCTCTTTAGGCCATAAATGCTTTTTAAAAAATACATGCATGAAGAACGACGTGGAAATTTAAAATGTTTTTCATGTGCATCATGTAAGTTAAAATAAATAAAAAAAAGGTTCCTAAATGACTGGGAAAAAAATATTAAAATATAATATTTTCAAAACATCTTACTTTTCGCAACTAAGATATTTTAAATGGGTCGCTTTAAAAAAAAAACAATTATTTTTGAGAGGCCGATACTCGATGTTTATGTCCATTCAAAATATTATTATTCTAATGGATAGAAAACTAAGAGAACAATAGAATTGTTAACAATTCTATATTGCTGACGTCTTTATTTATTTACCAGGTTTCCTGAATGCATTTATTTTTTCAATTTCAGTTCTTTTAGCTACTGATAAATTCCCTAATATTTGGTATAAAAAAATTTTTTACATTTAATAGAATAGCCGAAAAATATGTTTTATTCTAAAATTGCACTTAAGAATGCAATTGTGTTTATTGCTAGAAAATGTGCAAGAGTATTTGGACCAACGCATATTTGAGAAGAAATATTTTGATGTATAAAAATTGATAAACAGAAACCATTTGTCTAATTTACTTTTTGTGATTGTTTCATATAAAAATCGAACCTAGTATTCTAATACATTAATTTAATATAAGATAATCCATCACAATCTTTTATTATGCTAATATATATATATATATATATATATCCAATATCCAAAGTCACAATTCTTTTAGCTGTGGATGAATTCACTAATATTTCATACAAGGATTTTTTACATTGCCAAAAAATATTTTTTATTCTCAAACTGCACTTAAGAAAGTAATTGTGGTTATTGCTAGAATATTTGGATCGACGTATATTTGTGAACAAACATTTTGATGCATTAATATTGATAAATAGATCCCTGCTACAGTTTTTGATGGGTCGGGGTTAGGGTCTCGGCAGTGCCATGGATATTTGAAGTGGTTCAAATTCCAGTTTAACCCGTAGGTCCCAATATCCTATGACTGTCGCGTGTAGGACAAACGACCCTACCCCGAACAAAGAAAACGTCTTACTTATTATCCTATGACATATATATATATCAATACCATGTAGATAACGTGGAACCAGATGGCTGAGTTACTGGCGCTCGGTGTTCCCGGCTGTGCTTTGGATGTTTGTAGTGGTTCGGAATCTACTTTAAACCGTAAGCCCCAGTATAATGCGACTGCTGGGCATAGGGCTGACAATTCTACCACTTGAAAAGAAACCTTTTCCTCGCTTGAAGCCTGCCATCATGGGGCTGCTGCGCCAATGAAGATTGGTTTAGTTTGCCCCTCTACGGTCATTTTTTGCACGCTTTAGGCTAATTAGAAGACGATCTATGATGGCCAATGAAAGAGTTTACCAAAAACATATTTTTGAATCCACTTTAAACCATAGCTCCCGTTCTAATATGACTATAGAGCATTGGGCGTAGTGCTGACAACCCTACCCCATAAAAAGAAACCGTCTCCTGCCTTGAAGCGTGCCAGTACGCGGACGGCTTTGGTCCACCATGGGATGCAGTCCCAAGCAGTTAGTTAATATTTTTCATAGGTTTTTAGTGATATAATTGTGTTGGTTTATTAAATATCGTACTTTCAAAAACCCGTAAGGACTTTTTATTAGGAATTTCGAAATTGATATATAACGTGTGCGTTATTTATTAATAAGAAGTTCTTATGCTTCTTTAAACTTTAAAGAGATAATTAAAAAAATTGAAAAGAGGGATATTATAATCATTTTGCATTTACATATCCTACGCATTAAACATAAAAATAAAACGATTTATGAATTTTTTTTTTTGCTCTTTTAACTAAATTCAAGTGTAACATGTTACAACATGCTTCAAAAGTTTTATAAATGCACTCAGCTTAGGTATAACAAACACGACAAATTTTTTTTTAAGTAAAAAATATACTCAGAAAATTAATTAGAGAATTAAATAATCTTAGGGATTAACTGCTTAACTGCAAACCGCGAGGAAATGATTGATGCCGATAAATTCCTGCTCTCCGCAGCAAAACGCAGCTTAAACCGCGGATTACGTTTTCGTTCCCTCAATCAATATTCCACAAAGAGTTTGAACAGCGTGTTGCCTGCATTTTTATTTTTCGTTTCTTTATTTTTTTCTCCTCTTTATTTCATTCTCTTCAGCATCATTTGACAGTTGTGGGTTCTTTTTCTTCTTTTTATTATTATTTTAACGAGAGACTTTGTTCACGCTTTTGTTCTTGGTTTTTAATATTTCCAGAAACTTCTCCTATCTGGAGATTTTTGGAGAGAAAATTTTTTTGTGTGTGTGTTGTGCTGTATTTTTAAGCTAATGATTTGTATTATTCTTTTTTGAATAGTTTAGGATTTTTCCTATTTCTGTGTGTGTTTCAATAGTTTTGATTGATGACGGATGAAATTTTTTATTTACAAAATAAATAAATGAATAAAAATAACAGAAAGTTTTCAATCCTTTCATTTGAATTTCGGGAATTGCAAATTTAAAAAGAAATAAAGATATAATATTCAGATAATGCAATTTTAAAATACAGGGTTATTATAATTACTGTCCCACTTTCAAAATGCTGTTAAAAAAGAACCACTCATCCCAATGAGTTCAAATTTGAACTGAAGAAGGGGGGAAATGATATGGCATCAAAAAAAAATGTTCCACCCATTTTGCACGTCCAATTTGCTATGCCTTGCCATGGTCGATGGGCTTTCCACTAACAATATCACAACCTTTGAATGACTAGGAAGTCATTTTTCAGTCAAAAAACCGAAGCAATCAAGCATATTGAACACTGCAATTGGTTTAATGTGCAACTCATGCCAAAGCCGTCGTAATTTTGATTCAATGACCGTTGAATTAACTTTCTTTGTGTCGCTTACAGCGCCCTCTATGAATACACTTTGGAGCTTTTTTTAGAGCCGTACCGTTTTACCCTTCTTCAAGCATCTTCAGTTCAAATTTGAAATTGGGGCAAATGGTTCTTTTTTTTACAGCAGTTTGAAAGTGGGGCTTAATTATTATCACCTTGTTCTTTGAAATTAAATCGGTTCCTATAAATTTAATTCCATCATTTATTTATTTTTTCAATAATTATCATCATTCAGATTATTATTGAGATTGGGAAAAAATAGGTGGAACTTTTTTTTGATGCCGTACCGTTTCCCCCTTCTTCATCTTCAGTTCCAATTTGAACTCATTGGAAAGAGTGGTTCTTTTTTTACAGCCTTTTGAAAGTGGGACTTTAATTATAATCATCCTGCATTTTAAAATTGCATCATCTGAATATTATATATTTGTTTTTTTTAAATTTGCAATTCCTAAAATTCGAATGAAGGCATGGAAAACATTCTGTTATTTTTATTTATTTGTTTTGTAAATAAACAATATCATCTATCATCAATCAAATCCTCAATCAAAACTATCGAAACACACACAGAAACTGGCAAAACCCAAAACTATTCAAAAAAAAATAATACAAAACATTAGCTTAAAAAAACAAAAAAAACTTTTACATTGAAAATGTTTCTCTCAACTCTCAGAAACTTGTATCATTTTTTTTCAGATGGTAGAAGTTTCCGGAAATATTAAAAAGCAAGAACAAAGAGAACAAAGTCTCTCGTTAATAAAAACGAAAAAAAATTCGCAACTGTCAAATGATGCTGAAGAGAATGAAATAACGAAAGCAAAAAAAAAAATAATAAATAAATAAAGAAACGAAAAATAAAAACGCAGGGAACACGCTGTTGAAACTCTTTGTGGAATATTGATTGAGGGAACGAAAACGTAATCCGGGGTTTAAGCTGCGTATTGCTGCGGAGAGCAGGAATTTATCGGCAACAATCATTTCCTCGCGGTTTGCAGTTAAGGAGCTAATCCCCGAGATTATTTAATTCGCTAATTTTATGAGCATCTTTTTTACTAAGCAAAAAAAGTTATTGTGTTTGTTATTACCTAAGCTCAGTGAATTTATAAAACTTTTGAAGCATGTAAAATGTTACACTTGAATTTAGTATAAAAGAGCAAAAAAAATTGATAATTTTTTTTTTTTTTATGTTTAATACAACATGTAAATGTTTAATATTTATAATCTCACTCCTTTCAATTTTTAAATGATCTCTTTGACGTTTAAAGAAGCATAAGAACTTTTTATTCATAAATAAAGCACACGTTATGTATCAGTTTCGAACTTCATAATAAAAAGTTCTTTGAAAGTACGATATTGAACAAACACACACAATTCTATCATTAAAAAACTATTAAAAATACTAACTAACTGCCTGGTACTACAGCCCATGGCAGACCAAAGCCCTCCGCCTTTTGACACGCTACAAGGTA
Organism: Caerostris darwini; assembly: GCA_021605075.1. Taxonomy (NCBI): domain Eukaryota; kingdom Metazoa; phylum Arthropoda; class Arachnida; order Araneae; family Araneidae; genus Caerostris; species Caerostris darwini. The sequence continues at coordinate 1,123,805 of BPLQ01012170.1, read as the reverse complement.
GGAGACGATTTTATTTTAAGGGGTAGGGTTCTTAACCCTACGTCCAACAGTCATTTTTTCCTTCAAAAAAACGAAACAATGAAGCACATTGAACACTAGGGTAGGTGTAATGCGCAATTAATGCCAAATACGTTTAATTTTTATTCAAAATATCCCTGGCAGCCAAATTCCCTTTCTTTATGCCGCTTACAGTGCCATCTATTAATAGACTTTGGAACTTTTTTTGATGCCGTACCGTTTCCTCCTTCTTCAAGCATCTTCAGTTGAAATTTGAACTCATTGTGACGAGTGGTTTTTTTTACAGCATTTTGGATCTGAGACCTTAATTATAATTGTCCTGTATTTTAAAATTGCATAAACTGAATATTATATTATTTAATTTTCATTTCCAGAAATCTTTTTTACTAAGCAAAAAAGAAGTTATTGTGTTTGTTATACCTAAGCTGAGTGGATTTATAAAACTTTTGAAACATGTTGTAACATGTTACACTTGAATTTAAAAGAGCAAGAAAATTGACAAATCGTTTTTTTTATGTTTAATGCGTAGGATACTTTAATCTGTAATATTTATATTCTCACTCCTTTCAATTTTTTTCAATGATCTCTTTGAAGTTTAAAGAAGCATAAGAACTTCTTATTAATAAATAACGCAACATTTTATTATGAACATTTTATTTGATATATAAAGTCATTACGCGTTTTCGAAAGTACGATATTCAACAAACAAACAAACACAATTCTATCACTGAAAAACTATTAAAATATTAACTAACTGCCTGGTACTACAGACAAAGAGGGTCCAAACCCGTATTCCTACTGGCACGCTTCAAAGCAGGAGATGGTTTCTTTTTACGGGCCAGGATTGTCAGCCCTACGGACAATTTTTCCATCAAAAAACCGAAACAATCAACCACATTGAACACTAAAGTTGATTTAATGTGCAACTCATGCCAAATACGTTGTCATTTCCATTTAAAATTTCACTGGCAGCCGAATTCACTTTCATTACGCTGCTTACAGTGCCATCTATTAATACACTTCGGAACTTTTTTATAAGTACCGTTTCTTCTTCAAGTGTTTTCAGTTCAAATTTGAACTCCTTATGAAGAATGGTTCTTTTTTGTACAGCATTCTGAAAATTGGACATTAATTATAATCACAATGTATTTTTTAAAATTCCACCATATGAATATTATATCTTTATTTTTTTTTAATTATGCAATTCCTGAAGTTCAAATGAAAGCATGGAAAACATTCTATTATTTTTATTTACTTTTTGTAAATAAAAAATATAATCCGTCATCAATCAAATCCTCAATCAAAACTATCGAAACACACACAGAAACAGGCAAAACCCTAAACTATTCAAAAAGAATAATACAAAACATTAGCTTAAAGAAACCAAAAAAAACTTTTACATCGAAAATTTTTCTCTCAGCTCTCGGAAACTTGAATCATTTTTTTTTCCAGATAGGAGAAGTTTCTGGAAATATTAAAAACCAAGAACAAAAGCGTGAAAAAAGTCTCTCGTTAAAATAATAATAAAATGAAAAAACCCACAACTGTCAAATGATGCTGAAGAGAATGAAATAAAGAGGAGAAAAAAATAAAGAAACGAAAAATAAAAATGCAGGGAACACGCTGTTCAAACTCTTTGTGGAATATTGATTGAGGGAACGAAAACCTAATCCGCGGTTTAAGCTGCGGAGAGCAGAATTTATCAGCATCAATCATTTCCTTGCGGTTTGCAGTTAAGGAGCTAATCCCCAAGATTATTTAATTCGCTAATTTTATGAGTATCTTTTTTACTAAGAAAAAAAAGTTATTGTGTTTGTTATACCTAAGTTGAGTGGATTTATAAAACTTTTAAAGCATGTTGTAACATGTTGCACTTGAATGTATTTAAAAGAGCAAAAAAATTGACAAATTGTCTTTTTTTTTTATGTTTAATGCGTAGGATAAGTAAATGTTTAATATTTATATTGTCACTCCTTTCAATTTTTTAATTATCTCTTTGAAATTTAAAGAAGCATAAGAACTTCTTATTAATAAATAAAGAACCTATTATAGATTAATTTCGAACTTCATAATAAAAAGTCATTACAAGTTTTTGAAAATACGATATTTAACAAACAAAGTTATCTTATTAAGGATTTAAAAACGGAAAGTGTATCAATACATTTTAGTTACTGAGAGAAATAGATCGATTTTATATAAAATCGCTCTAATTACTATGATCTGTGGTTTGTTTCTATCACTTAATATCATCATCATCAGGGGCGCAACAGCTCCACGGTGGGATAAGGCCGTCTGCCTGCTGGCAGAATTCTAGACATGAGTTGCTTTCTTTTTTTACGGGGTAGGGTTTAAAGTGGATTCCGAACCACTACAAACATCCATGGCACCACTGGCACTCGTACCCCTTGGCACCGAGCACCAGAGCGTCAGTAACTCGGTTATCAGGCCCCACCATTTAATATTATAATATGTTTATTTTTTATTTTATAAAATAATGCTAACATTAAATAAACTATTAAAAAATATTAACCCCTTACCTGCCGAGGAAAACTTACGAGATGCGCTCCCCAGTGCCACCGTTTTTCATACAGGCGCGCGTAGTTATGCGATGTATTGGAGGAAAAAAAGAGGTGCGTTTGGCAACATAAAACCTTTTTACTTTCACAGGGGAAAAAAAAAAAAAAAAAAAAAAAAATTCTAAATTTAAAGTATAGAATAACAGTGTAATAAAACAGATGTTAGATTGTATCTGCTGTGTGATATTTCCTAAAACAAGAATTCTTTATTGTTTCATATGTAAAATATGATAGTAGAAATAACTATTTATTTAAAATGTCTAAACTTGTTTTTTCTAAAACAAGTCACATAAACCAAAATCACATTCATTGCATTGATAGCTGGTTTCACGACGAAACGGAAGCAGAAGAAGAAAAAAAAAAGCACGACCTACTCAAACAGAAACAGAAGCAAAAACTGCACAGCTATGACTCACCGTTTCAGAAACATTCCCTTTACCAATACACTGTCCCTTTTCTCTGAAATAATAAAATCCGTTTCAAACATTGTCAAGGTCATTTTGTGGCATTCCAAGACCGTGGGAGCAGTTTTCTTTATAGCAGCGCAACGCAAAGGATCGTACTTCGGAAAGGCGTATATATACGCCGGCAGCAGTGAACGCATCGGTTGAGTGTGGCGTATATATACGCCGGCGGCAGTTAAGGGGTTAATTAACTCCCTGGCACTACAACTCTGGCACCATGGCACTACAGCCCTAATCCCTGACATCACGGTTGGCCAAATCCGTCCTATTACTGACTGGCTTCAACACAGGAAACGGTTTTTTTACGGGGTAGGGTTGTCAGCCCTACGCCCAACACTCACATAAAACTGAGATCTACGGTATAAAGTGTATTCTGAGCCACTATATACATCTATGGCACGACCAGGACTCGAACCCGAAACCTGTGGCACCGAGAGCGCCAGTCACTCGGTCATCAAGCCCCATTAAAAATGATATTTACAGCTGTGACACTGTTAGTGGAAATCCCATCCAACACGGCAAGGTCATAACAAATGGATGGGAAAAATTGGTGGAACTGGTTTTGAAACTTTTCTGTGATGCCATACCGTGTCCCCCTCCTTCAAGTTATCTTTAGTTCAAATTTAAACTGATTGTGACGGATGGTTCTTTTTTTTTTACAGTATTTTGAAAGTGGGACCTTAAGTATTATTATCCTGTATTTTTTAAAATGCATTATCTGCATATCATATCTTTATTTATTTTTTTTTAAATTTGCAATTCCTTTGATTCAAATGAAAGCATAGAAAACATGCTGTTATTATTTATTTCTTTAGTAAAAAAAAAATATATGCATCATCAATCAAATCCTCAATCCAAATCTGAAAAACTATAGAAACACACACACACAAAAACGGGCAAAAATTCTAAACTATTCAAAAAGAATAATACAAAACATTAGCTTAAGATAACAGAGCATAACACACGACAAAAATTTTGACATCGAACATTTTTCTCTCGACTCTCAGAAACTTGTAGCATTTTTTTTTTTCAAATGGGAGAAGTTTCTGGAAATATTAAAAAAGCAAGAACAAAAGAGTGAACAGAGTCTCTCGTTAAAATAATAATAAAAAAGAAAAACCCACAACTGTCAAATGAATGAAATAAAGAATGCAAAAAATAAAAAAACAAGAAATAAAAAAATAAAAACGCAGGGAACACGCTGTTGAAACTCTTTGTGGAATATTGATTGAGGGAACAAAAACGTAATCCGGGGTTTAAGCTGCGTAGTGCTGCGGAGAGCAGGAATTTATGAACATCAATCATTTCCGTGCGGTTTGCAGTTAAGGAGCTAATCCCCGAGATTATTTAATTCGCTAATTTTCTGAGCCTCTTTTTTGCTAAGAAAAAAAAGTAATTCTGTTTGTTATACATAAGCTGAGTGGATTTATAAAACTTTTGAAGTATATTGTAAAATGTTACACTTGAATTTAGTTAAACGAGCAAAAAAATTGACAAATTGTTTATTTTTTGTTTAATGTGCGGGATATGTAAATGTTTAATATTTATAATCTCACTTTCAATTTTTGTAATTATCTCTTTGAAGTTTAACGAAGCATAAAAACTTCCTATTAATAAATGAAGATCACATTATATATTAATTTTGGACTTCATAATAAAACGTCATTACTCGTCTTTGAAATTACGATATTTAACAAACAAACTTATTATTTTTTTTATAAATTTTTATAGTTATAGTTTTGATAAAAACATTGATTTCATATCTTCTTATTTTATTCTGATAAAAAGTTTGTGATTGAAATAAGTATTTAATTTGTATTTTTATGTTAAAATTTCAATTCTTTAATTTTAAGTAAATTATCTTTTAATATAAACACAATTTCTTAAATAATCTATCTTATTGATCTACTCTTATATCTTATTTATATTATTTTATTTAACTAATCGTATTTATTTCTAATCTATCTAAATCTTATTTACAATTTTTACTATATTGTCTTAGAAGGATTCAAAAGGAAAGTGCAACAATAGATTTTAGTTCAAGAGAAAAATAGTCCTACTCCAAACAGTCACATTAGACCGGGACTTACGGCTTAAACTGGATTCGGAGCCACTATAAATATAGATTGCACCGCCGGGATTCAAACCAGAAATCTGTGGCACCGAGTGCTAGTCAATCGGCCATTAGGCCCCATTAAACGTACTATTTATGAATATTTTTTAGTGAAACATTTTTCGAAATAAAAGTACATTAATGTAGTTAAAATATATAGATAAAGATACATAAGATAGATAAAGAATATAAGAAAATAAAAATAATTAATAAACTTAAAAATTTGGAATTTAACAGTAAACTAATATCTATTGTTAAATGTACAATGATAATTTCATTTAACATAAAATGCACGAGTATTAATAAACTTATTCATATTATTGTTGTAACCAAAATTTTAAAATAAATTTTAATAATTTGCAGTAAAAGTTTAAGGGTATTGTTCCTTCAATTTTATATAGGTATTATTGTTGTCTTATGAATATAAATGGCACCACGAGTTTAATTTATTATAAAAAAATTAAAATGTAAACTTTCGCCAGAGGTATTATAACTTCCACTTCTGCGTGGGCGTGAGATTGTTTTGACGAGCAAGAAATGTGACTATTCAAAGAAGGCGTTTGGGTTTTGAATAAAAGAGTTCGTGTTTACGGTCCACTGAAGTATGTGTGTTTTATTTGGAGGCCATAACATTTATCAATTACGTTTCTTTGTACGAAAGTTTGTAACAGAATAATGGGAAAAAAATTTCTTTAAATTTAAAGAATTTATATTTTAAAATAAAAATTTAAATTTAAAAAATATTAAATATTTATTTCATTCAAAACATTCTTTTATTAGAATAAAATATGAAGTTCCAGGTTTTGTTAGCATATTTAAAAAAACAAATGTGCAACATAATCTAGTATTAATGATGTATTTAAAAATTCTAGTTTTTTTAAATAAATAAAATGTAACATAATTAACATTTTTTAACATAATTAACATTTTTTAACATTTTAAACATTTTTTTAAACATTAATAACATTTTTAAAACATTTTTAACATTTTTAAACATAATTAACATTTTTTAACATTTATAAAATTTTTTTAACATGATTAATTTTTTTAAAACATTTTAAACATTTTTTAACATAATTTAACCTTTTTTTTCTAAACATAATCTGTGTATTTATTTTTTATCAGTAAATGAATATGAATGAACAAAAAAATGATTTTTTTAATAAAATATATTTCAAAGGTAATTTATTGTAATTTCAATTTGCCGGTTAAAATGATTTCAGTTTTTGGCAGTTAAAATAATATAAATTTTATTACCACAATATTTTAAAACAATAATATTAATTATAAATATAACATATTAGTTTCATAATCGCACAAAAAATATAAGTTGAAATTTTACTTTAATTTAAATTCAATTCTCAATCAATTCACGATACACTTTCATCCTTAATTACGAGAGTAATAATTCTGACGATTCCGCTCAACGGTAGCGCGAGCTACAGCAAAAACGATCGGTGACTGAAAAGATCAATACGTCTCATCACTCAGTTATTTTAAATAACTCTGGTGGCAGTAAAATCGTTCACGTCAAATGTCAAGTTGTTTTTTTACCACCCCTCATGAAACTTCTTTCGTAAAAACTCTCTCGTTCATCAATTCGGACGATTCTCGTTTTCTCTTTTATTCTTTTAATGATATTTTATTTATTTTTCGATACATTTAGCTCTAAAACCACAAATACTTTACTTCTGGAGGTTTTTTTTTAGCGTATAGTATAATACTTGACCTTGTATTTCGCTGATTTATGACATGAACAGCATTACCACAATCACAATCAAATCTCCTCTTTTCTGAAAGCAGTGGCTACAACGCAAGCAGCCAGAATATTCCACTTGAAAGCCTGTTGCTGATAATATTACCACTACTTAGAATATTACCACTAGAATATTACCTTTAAGCCGTAGGTCCCAGTCTAATAGGATCGTAGAGCGTTGTAAGGGTATTGTTACTTTGCGTTTGTAGCTTATTTTCAAGCTACGTGCGGGGTAGCTTGCAGATAAGCTACGCACTACGAGTTCTGGTTGTGCTAAGGAATGACGTAGGTGCAGCCTTTGCTTATGGCATAAATACAACTGTCTAAGTATTTATCAGCAATATTAGAGAGAAAAATGAAGATTCTATTAGAAAAGTAAAATTTTTAAATAAAATTTTCTCAATAATTTAAAAAATCAAATGGGAACAATTATAATAATATTTCTAATGGAAACAATTAAATAAATGAGAATAAATAAATATTAAAATATTAAAACCAAAATCAAAACAGATAATAACATTATTTATCCTATGTTCAAAGCCAAGAAAACAGAATTATTATTTATTTCTCTAAGTTAGAATGATTTTTAAGGAATTATTTAAAAATCCTGAATTATTAGAAATTTTCAAAATATTCATCTAAATTCAAGACATTTCTAGTGATAGAAGCAATGAAATACCATAAGTTAATCTCAAAAGCTTAATAAATGATTAATAAGGGGATTATAATTTTAACTCTATTAATAACAATAAAATACAATAATTAAAACATGATAGAAACTTTTTGATAATGGATGTTTACGATTTAGAAAAGTTGTATTTGAAAAGATAATATATTATCCTTTTTTTCTACAAGAATGGAATACTTTAATCTATTTATTATTTTTTTCCGGAACTAACGGAAATAACTAAGAAAATACTTACTTTTCAAAAAAAAGTGTTAGATATTTTAATATTTATATATAAATATATAAAAGGTATTATAAATTAAACATATATATTATAATATAAAACGTATTAATAATTAAACAAGTATCAAAAAATATATTTTTGAGTCGCAAGATCTTGCAATTTTGATAAAAAATCTAAGTAATTTCTTCATTTAAATTTTTGACGCATCTATTCTCGAGGGTTTTAGAAAATGAAATTTTAAATATGATCTATTTTTTTTTTAATTTGATGAATTAATAAGCATATTTTAATATTTTAAATACCGAAGAAAATACACCAAACTTTCAATAATCTTTTCAAAAAATAAATGAACACGTGTTCACGATTTTTCCCAAATGATTTCATTGTGAAAAATTTACTATTTTCTCAAAAAACAACAATTTTTTAAAGAAAATAGTAAATAAAAAATAGTAGAAATAGAAAAATAGTAGTTTTTCTAAAAGCAATCCTATAAAAAAATAGGAAAATTAATTAAACATTTGCAGACATCTTAATGTACATACTATTTTTAGAAAATAAAAAAAAATGTCTCGAAATCTGCCAGTAGGCAGAGAGCCTTGGCCCACCATGGGTTTTATTTGTCGCTCTGTGGGTCATTTTTTTGCACTTTTAGGTTAATTAGACAGGGACCTACAGTTTAACGTGGATTTCGAATCATTAACAAACCTCCATGCCACCGCCAGGATTTGAACCTGAAGCCTGTGGTACCAAAGACCAGAGCGCTAGCCACTTGGCCATCAGGCCACAATATGACTGCAGAACTGGGGTAGCGCTGCAGAGCGCTTGGCATAGGACTGGCAACCCTACCCAGTAAAATGAAAACATCTCATATTTCGTAATCTGCTAATAGGGAGACGGCCTTGGCCTACTATGCGGCTGTTGCTTCTTTGAAGAAGAATGTCATAAGAAAAATCTGTGAGATATCGTGTTCTGTAATGTAGGGCATTTTTTTTTAATCAGTAATTAGTCTCGTCATCATCAAATATATAGCAAATTCAGCTTTATCCGTGAAGTATTGGGTTTATCCTGATTCCACAATCTGTAGCTAACACTTCTAAGGCTTCACACTGAGGTTTGTACCGTCTCTTATCATCTCCTCTAAGAGGATTATGGGATGGGATATATCCCTCACATTGCCAATTGAAAAAAATAACAGCGAAAGCTTTGTTTTGAAATAACTAATCGGATTTCTTTCGATTCAATAATCGAAATTATTTTCAGATATAAATGCTGCTATTTACTAATATAATTCCTACAATTTATTTTTTTCTACCATATATATATATATATATATAAACTCATGTTTGTGAAAATTGCAACACCATGAAGGAATCGTCACAATTGAAGGAAATTTAATACACAATTGAGTGGTAGTGGTACAAATAAATGATTAAATGTTCAAAGCAAACAAACAATAACAAGAGATCAGAATCAGTATTTTGTGTAGCCACCATGCTCCGCAATAAGTGCTGCTACACGAAGTGGCATGGAGTCAAACAAATTTTGAATGTCTGCCTGAGGAAGAGCATTCCATATTGTTTGTATGCGCACCCAAAGTTCGTCTGCAGAAGCAACAGGACGAGGATCACGAGCGAGACGCCGACCAACGAAATTCCACACATGTTCAATCGGCGACATATCCCAGGAATACGCAGGCCAAGGAAGAAGCTGTACCTGCCGCGTTGCAAAGAAGGATTGAACAGTCCTAGCGATATGAGGGTGGGCATTGTCCTGTTGAAATACAGCGCCTGGCAAGCTTTGAAGGAAGGGAACAGCTTGGGGCTGTAGAACTTCACTGATGTACCGGTTGCTGTTCAGATTGCCCACAATTCTTAGCAATTGAGATCATCCATGATATGCTATGGCACCCCAGACCATAACTCCGCGTGTTCGTTCACTGTGACGTTCAATAATGCACTTCGGAAGGTGGCGTTCACCAGCATAGCGTCTGACACGAATGTGCTATCATGGTACCACAAATTAAAGCTCGATTTGTCAGAAAACACGACATGCTGTCAATCAGCACGCCAGTCTCTATGCTGAGCGGCCCATTGTAGCCGCAGGCGGCGATGGTTTAGCGTGAGAGGGATCCTGTATAAAGGAGTTATTGAGTGAAGTCCACGCTGCAGCAGACGTCTACGAATTGATGAAGAACACAATGAAACACCTGTAGCTATTGACCACTGTGCTGTCAATTGTCTAGAAGAAGCTGTACGGTCCGTCAGCGCCATGCGGACCAGGTGTCTATCATCGCGAGCCGACGTCACATTTCGGGGTCCACTCCCGGATTTCCGAGTTATCCGACACTCGTCCGTCCATTGCTTCCAAAGACGCATCACTGTGCTGCTGTTACGCTGCACACGAGCGGCTACTACACGATAAGACAATCCAGCTTCACGAAGGCCGATGATTCGCCCCCGTTCAAACTCTGTAAGTTGTTCAAATCTCGCTCTCTTTCGTCGAAGGGGCATAAGTAACGATTGAGCTAACGTTTACCACTAGCAGATAACCACCGATAACCATACACGCCTCGCTACAGCCGTCTATTTATTCAGATCCATCCGCCGTTCAGAGGGCGCTGCTCAGCATAGGCATGCGCTACGGATTTGAAATTCTAATCATGTGCATATCATGCGTTAATGTGCATTTCCTGCAAGTTTCAGCTCACTCGCGTAAATCCTTCATGGTGTTGCAATTTTCACAAACATGAGTTTATATTATAAGCAGCCCACATAATCCTAAAAAAGTTATCTGTAGTTGTTTAAGCTGTGACTGTGGTAAAAAGTAAAAACCATATCTCATATTATAATTTATCGAAATAAGAAATGCATTTCCTGATAAAGAACTTTGTGTTCCTAATCATCGCTGAAAATTTAATTGTAAGGTTTTGCATACTATCTTAAGACTTTATTCATATGAATCTTTAAACCTCTTAAAGGTGTATCATTAAAGTATTTGCATGTATTACGTATGAAATGTTGACTTTAAATTAAATATTGACTGAGTGTTGTAAGATACAAAAGGGAAATTTCACAGGAATTTATAAAGTTTATGGAATTAAGCATGTTTTCGACATTAAAATTTTCTCTAATTTTTCTCCATATGGGAACCTACGTAAATAACAATTTTATAATTTGTAGATTTAGGAATATTTAATCTAAACCTGCCTAAAGGTCTTTTAGCATTATAGACAATTTCTATCTCTATACAACAACCTTTTAAAAATATTACTCTGATCAGCTGCCATTAGCTGGCTTTTTATAACATTAGCGGTTTTAGTTCAGGGTAGTCTAAAAATTTTAAAAATTAAATTAAATATATGAAACATGATTGTTGAAGCAGCAGTTAATTCGCGATCATTAAAAGTTAATACCATATTTTAACTTTTAAAATCCATTAAAAATGTTTAAAAGCGGGAATAGGGATCATAGGGGGATTTTTTTTTAAAGAACTTAAAACCATTTTAAAAGTCCGCATAAAATGAAATATCTAAATGAGTTGAACGCAATTTAAATCGAGATAAAACAGATCCTAAAAGATAGAAGGAAAAAAAAAAGAAAGAAAGAAAAAAAAAAGGGAAACACAACAATTGTTTTGCGAAAGCAGAAAGCAATAAATGGAAAAAGATGTTAACGCAATACATCTTTTCCTTCGTTTTTGTATTCCTTATAGCCGCATTTTTCTTACTACTACAAGAAACTATGCTGCATTTGAAAAAAAATATTGCTGAAATTGAAGCTATTGTTTATCTTATCCCACTTGGTTGACAGCAACACCTAGACCAAGTCCAAGAATACATAGGGTCTCATGGAAGGAGGGAAGGCGGTGGACAAGCTACTGTTGTGATAAAGCACTCGTAGGTTGAAGTCTGACTTGGATACGAGTCGCTGAAGAAGTAGGACAATACCTTCGGGGGGATAATCAGGGGGGACTACCCCGCATTTGCATATAGTATGGGATAACGTATGGGCCACCCACTGAGTTGTCCGACTGACAAGGCAAGATTCTGAACATCACAAACGCCACCGAGTTTCCTCTCGTTTTCGAAGCAGTGTACACAACAAAGCCGCCAAAGGATTGAACCTCAGCCCTAATGCTCACTAGCGGCGCTCGTTACCATTGAGCTACGAGTCGGGTACATTGAATTATTGTAACTACTATGTACCTTATAAATAATAATACATGAAACATTACTTTCTTGAATCACATCTGCGTTATAAACAGGAAACGTAATGTTAATATGAAGATCTTACCCCAGACAATAACATTCAACCGATAGACATATTAGTGACAGTCATTAAAGGAAAGCAAAAATGCCTGCTAATATAAACAACATTTAGGGAAAATCGTATACTTAATAGATCCTAATGCATGGTCATCAAGATCTTCAGCTCTTGCATCCTATTATTTTTTGATTGTAAGATTCTCAAACAGTAATGCAGAAACTGCAGTCTTCCTTCGTGTTTAGCGATCAGTCTCATATACAGGGTAATTATATCCCACTTTCAAACTGCTTTAAAAACGAATCACTAATCACAATGAGTTCAAATTTGAACTGAAAATACTTGAGGAAGTGGGAAACGGTATGGCATCAAAAAAAAGTTCCGCCGATTTTTCCCATACAATTTGGTATCCCCTTGCCGTGGTGGATGAGCTTTTCACTAACAGTGTCACAACTGTGGAAAGACTAGGAAGTTATTTTTTCCATCAAAAGACCGAAACTATCAAGCACATTGAACACTACAGTTGGTTTCATGGGCAACTCATGTCAAATACGTTTTCATTTCGATTCAAAATATCACTTGAAGCCGAATTCACTTTCTTTATGCCGCTTACAGCGCCAACTATTATTAACTGTTACTTAGAACTGTTTTTTTGATGCCGTGCCGTTTTCCCCTTCTCCAAGTTTCTTCAGTTTAAATTTGAACTCATTATGACGAGTGGTTCGTTTTTTACAGTACCTTGAAAGTGGTTCTTTAATTATAACCACCCTGTACACCGTACTATTACAGCCACTCTTTACCTAATAAACAATTATAAATGAAACAATATTTTCTTGAATCACATCTGCATTATAAACGGGAAACGTAACGTTAATATGAAGATCTTACTCTAGACAATAACATTAACCCGATACACATATCAGTGTAAGTCATTAAAGGCGAACAAAAATGTTTGCTCGAAAATTAATTCAAGGACAAACAATCAGCTAGCAGAAAAGCTTCTTACTTTCTAATATGCTATCACTTGCACATTTGAATATTCAACAGGGCTTTATGAAATAGTTTGTAAAGGACATAGGACAAAGAAGGGAACTTATGTCCTTGCAACAAGTTTCCTAACTTTACAGCAGCCTAAATATAATGCGCATAAACATTATTCGAGATTCTTTATAAATGACTTTTGCTGATAATGAAATCAGCAATGTTATCTTCAAAAATGATTCAGAATTTAAAAGAGCGTCTAAGAAACAATCTATATGAAATTAAAGCCATTTAATAAATACATTTAAAGACATGCATGAATTAAATACGACACATTTAAGTCATTCATTTGTAGCAAATTTCTAAAAGTATTTATTATACAGGGGGACTATAATTAAAGTTCCACTTTCAAATTGCTGTAAAAAAAAAAAAAGAAACACTCGTCACAACGAGTTCAAATTTGAACTGAAGATACTTGAAGAAGGGGGATACGGTATGGCATCAAAAAAAAGTCCCCAAAAAGGTTCCACCAATTTTCCCCATCTAATTTGGTATGACTTTGCCGTGGTGGGTGGGCTTTCCACTAACAGTGTCACAACTACTGTCGTGGCGCTGCCATCCACTCTCTAATAGCGTCTGATTTGTTTTGCTTTTGATTCGGGATTATAGGTCATGGTATAAATAATTAAATCACTAGATAGCATCACGATACTACTGAATGACTGGGAAATCCTTTTTTCCACAAAAAACAATCAAGCGCATTGAATACTAAAAATTATTTTTTAAAATTTTCCCTGAATTTCAGATAAGTTGTAAATAAAATATAATTTCTTAATTAATATTTATTCAAAATACTTATTAAAATATTCGATAAATATTATATCTATCTCATATATATGTATAAATAAAATATATAATACAAAAAGCATCATTTAGAAAACCTAGAGTAAAAACGGCAGATATCAAATCTGTTGTTGCATTTTTCAGTTCTTAAATTTAAAGGTAAACATTCATCTTTCACATACATACAAAATAGGGGAAGTATTTCTTGGAATAACGAATTTTCCTTATTGTCTGTATAATAAGTTTAGATCTCACTGAAAAAGCAAACACAAACCAATTAAAAAAATCGAATTCGTAACAGAAAGAGAAAACAAGAAATTTAATTTGTATCATTTTCAGATATTTCTTCAATAAAACTAATTTTCATTTTAAGAAAAAATTTAATTACGCACACCCTTATAAAAAGTGCTCAAAATAAAACATTCCTTCAATGAAATTGTGTTTAAATTGAAATGCTGGCTTATTTTTCATTTTTTTTTTTATTTCAAGTGTTTTATACTGTAATAATAAATGTCTAATAAAAATTGAAAAATAAGACTAAAATTTAAAAACTTATACCAACCATTATATAAAGGATCACCAAATTTAAATCAAATATTTAATGGATTATGTAACACTTCGTAAATCTTAAGTAACTAAATTTTCTAAAACTAACACATAAATATATACATAAGAAACAAACATTTAAATGTTTTCGTAGAAAAATATGTTTCGTAATTAAATTAAATAGAAATAAAAGATACTAATTATTATTTAAAAAATTTTTTCTACTATATTAAGGATGCAACGAAGCATTTAGCACAGGGATGGCTAACCCGCGGCCCGTGAGATGGATATTTTTTCGGCCCGTGAGATGTATCACACTTTTACCAAATATATTTATTTTATGATGGCCAAAGTAGTGAATAACAATGTGTTAAAAAAATACATTTTATGTACATCCCTATATTCAAAAATGAACTGTCGAAAGGATGAGAAAAAATTAACTTTGATTTTAAAATAACATTCTTGCGAATATAGGGCAGACAGTGCTTGTTTTATTCTTGAGTTTACAGTCATGAGTTCACAGAATAATTAAATTGTATTCTGCGAACTCACGATGAGCGCGTATCTTGGAACATCTAATATAACAGGTTCTGTGTTTCACTTGTGACCTTAGTGACGTAGTGACCCTCCCTAGATACGCACAGATGATTGTTGATAGCAGAGCAAACCAGACTCTTAGTTGAAGTTGTTAGCGCTTTTGGTTCAATTTACTCCCGCGAATTTATGCGCTATTTTTTTTTTTTTCCGAAAAGGAAATTGGCCAATCACAAAACACGCGCAAATATAACGGGCGTCAATTTTGAAACACCATTTACGATGGGCAAATTCCCAAATTGAAATCGATTTGCGAAAGCTAAGTGAAAGAGTGGGGAAACCAATATCGCACTAGTAAAATAAATATTTTTTCAATGATTTCATTTTTTAATTTCGTTTATACTTATATATTTTTTTATAATTAATTTTTAAGTCTTGTATATTTCTTTAAAATGCGCGTTTAATATCATTATAGTATCTATGTTTACTAGTAAAATAATAGTAAGTACAATAATAATAACTTATTATGTATGAAATGTTCACTCCAGAAATGTCTTTAGTGGATCTAAATTTAATATAGGAATATTAAATTTTATATGCAGCCCTCGGAGTTTGTATGCATTTCCAAAGTGGCCAGCAAGATCATTTGGGGTGGCCACCCCTGCTTTATGTAAATTTTCAATTACAAGAAACATAAAGAAAAACTTAAACAAAAAGAACTAATTTAAAAAACGCACTTAATATTCATTTTTATTGCTTTTATACGTAATTATTGATTTAAGTATACTTAAATCAGTTAAAATGAAGTAATGAATGCTTGAATTGTACCACTTATCAATAATACGCAAGACTAAATGATAGTAAAATATCAATTCAGCTATTTTCAATTTTTAAATGACAATTGTTATATTGTAAAAAAGTTGTAATAAATATAATTTTATATTATTTTTCATTTATGTATATAATTCTTATTTTATTAACAGTTTAAATTATTCTTCAACGATTTCAACATTACGATGTTTGGTTTTTCTTTATTAAGCATATTTATTTAATATCTCAAGAAAGAATAAGTTACATTATAAAATTACTTAAGGTGGATAATTGCTATTTGCAAAACACTTCAATTTCAGTGCGATTAACAGGCAAATTTACATTTAGTTTTAATATTTCTCGAATTAGAATGTTTTTTTTAAACATTGTTTACTCACTGAAGATAATTCATTCAATTTTATTTAAAATATTATTGATCAAAAGCGTTTAATTTAAAATAATTGTTGAGCAATACACATTGCAAGTAAGAATTATTTTTCTCATAACTAATCGGCTAAAATCGAAAAATTCTTGTTTTGAAATAGCACAATTCTTCAGCAATGGTGTTAAAGCCAAAAGAGTTGAAATTAAAAGTGATCATTTGATTTTCGAAACAAATTTAAGATTTTGAAGTAGTTTATAAACATTATCT